>OZ024829.1:34810215-35410215 GCA_964016985.1 Anodontia alba
CGCGAACCGAACAATTCTCCGATTTGTACTTCGAATATTGTCGAGTATTGTAAAAATTCGAATCCTAAGGGTCTGGTTTAAATCCCCAATATTTATTGTTGTTGTTGTTGTTTTCTTGTTTTGTGTGTGTGTGTGTGTGTGTGTGTGTGTGTGTGTGTGTGTGTGTGTGTGTGTGTGTGTGTGTGTGTGTGTGTGTGTGTGTGTGTGTCTTTTTTTTTTTTTTTTTTTTTTTTTTTTTGTTGTTGTTTTTTTTTTGTTTTGTTTTTTTTTTGTTGTTGTTTTTTTGTTGTTGTTTCTTTTTTGTTTTTTTTTTTTTTTTTGTTTTTTTATCGTTAAACAGCTGATCATTCTTACTGTGCTTTTCGTGGCATCTTTCAGAAAGTCGTTTTTTGCTTGGCGCTTTACACAAAAGAAAAAACTTTGTAAACTTTTGTCATGGTTTAATGCAAAACCATTTGTCGTAACTCCTATGTACAAAAAAGTTTTACTCTAGTCATTGATTTTTGAAAAATTAAATATTTTCATATTTTCCAATAGAAATAATGTAGGCAAATTATGCAGAGATTGGTAGGATAGGTAACTTTGAGGCAGATTTTCAACAAGTTTCACTTATTCAATTGTTCTGAAATTTTCACAATGTTGTTGTGAAACATCAATAACTGAATTTCAACAAAGTAATGTAAAAACTATTTTCTTAGACAAAAATTCCAAAGCATCACTTTACTATAGAAATTGCATAGGTCAGACCAATTTTTGGCCGTAAATTTTAATTTTAGGGTAAATATTTGAGAATAAAACACAGAAAAGACAAATGGTTTCTGATCAGAAAAAAATACTTGCATTTAAAATAAAACGCATAGCTAAAAACGTCTCTCCGAGTGAAGTCGAAAGGACAGTAGGTGACGGTTCATGTTTCGTTCTCTGCATTTCTTTGTGGCATTGGCTACGGAGTTACTTTTGTTTTTGTTTCAGCATTACATTTTGTTTGGTACATGTTCTCTACATGTGTACGTGCGTGCGTGCGTGTTTGTACTACATTGTATATAGCTTTTTGAAACTTCAGTTTTGTCAAACATTAACTCGTTATTATTTCATCTTGTTATTCTTTTCCTTTATATGGTCTCAAAATAATTCATAAGGTACATGTATGTACAGTTTTATATTCTGGGCGTCGCTGTCACTTAAGGTTCTGGTACATGTATGACTAGTTAATCTCGAACTATGGTAGAACCCACTTGTTTGTTTTCACATTACGAAAACACGCCTATTCACATATATTGAAAATTTTGCAACCAAAAAGAGGAAAATTTTCAGATAAAAAATTCTGATATTTTTCATATTTCTGCTCAAAACATAGATTATTGGTACTCGTTAGAACCGCCTCGCCGAGGCGGTTCTAACGAGTACCCATAATCTATGCTTTTGAGCAGAAATAAGAAAAATAATGTATACCCCTGTAAAACCCAGTTTTACTATATAAAAGTGGGGTTCACGGGGGTCAATATTATATAGGCATGTTTTTGTGATGAAAATAAAGAAAAAGGTTTGATGCATTTGTAAATACATCTGAGCTCATACACAATTAATACTAAGTAAATAAGTGCTACTGTCATATCCACAAAAGGTTTTCAACATCAAAAGGAAAGACAGGCAAATGCAATTAAACAGCCACAAAAAAGAACAGATGGCATGCAGAGTTGGCAGCCCTTTCCCCAATACGCGTTGCGACTCTGTTCCCCAAAACTTAACTGAATACATCTTTAACTTAAACAATTGTTAAAAGAAAGATATTTGTAAGTGAAACAATACAGAACATTTAACAAAAAGTACCACAATGAAAGCACCGTCTTGGAACGGTCAGTAATAAATTACAAGGGGCTTAAGCTAGCTTTACGGGATCCCAACACCCCCCCCCCCCCCCCCCCCCCCACTCGCCTTCGGCTTCCCATTACGAAAACACTCCTATTCAAATATATTGAAAATTTTACGACCAAAAAAGGAAATTTTTCAGATAAAAAATTCTAATATTTTTCATATTTCTGCTCAAAACTTAGATTGTGGGTACTCGTTAGAACCGCCTCGGCGAGGCGGTTCTAACGAGTACCGACAATCTCTGTTTTGAGCAGAAATAAGAAAAATAATGTATACCCCTGTAAACCCCAGTTTTACTATATAAAACTGGGGTTTAAGGGGGTCAAAATTATATAGGCGTGTTTTCGTGATGCATTATGGTAAAAACATCTGTGTGTTCGGTACGTGTCCGACTGTACAATATTTGAAACTTTTGATTTAAACATATTTAATTTCAACGCTTTGATATAAACATATAACTAAGAACATAGTCAATAGGATAGGAACGACCTACAAACTTTTTATCAATGCTGGAAAATTTATAGTGTAGAAATAAAAGTTTTTGAAGTGGCATACTTCTTGCTATCCGTAAACAAGGGTACACGCACTGTTTTGCACCACTACAAAATAGACAGAAAAGGCGGAAATAATCACAAACATGAGATATTAAATCGATGTTATAAGCAATACTTCCATAGGAAAATAGATGTTATGTTCGTATGGAAGAATCCCGACAAGATTATCCGACTGATTTTATTATTAGGAAATTAAGATGAAATTAGCTGTAGTTTCAAGGATATATAATCATGTGACGCCGTTTATGAAGACCTGACTGAACAGACTTTCAAAGAAATATCTTTGTTTGGGATTTACTTAATGCTAAACAGGCCAATATAATTTTTGTAATTGTGCTTAAGTTTTGAGATAATATGCAGTTTAGCAAAATGCAGGCATTGTCTTGCAAATTACTTCACATTCGGTTAACATATAATGTGTACTCTTAAAATCCCCATAACCTATAGTAGAAACAATGGTATGCAGAGGTCGGTTAACCCATTTATGCCGAGTGGACTCTGCTACCTCAACACTTGGACAGGTCCTTTTTCATTAGACGGGGTGTCTGATTAGTTATAACAGTACCATGGTTTATAGAGATTTATGTTTTAATTGCGAACTGTGTAGACCCTGATCAGACGGTCTTCGCTTCTTATATTATATGTTGTAAAATGCCAAGCCTTAGGATTAGATATGGGCGATAAATGAATCAAGATAAATAGTTTTGCGAATTCTGCTCAAAGATATAAGTTATGGGTCTTCTAAAAAGCGCCTCGAAGTGTTGGCTTTTCTGATTTTGGTCGATATATTCCACAGCAGACAGAAAGCATAAAGGGAAAATCTTTTATCATCACGAAAACACGCCTGTATAATTTTGACCCCCTTAAATCCCACTTTTATATAGTAAAACTGGGGTTTACAGGGGTATACATTATTTTTCATATCTCTGCTAAAAACATAGGTTGTGGATACTCGTTAGAACCGCCTCGCTGAGGCGGTTCTAACAAGTACCACCGCCTCGCTTAGGCGGTTCTAACGAGTACCCACAATCTTTGTTTTGAGCGGAAATATGAAAAATATCAGAGTTGTTTTTTTTTTGTTTTTTTTTTTGTTTGTTTGTTTGTTTTTTTTTTGTTTTTTTTTTTTTTTTTTTTTTTTTTTTGTTTGTTTTGTTTTTTTTGTTTGTTTTTTTTTTTTTGTTTTTGTTGTTATTGTTGTTGTTGTTTTTGTTTTGTTTTGTTTTGTTCTTGTTTTTTTCTGAACATTTTCTGTTTTTGGAGCTGAAATTTTCTATATATTTCAGTAGGCGTGTTTTCGTAATGCCATGCAGGTTGATAGGTGTCCTTGCTGTTAAATTCTGTAGACGTCTATTCTCACTTTCAGCTAATCAATGTTCAGGTTTACAAATATGCCGTACCTAATGCCTGGAACTTATAATGCCGTTACCGATCCTCACAGTCGTATAAAATCAAAATAGTAAAAATTGAATTCTGGAATTACGGTGATACCCTATGTAAAATGTACAATTGTTATCCACAACTTTTGATTATAAAAACCTTAAATGATTGTCTTTGGAAACAAAGAACTCACAAAAGCACGAACATCGAAGACTCGGTTTTGTGAAGTATTTTTTATATATACTTAAAACCAAAAGTAACTTGTCACTATTTATTGATGAATAATTTTGTTTCTACTTTGGTTTGGTTACTATAAGTAAGTTCAGTTTTTTTTCACAGCTAGTCTCAACAAAATTCAAGAGAGATCATTCCTGTAAGTGATTCCAGTCTCGAGTTACCTACCTTTTCATCAAAAACAGTATTTTCACATTTTCTCACAAATTCAAAAGCAGAACATGATTCTCAATACAAAATCTGAAAGACCTTTGTTTGTCGATAAAATTCCCTGCAAAACAATTTTTCAGTTCTACCTGGCTAATTAATGGCAATTATTCAAATTTGTTTCACGTTGAAATTACCTCCCTTGCAATAAAAACAATAGTAAACTTTCGCTGCTCGTAAAAGCCATACCTCCGATATTTTTTGAAAGTTTTAAACGGTAATTTGTATAGACTTCTATAGAGAGTGTATGACCAGAAAAAAAGATGCAAAAGTTCTCATTATGTCAAATGAAAATGGATGACAGTAACCTGTAAGATTATCATTACAAACATTGTTAAGTTTGATCAAATGGCCTTCACAATAAAAAAACGACGCGTTCTGAAATTGCGCAATAGATGATGAAGATTTTTTTTGTTTTTGTTAATTTAAGAACAATTTTCAATACGTGTCTAAGCGAATAAAGCTGGGTCTAAATTGATTACTGAAATAAACCCGTATTTAAGGTACAGTGACCTTCTAAAAGTGAATTAATATCGTAACTGTTAATTCTGACCCCTTCTGTTTTGAGGGAGCCCCTTTTGATAATCTGTTTGAAAGAAAGGGCTCAAGTACTGTATATCATGTGCACAAATGCTTGTTTTTTAACATCATTAAAACAGTTTTTAAATTTCACTCAGCAAAAGTTAGTAAAACGTATAAATATATGCTGTAAAGTTACTTTTGGCTTTAAGTATATATACAGCAATGCCGTTTGCGACATCACGAAAACATGCCTATATAATTTTGACCCCCTTAAACCCCACTTTTATATAGTAAAACTGGGGTTTACAGGGGTATACATTATTTTTCTTATTTCTGCTCAAAACATAGATTTTCGGTACTCGTTAGAGCCGCCTCGTCAAGGAGGTTCTAATGAGTACTCACAATTTATGCTTTGAGCAGAAATATGAAAAATATTAGAATTTTTATTTGAAAATTTTCAGTTTTTGGTGGTAAAATTTTCAGTATATTTGAATAGGCATGTTTTCGTAATAGAGGCTGCACACGCCGGCTTAAGAGGTATTCGATTTTCTAAGTTACGAGAATGGGATCAATGATCCACTAGTTTTATAACTGTATTCGTAAACGTGTTCACTAATGGATGAACAGAGAGTATGTTGTGGTCGGTATCTTAGGCCGGCTCGTTGTCGCAACCGTCATACTGTAGGCAAAAGCTCTAACGAATTGACTACGGCACCTCTCCGCAATAAATTGTGAAAAAGAATAGATTCCCTGCCCACAATGTCCTCCAGTTGTCTGTATCTACCTACTTATTTTTGTCTGGCAATCATCAACAATAAAACGCATTCATATTCCCAAAACAACGTTTTATTACATCGCAAAAATAATTTTTGACGTTAACCATTGATTGGTAGGAGTCACGCATTATTTGTACTGTAGAAAATTGGACCTGTGAGACACATTGTCTGATTCTGTTTAGCTAAATATATAAATGGATAAGTATTCTTAATATTATTATAAAGTGAGTAAAATAATGCAATAAATTTGTGTAAGTGGTTTTCCATTTTTAGCCTAACGTTTGATTAATTTAGTCTTGCTCACGTTATTATAGGAGCCGCAACGTATAAAAAAAAAAGAAACAAAAAAAACGTAACTTCTGACATGTACGCCCATGGAAGACTCAAATCAGCCTGTGCATTCGCCCAGTGATCAGAGTTCTCGTTGTCTACACGGACAAACTTAGCTTCCTTGGCTATCCAAAATGCGCCCAGTGAAGATTCAGATCAGTCTGATCTGAATCTTCGCTCTGCGCACATGTCATAGACGTTTTCTAACGTTGCGATTCACTGATAAGAAGCAGACCGACGTTACGCAACAAAAGCCACAATCAATGAAACAAAATACATACAGCCGGACCTTAACATCGTGATGTCACGGGACTAGGTCCCTTACCACTAGACTGATTCCTAGTGGTAAACAAAGACCTGTTGATGTTGCTCAGGGTGTGGAGACAGACTGATCTTCTCTTGATATCTTCTTTGCCTTGCCTGAGTGTCTGATCTTTCTCCCTGTCAACTAGTTTTGCCCCTCCCATTACCTTCGGAATACGGACACGATTTTTTCGAATAACAGCGATGTCTCTAAAACAAGGAAAACATGACTTCCCAGTAGCGCAGTCACATTGTGTTTACATTGATGTGTCGAGATAAGAGCACTACCCTTCCCACTCTACCTTTAAAGTGTCATGTTGATACTAATAAAGCTAGGGACATTGTGAAACGTGCATGTAAGGGTCTGCTTGTAGAAAGATTGAGGGTTTCTAATAATATATTCCTCAATTAAGAAAACAAAAAGAGGAACTTGAATCGGATGTGTTTGCGAATTGCCTAACGACGCAAAGAAACTGTAGTCTCGCTCTTGACGAGATGCCACGAGATCGAAAATAAACAACCAAGTTAATATGTTCTGTGGCTTCCGTAACTAGACAACACTTTATTTCAGAATGTCCAGTCTTTGAACGCGAAAGCAAGAGTTCTTGGACAAATTACGAAATAACCCGGTACTGAGTGGCAGAATTAAAGGCTATATCACGGGTGGTAAACTTAAGAACTACCACAAAATTGTGTTAAGTTAATCTCGTTCCCACGCCACATCCAGGACATAGCGGGGTAGTGCCAACGTCATAAAATAGACAAACAAAGGTTGGTGTAATTTTTATTTTTATTTTATTTTACCACGACGAACGAATTATTGGGGAAATCGGGCAATGTGGTTCCATGTAAATATGTCTCAGCTTCCTCTATGGACCCAAATTTTATCGGAAAAGTCATTTGCTTTCTTCAAATAGAACCGCACAGAGCATCGGACCACTTTTACCCCGAGTATTTTGTCAGTGCGAAGAATTTAGCCTGTCTCCGTCGATTTGAGCTGACATTTGAAAGCATTCGCCGATGAAAATGATAAAAAGGCCCTTCCTAAACGTTCCTACATCGAAAAGAAATCAACTCGTAAATGAGTCTGGCCCCGTTTTTCAGGCGTGGTAGTTCCAGATCACCGAGGTAGTTACCATGCTATCGGGGTAGTTCCAACAATTTAGCAGTAGTTCCCACGACGTAATATTCTTTTTCAGATACGCCAATACTCTGGGACAGACATTTCTTCAATTTTAATTGATATGCGTTTAATACGGAGAAGTATTCGAAATATGGCTTCAATTTAATTATTGGACATAACTGTTATCTGATACAACACGCATTTACATAATCAATGCCAGGTAAGTTCGACAAAGTAATATTGTACGCTGTGAATTTAGTGATCTTTAGTATTGTGGTTTTGAAAAAGGCGGACAAGATTTGTTCTAAAATACCTTAAAAACTATAACAGTAAATTCAGGGAAAAACAATCAAAGATTGCAGCCTAAAATACCTTAAAACCTATAACAGTAAATTCAGGGAAAAACAATCAAAGATTGCAGCCCATCAATGTCATCAAACGGAAAAAAAGGACAAAACAATCACAACTAATCACAAAAAAATATCAGCTCTTTCTGCTCAACAACACAAACCACTGGGGTTATACTGTGCGAAAGATCTTCCCCTTTTGTTTGATCTTACATTGCTCTAAACAGCAGCAGGCTGCAAAGGTAAATGGAAAGCAATGTGACCAATACAAAGCACGAAAGAGTGCCAGTATTCCTGATATCTTATTTGTTTGCTGGCGTCACTTCGTGCTGTGACTTCTTTTCCTTGTGATATTATTGGCAGGGTTTGGAATCTGATTGTTTCAGTTCCTAATCTTTGCTCTTTTCATTTTTACTTTGATATTGTTCTGGCTACTCATTTAATATTATAATTGCTCTGGCGTTACTTTTTTCAGGCATATTGGCAATTAAAATTAAATTAAAAATTAAAATGCATTTTGCTCAATAACTTTTATGTTTGTGATCCTACTTCGATGAAACTTATATCACACTTGATCTCTAAGGTAATTGAGGTGTAGAGGCAGAATGGTGGCCCTTCATAGGTTTTCAAATTTTGCCATTCTTGAAAATTTTTAAAACAGATTTCTCAGGAACTAAGAAACCTAGAAAGCTGAATGTTTGTATAAACATGGACAATGACTGGATGTATTGTGTATACCAGAATAGGGGCCAAGGATCCATAACTCTTGGAGTTATGTCCCTTTGTAGGTTTTCAGTAACATATTTGTGGTCCTACTTAGTGAAACTTATACCATACTTGGTCTCTAAGGTAAGGAAGGTGTAATGGCAGAATAGTGGCCAAGGGTCCATAACTCTTGGAGTTATGTCCCTTCGTAGGTTTTTCAAATTTTGTCATTCTTGAAAATTTTCGTAACAGATTTCTAAGGAACTATGAAAGCTAGAAAGCAGAAAGCGTGTATCAACATGGACAATGACTGGATGTATCATGTATACCAGAAAAGGGGCCAAGAGCCCATAACTCTTGGAGTTATGTCCCTTTGTAGGTTTTCAGTAACTTATATTTGTGGTCCTACTTCAGTGAAACATACCACACTTGGTCTCTAAGGTAAGGAAGGTGTTCTAGCAGAATGGTGGCCAAGAGCCCATAACTCTTGGAGTTATGTCCCTTCATATGTTTTTCAAATTTTCTCATTCTTGAAAATTTTCGTAACAGATTTCTAAGGAACTATGAAAGCTAGAAGTAGAAAGCTCGTATCAATATGGACAATGACTGGATGTATCATGTGTACCAGAATAGGGGCCAAGGGTCCATAACGCTTGGGAGTTATGTCCCTTGGTAGGTTTTCAAAAAATTAAAATGCATTTTGCCAAATCACTTTTATGTTTGTGGACCTACTTCGATGGACCTTCTACCACACTTAGGGGCTTTGAAAAAGTGGTACATGCATGGACAGTGGGTTGATGTATCATGTATTCAGGAATCAGGGCCAAGGGCCCATAACTCATGGATTAAAATCCCTTGATAGGTTTTAGGATGCCATGTTACCATGTCCTACAGTGGTGATACCTGATAAGGATGAATTCAAAATATTTCAACACTATATGTATTTCTCCTCCAATAGAGCTGCAGCCTCGTGCGGGGGTGGGGGGTGTAGCTTCCTATATATGGCATAGTACGGATGTGTGGCCCCCTTTTTGAGCGCTGCCAGGTATATGATTGACCCCCTTTTTTCGACAAAAAGTATATGACTGATCCAATTTTTCTTGACTGGTATATGAAAGGCCCCACTTTTTCTGACATCCCGGTATATGCCCATATTTTTCACTCAGAGATTTTCTATGCTGCTTGTTCTCTTGGTATTCAATGAATTGACTGCATTATTTGTCAAACTGCCAGCAATAAATGGGTACAAAAAATCAAATATATCAAGTATATGAATGGGTCAACATTTCAGATGATCTAGTATATGAATGGGTCCGTTTTTTCGTGTTTCGTACCTGTTCAGGTATCTAAATTGTGCTGGATTTGTGGCAAACAGTTAAGACCCTGATCAGAAGCTGCATTCTGTAGCATCGAGTCTGGGTCTACATTGTTTGCCTTTGCCTTTAATCAAATAATTTGACAGTGTGATAAATACCCTAAATATTCAGACAGCCTCAGCATAGACCCAGACCAAGCCATCTGATCAGTATTGTTGCCACTGATGAGTCACTTTTGCCTCTAGTGACTCATTCATGATCGGAAAGCTTTTTTTATAATCTGCTGATTGGAAAATTCTATTTTTAGAAACACATTTTTCTTTCTTAGACAAGTTATAAAGAAATGAAATTCAAAGCTGTCAATTTCAATCATTTTAGGGCTGTGGTCAATAAAAATGAAAAAAATTTGAAAAAAAAAAAGCCTTAAGTATGTCAAACCAAAAGTACTGATATTTTTCTTATCTCTCCATGAAAACATAAGTTATGGGTACATATTAGAGGCCCCTCGCTGAGGTGCTTCTAATAAGTACTCATAATGTTTTCATGGAGAAACCATTAGGCACTTCTAGTGAGTACCCACAACATATGTTTTCATGGAGAAATAAGAAAAGTATTATCTGGAAACCCCTCTTACTTTTCTGGAGCTATGAATAAAGACCTGCAAGAGGCCGGGCTAGATTAAGAATTAGCATATTTTCTACAAGTCGATTATTAATCGATGATCAGACGATTTTACAAAATGAAGTTTTTAAAAGTTAACAAGCAATACCTAACCTATAGATAATGTGCTATTCTATTCTGTATTTCCATCCTTCCACAGAAAAAAAACGACAGTTCAGTTGTCTTAAAAAGAGTTAATCCAGAAGGTCCCTTTAAGAGATACCTGTATGACGTCACTCTTCCCGCTCTTTTGATCACATGTCAGTTTCTTTTCTGTGGACAAGAAAGTAAACAAGGATTTTCTCATAAAAAAACACATCAAAATAGGTGTTACTTGGAGAAACTATTTATGCTAAATATTCTGACAAGTAGGTCTGGGCAAACAGTTTTTACCTAGATCAAACTGCTTCTACACTGCTTCTACAGTTTGATCAGGTTCTGCTTGCCGTTCTATCAGTACTTTTAGACATATCAAAGGGTAGTCAGTCTTGGTAAATTTTTTGTAAATTATGTTGCTAATTCCAAATAAAATTGGAAATTATGGTATAATTCTACATAAAATAATGTAAAAAAAAATAAAAAATAAAAAAAGGAATAATAACCTACCCTACCTATTGCACTAAACACACATATTTTTTTATTTGGCCTTACGCATAATTATCTGTTATTGTTTTATGGCCTAATAAACCCATTAAGGTCATGTTGAGCTGATCAGTTTACCTTTCCACACTTTTCCTGGACAAGTGGTTACCCAGTATCTGTGCATAAACTGACAACTGCCCTTCTTGGAAAGGTGAGAATGGCCACAGAAAATATTTCATGATCAATCTCTACAAAAGAATGTTCCTGGACCAAGTTGGGATCACAAAAAGTTAACATATGTTTTGTGGAGAAAATAAAATATATTCTAATACTCCACTTATCACGAACAAAGTAGTATAATATTACAGTTTCATTGTAACACGTACAGTATAGAAAGCAAACTAACCTTGTTAGTTCAGCAGACTACACATTGATATGTTTTTCATTTTTCCCAGAAATCAGGATTTAACATTTCATGCAATTTGCAAAAAATGTCAAAACTGGTTTTCTTGGAAAAACTAGAGCTGTCAGAGAATCTGACTAAAGCCCGCTGCAGCCCCTCGAGGGGGGGGGGAGGGGCCCGGAGGGTAACTTGGGGGTAATTTTGGTTTGGTACGGATGTGCGAGCCAGTATGTCGAAACCTACGCCATTCATATACCTGGCCTTTGAAAAAACGGACCCATTCATATACTAGATCTTCTGAAATGTTGACCCATTCATATACTGTCCGTTGATTTTTTTGTACCCATTTATTGCTGGCAGTTTGACAAATAATGCAGTCAATTCATTGTATACCAAGAGAACAAGCAGCATAAAAAATCTCTGAGTGAAAAATATGTGCATATATCGGGATGTCAGAAAAAGTGGGGCCTTTCATATACCAGTCAAGAAAATTGGATCAGTCATATACTTTTTGTCGAAAAAAAGGGGGGCCAATCATATACCTGGCAGCGCTCAAAAAGGGGGCCACACATCCGTACTATGCCATATATAGGAAGTTTATCCCCTGCCATCCCCCCCCCCCCCCCCCCCGCCCATGATCTATTGGAGGAGAAATACATATAGTGTTGAAATGTTTTGAATTCATCCTTATCAGGTAACACCACTGTAGGACATGGTAACATGGCATCCTAAAACCTATCAAGGGATTTTAATCCATGAGTTATGGGCCCTTGGCCCTGATTCCTGAATACATGATACATCAACCCACTGTCCATGCATGTACCACTTTTTCAAAGCCCCTAAGTGTGGTAGAAGTTCCATCGAAATAGGTCCACAAACATAAAAGTGATTTAGTAAAATGCATTTTAATTTTTTGAAAACCTACCAAGGGACATAACTCCCAAGAGTTATGGACCCTTGGCCCCTATTCTGGTACACATGATACATCCAGTCATTGTCCATGTTGATACGAGCTTTCTACTTCTAGCTTTCATAGTTCCTTAGAAATCTGTTACGAAAATTTTCAAAAATGACAAAATTTGAAAAACATATGAAGGGACATAACTCCAAGAGTTATGGGCCCTTGGCCACCATTCTGCTATTACACCTTCCTTACCTTAGAGACCAAGTGTGGTATGTTTCACTGAAGTAGGACCACAAATATAAGTTACTGAAAACCTACAAAGGGACATAACTCCAAGAGATATGGGCCCTTGGCCCCTATTCTGGTATACATGATACATCCAGTCATTGTCCATGTTGATACGAGCTTTCTGCTTTCTAGCTTTCATAGTTCCTTAGAAATTTGTTACGAAAATTTTCAAGAACGACAAAATTTGAAAAACCTACGAAGGGACATAACCCCAAGAGTTATGGACCCTTGACCACCATTCTGCCATTACACCTTCCTTACCTTAGAGACCAAGTATGGTATAAGTTTCACATAGTAGGACCACAAATATGTTACTGAAAACCTACAATTAATTTCGTGTACCATTGTTTCATGTATTACATTTCCGTTTTAATGCTCGGTTATATCATTACAGAAATCATTAGAAAACAAAACGCCGCTCGCAGTCCGCATCACAGCACAGCATGAATGAAGTCTCTTTTATCTCCACTGAAACCTCGAATTTTGGGCTTTGATTTTTTTTTGTTTTTTTTTTTTTTTGTTTTTTTTATTCAAGAGGAGAAAATATAGGAAACTCCAATGTAGAATAAACGAACGCAAAACATTGATTTTATTTTATTGTAAAACCACCGTTGTCAATAACGCAGAACTAGTCATCTCTCAGCGATTATTGGAGTGGCGCTCCTTGTCAAACGTGAAATTCGCACGTAACGTACGTAATTTCGGAAGCCGCGTATCTTGCTGTCGTTAAAAAAAGCGGTTTTATTGTCATTTTGGATGAATTGCCATACTTATTGCTTCTCTATGATTATTTCTTCCTTTTTCTGGACGGCGTTTGTTTTATCTGATTATCCCCTTTCAAAAAGAAGAAGAAGAAGAAGAAGAAGGAAACAACTTGGTAGCGCAAGCAGAATACAAGGAAGAGGCTTATCTAGATATTTTGTTTTATTTGAATATGAAGCCGCAATTTCGACACCTTGATTTTTTACCAAATATTCTTCATTCGTTTATTAAACATTGTACGAAAAAAAAACATGGTGTCGAATGTGGGGCTTCATATTTGTTTAGCTGCCTTTTACACTTTGTGATTACCCCATCTTGAACTCAATCACGTGACTTAGGGAGAACTCATTGAACAAAAGGCTTTTGCGGTGAATTATGGATTTTATTAGTTCGAATCATGGATATCATTAATTCAGCCCGATTTATGGATATCACTAATCCGAATTATTGATATCCATAATTCGAATAAGTGATATCCATAAATCAGCGAAAAAATGGATATCCAGAATTCGATTTACTGATATCTATAATTCGAATTAGTGATACCCATAATTCGAATTATGGATATCAGTAAATCGATTTGAATTAATGATATACATAAATCTAATTATGGATATCATTAATTCGATTTATGGATATCCATAATTCGAATAATGAATATCCATTATTCGGCTGATTTATGAATATCACTAATTCGAATTATGGATATCCATAAAACGAATTATGGATTACTATAAGTATGCATTAAACAGTAAAAAGGCGCCCCATATGGGGCGTTTTGGTGGGGCGTTTTATACCCGACCGTACTCTGTGGACAAATTCAAACGGCGTTCCATTCACGAGATATATATATATACATGTATATATATATATTATATATATATATATATATATATATATATATATATATATATGTTGTTTGTTTTTATGTATATATGTTGTTTGTTTTTTTGTTGTTGTTTTTTTTTTTTTTTCAGAAAATAAGATTTGACATTTAATGCCAATTGTCTCCACAGAATTTGACATTTCACGCGAACTGAGATTCGGCATGAAATATTAACTTGTTTTCAGATTAAAATTAGAAAAAAAAAATCAAAATGTCGTTTTACAAACATGTGTAGCGTTATGCACCTAGCATAGTTTTCCCTAGAGGAGTGCGGTTATGGGGATATCCTGGGGATTAGACATCAAAATCATATCCAACCCTTTTGAATTCGACAGAAAATTTTGACACACAGGCGGGTTATTAGACATCTATAGGGGAGTTCTAGATAATAATAATAATAATAATAATAATAATAATAATAATAATAATAATGTCTGTATTAAAAGAAGCTATGTTCAATTTTGGATGCTTACCTAGGGGATTTTCGACACAAATTTGAATTGTCTAATTCCCAATACAGGGTAATCCCGCGCCCCACCTCTTCCCTCCAAATCTTTGCGAAAACATTGATAGGTGCATTCAAATAGGTATATCCAGAAAATGAGGCCCGGAAAAGGCACGCAAGTAACGCAATATATATTGTAGTTGAAAAGGCCATGAAACAGCCGGGCAGTCATTATGTTAATGCTTAGCATGTTCTGTAAATTTTTCAGCAGACGAAATAAATATTGAAACATTTTCTATTTTTTTTTTTTTTTTTTTTTGAAACAGAAATTGACATGGAGACAATTTCCATGAAATGTCAAGTAATAGTATAGATGTCCATGAACAGACACAAATCATTACGAAAACATGCCTATTCAAATATATTGAAAATTTTACCACCAAAACAGTGAAATTTTTCAGATAAAAATTCTGATATTTTTCATATTTCTGCTCAAAACATCGATTGTGGGTACTCGTTAGAACCGCCTCGGTGAGGCGGTTCTAACGAGTACCCACAATCTATGTTTTAGAGCAGAAATAAGGGAAATAATGTATACCCCTGTAAACCCAAGTTTTACTATGTAAAAGTGGGGTTTAAGGGGTCAAAATTATATAGGTATGTTTTCGTGATGTACAGATCATAGCCTACCAATGGCACCAAAAGGAAGAGCAAACAAACAATAACAGACAGCACACAAGCCAGAGACCAAAGAAAAGCAAAGCAACCAGCTCTCTCCCCAACAAGAATCACACAGACCTGTGCAAACAGTGTAGACCCAAGTCAGACCCCACAGAACGCGGCGCCTGATCAGTGTCTACACCGTTTTCCACTCATCAGTCAATATCTTAGACGCATCAGTAGTTAAATGGACTTGTTCAAACTTTAGAACAAGAACAGTAAGGTGTAATGGTGTCCAAATGCTTAGGGTAAATACCGAGTCGACTTGATTATCTACATAATGCGGCTGTAATCGCCGGTTTTATTTAAGAAGTAACTTTTCTCTGCTGTGAATTATCGTCGATTCTAACTATCCTTGCCTATATAGCCAATGCTTATATTCAGTGATTTATTCTGCAACAAATCACTGGGCGGAAGCGCAGGACACTGCATTTTGACACTTTGCTGACGTCAGTCTTCGTTTCTACGACGTAAGACGTTTCCACGACGTAAAACGATGTAACGTCGTTTTTCTCTCGTCAACAACGTAAGAAATGCATGTAGACATCAGCATTACAGTCAAACATCACAAAAACATGCATATACAATTTTGACCCCCCTTAAACCCCACTTTTATATAGTAAAACTGGGGTTTACAGGGGTATACATTATTTTTCTTAATTCTGCTCAAAAAACATAGATTGTGGATATTCGTCAAGCGGTTCTAACGAGTACCCTCAATCTATGATTTTGAGCAGAAATATGAAAAATATCAAAGTTTTTACAAGAAAATTTTCAGTTTTTGGAGGTAAAATTTTCTATATATTTGATTGGTGTGTTTTAGTAATGACTGTTGGCGGGATTTCGATTCGATGGCGAAGTTGAAAGAACCTGAAGGATATAATTACTTGTAACGGTAAATCCATTAATTAACATGGCCACCATGCCCATATATATATATATATATATATATATATATATATATATATATATATATATATATATATATATATATATATATATATATATATGGCATTCGGGATTCAAAAGGTCTACTACCAAGTTTGTTCAAATGATGATTATAGATTGACCTTTGACCCCCTCCGCACCCTCACCCCAATCCCCCGTCATGCCCATACATGATAAAACACAAAACAAAACAAAAACAACACTCACTTAAAAATTTTCTTCTGCAGATCCAAGAAAGCTTTGAGGCTGAATCTTGGTATATAGCATCGGGGATGCAAGATCTGCACGTCTATTCAAATGATGATCCGAGAATGATCTTTGATTGTTTAGGCAATGTCAAATTTGCGTCCCTATACATTTATATGGGGAAAATGTTGAAGAATTATTTTCTAAAAAAGTATTAAGGACTAATGACTGAAACTTACAATGTTTGATTTTAAAGGAATATAACTTATTGTAACGATTAAAAATTGTTCATTGAGGATTATTTGCCTTTGTCCCTGGGTTATATACATGACAGTATAAAATCGCGTGATCTTAAAACAAAACAGCTTGACCAGCTGAATCTTGGTATGGTATGTATAGCATTATGGATTCAAGGTCTACCAAATTCGTTCAAATAATGATCTTAGGATTACCTTTGACCTTTTTTTTTAAAGGCACGGTCAAATCTGTGACCTAGTTGCTGTGGCAATACTGGTAGAATGTTGCACGGCATCTGCAATTACTGTAATAAACCCTAAGTATTGGGACATGCAAGCCTTTGCAAACATAATGTGTCATCGGATCAGGGTCTACATTGTTTGCCATATATACAGCAATGTTTTAGAC
This sequence comes from Anodontia alba, assembly GCA_964016985.1. Lineage (NCBI taxonomy): Eukaryota > Metazoa > Mollusca > Bivalvia > Lucinida > Lucinidae > Anodontia > Anodontia alba. Next base: position 34,827,311 of record OZ024829.1, read on the forward strand.
ACATCAAGAGGGAGCTGAATGAACGTTCGATTTTTAGGACAAGTATAGTAAGTAGATAAGGTGTCCCAATACCTGAAAGTAAATACGGTATGCAATGGCAGTTTTACTCAGGTGAGACAAGCGTGGCCCTTGGGCCTCGATCTTGTTTCATTTTTTTTTTTCTGCCAGACTTGCAACTCCGGAGTTATGTTCCTTTTTCAACTCCATGGGACCTAATGAAGTCTTATGAGCAAGATACCTCGAAAAATATTTGAGCTAGAGTCTTGAAAGGTCATTGGGGATGATGAATAGACCGCCTGATTAACTTTTGAAGAATATAAAACAAGAAATGATTTTGTCAGAGTTATGCCTCTTTTTAACTTTTACACTTTTTATGGACAAGCACATTGGCGGGGGCATAATGTTTTACAGTCACATTTCTAGTTACCCTAAACACTGATAATCTGGTGACCTGTGTGTGTGTGTGTGTGTGTGTGTTATCTTCATCACACCTGAATTTATAGCAGACCTCGTTTCATATAAACTAATACACATGTACATACCATAATAACCCTAAGCAATATTGTAGTAGACAACATTTATTTATTTTATCATATTTTTCACAGAAAAATAAAACATGGCATTTCATGTGCGTCATCTGCTATAGACAGAGGATTCATATGAAATGTCAAGCTTGTCATCTGTTATAGTTGTGATTAGCATTTTTAAGGCTAATATACTTTCATTTACGATATATTTGTGGATATTTTATACTATATTAATCCAATAGAGTAGAATTTTTATCGAAAGAACTAATTACTACTTGCATCACGAAAACATGCCTATATAATTTTGCCCCCCCCCCCCTTAAACCCCACTTTTGTATAGTAAAACTGGGGTTTACAGGGGTATACATTATTTTTTCTTATTTCTGCTCAAAAAATAGATTGTGGGTACTCGTTAGAACCGCCTCGCCGAGGCGGTTCTAACGAGTACCCACAGTCTATGTTTTGGGCAGAAACTTGAAAAATACAAAGTTTTTTTATCTGAAATTTTTCAGTTTTTGGAGGTGAAATTTTCTATATATTTTAATAGGCGTGTTTTCGTAATGACTTTCAAAACACCAATTCAGTTAAAACAGATATGTCACCACTCTCTTATATAAATTCTATCGAGGAAAAGTCATCACATAAGATACGATACGGATTCTAAAAAAAAAAAAAAAAAAAAAAGAAACCTTCACATTTTAAACATTCACTGTTGGTCAGCATAAACGTGTACTGCCATTTATTTGAACCATCAACAGGGAGATCACTCGATGGCAAATCAGACGTCTGCTGACAAAGATCTTATTTTTATAAGAGATTTGTTGCTGTTGCAAATAATCCAGGGCTAATCACCTAGCAATAAATCTCAAGTGAAGCTTACAAACTTTACCAGTCTAACTGATCAGCCAAATCAGAGAGAAGGACACTCCAAGATAGGATTTTTTTTGTAAAATATACATCGTTTTTATGCTGATTCATATTAGTTAGACGGGAGCCAGTTTAGGTACTAGTTAGAATCGCCTCGGTCCGACGAGGCTGTTTTAACGAGTACCCACAATCTATGTTTTCGAGCAAAATTAAGAAAAAATAATGTATACCCCTGTAAACCCAAGTTTTATTATATAAAAGTGGGGTTTAAGGGGGTCAAAATTATATAGGCATGTTTTCGTGATGGCAACGAGCAGCCACAAGGCCACACAAGGAACAAGCAACACCAGAACCACCTACATAGAACGATCAGTACACATTTAAAAAAAAATCCTATAGATTTTACGGTAAAATCACTGGCAACCGGCTGCCAATGCATTTACCGTTACTTTTTACGGGCACCTGTAGAACTGTATACAGGAACTATCTCTTAGAACGGGTAATAGTGGGTAGGCTAGGATACGGCCCTACTCTGCCAAACGTTACATATCTTATATATACCCTAGTATGCATTGCCTAGCGAGGTGATTCCTGTAAATAATCTACGAGCGCCCGTAAGAATTAACGGTAAATGCACTGGCAGCATGCAGTTATTGCCAGTTATTCTACCATAAAATATGGGCGGGATGGGGGGATGGGGGGGGTTGGGGAGGGGCGGCTACAGTGCATTACAATGTAGTAAAAATTCTCGATTATGGTGGTTGGGTTGTGGGTGGGAGCTAAATCAATTAATTTAACTGGTACCAAATCGTTACCCTAGGTTAATATATATATAAATAGAACCAGGATAAGCAGGGTAAACAGTCTATATTTCGCAATTTGTTTCGAAGCCTTATGCAATTTTAATTCATTACGAAACCAAGCCTATTCAAATATATAGAAAATTTCACCTCCAAAAACTGAAAAATTTCAGATAAAAAATTCTGATATTTTTCATATTTCTGTTCAAAACATAGATTGTGGGTACTCGTTAGAACCGCCTCGCCGAGGCCAGTCATCCAGCAAAAGGACACGAGAACACCGTCATCATATAAGGGAAGCTAATTCTATATTCAAAGAACTTTATTTCTTACTTAATTACTTCCGTTGAAGCCAGTAAGCTATGGGATACGAATGTCATACATATGCGGATAGTGGAGACTCAGGCTGGGTGGGCTGGGAGATGCGAGAGTGGAGACCCAGACCAGTGACCCCATCTGTGAGTTCCAACGAGGCTGTTCACTGTTACCTACTTGTTTAACCTTCTCTGACTCTGGGGACAACTCAGGATACATTTGCATTTTGCTTATTTTGCCTTGAAAATCTGATATATCGAATTCTGTTTTCGGAGAAAAAAGAAAATATTTTAAAATGTCGTCTGCTGAAATTTTTACCCGCACACTGAGCGTTAATGGGAGATAGTAGTCAGTTAACTCCCCTGAGTATTATTTGTAAACAACCAGGTCCAGTTATTTGGTTTCCTCTGTTTTTATCATTAGCATCTCAATTAAGTATAGCTTCCGTTGTCTGGAGAAATCTAGTTTAATTATGGTCAAATGCCAATAAAGCTTCCAAAAAATCAGGAAGAAACATTTTTTTTTTTTTTTTTTTGTTTTGTGCAATGAAATATATAATATCAATAATTTTGTGTGGATATGGAAAAAATAAAGTTAAAAATTATTTATACGAGGGTCGTGCAAAAAGTTCTGCCACTAATAGGCTTCCTATGTTTTATCCCAGGTATATTTTATAATGCTTCACTGCACTTGAATGGTGTGTTGAACAGCTAACGATACCCGTTTATTTCGTGCAACTGACCGAGTTATTTCAAATTGAAATAGACGCAGTCATATACACTGACCAATTTACTTGTTACATTGGAACATGGACCAGAAGACTGAAATTCGTAGCTATATTAAATGCCGCATTATGCTTAACATAGATTCAAAGCAGATATCTAATGAATTGTGTGGTATATATGGACCCCAGACCATTTCAATGCGCACAGTTTTTAGGTGGGTTAAAGCTTTTAAAGCTGGGAACTTTTCTGTTGAAGATGATATCCGTCCTGGAATGCCTAAAACCTCTGTTACCAAGGCTAACATCGCTGCTGTAAAGATTGTGGTCGAACAAGATGCGCGATTGTCTGTCAAAGACATAGCTAGTTGTACTGGCATATCAGAAGGCAGTGTGCAAACAATTCTGAAAAAGCGTCTGGACCTGAGAAAGGTTTGCGCTAGGTGGGCACCTCATTTGCTCACTGAGGAGCAAAAGACACAACGCCTTAAATGTGCCCGGGAACTTTTGAAAACATACAAAGGCTGTAATAGTCGGGTTATTTCTAACTTGCTAACAGGTGATGAAACCTGGATATACATGTTTGAGCTACAAAGAAGGGCTGATAATAAGCAATGGAAGCGAAAAGATCAAAAACGCCCATCTATTGCCAAGAGAACCGTAATTTCGAAAAAGATGTTGTACGCAATTTTCTTTAATTCAAGTGGGCCAGTCGTTCAAGTGCCTTGTCCGTCTGGTCATACAATCACTGGCCGATTCTACAAGTTCTGTACTGAAGAAAGTGAAAGAGTTTTACAATAAGAAACGAACAAGCAAAGGGACGGTCAGGAGTCCACCTTTTACATGGCAACGCCTCCTCTCATAAGTGTGAGGTTGTTAAGTCGTTTTTGGCTTCTGAAAAGGTGAAAGTTTTAAACCATCCACCTTATTCATCTGACCTGATTCTCTTGGCAGCGCTATTTATCAGTGTCTCCAACAGATGCCAAAAGATATCTGCTTTTCGTGACTGGGTAAAAAGGTTACAAAAATGTGTTTCAGTAAAGGGGGAATACTTTGAAGGTTTGTAATAAAAATATATTTGATAAAACGTAACACTGAAGTAATCCGAACCCAGTGACAAAACTTTTTGCAGGACCCTCGTATTCAGCTGAGGACCCATGAAAAAAAATCAAAGTATTCCAATTAGAAGGACTTAGTAGTTGGCCTACCTTGCAGTTTATCGGGCAAGGGAGATAATAGGAGAACTACTGCTATCTCTCATTCTACATTTGCTGTTCTTGTTCTAAAGTTTGAAGAAGTCCATTTATCTATTGATGTGTCTAAAACATTGACTGATGAGTGGAAAGTGTAGACACTGATCAGGTGCCGCGTTCTGTGGCGTCTGACTTGGGTCTACACCGTTTGCACATGTCTGTCTGACTCTCCGAAAACATAGGATAAATATGGTAATAGATCTATCTATAACCGTCTTGGACAGACGTGCTACTCCGAGCTCAGTCTACAAACTCACATGTAAACAACGAAGACCCAGACCCATCTGCAAGTCTGAATGGTTTTCATTATTGCAATATATATGTCTCGACTTTGCTTATCTCGAATAACCGCTTATCTCTAAGTGAAAATCTGGTCCCTGTTTCAACATGGGAATCCAACAACAGGTAACAAAATATTGTGGAAAAGAGGAGAAATTGGTCCTAGGAGTGTACTCATTAGAACTGCCCCAATGAGGCCATTCTAATGACTACACACAACACACATTTTCATGATAAAATAAGCAGATTACTCTAAAATAACCCTCAACATTTGTATTCTTGAGATAACGGGATAATACTCAGTGATGAGGGTGACGCAGTATCGATAGATAGAATTTCCTAAGGACTCAAAAGCCACTGAAACGAGCCATTACACGGAACAGCCTGCGTACTTACTTAGACACCTTCAAAGTTACAAACCCTGACTTATAGGCCCACCCCCCCCACCCCCACCCCGACTCCCCCCACAACACACACACACACACACACACACACAGAGAAACACACAAACTGCTTCACGTCCAAAAACGTCTAAAATAATTGTTTGTGTACAAGAGTTATCTGCATTACGACCATTCTCAAGAAAATGGAGGCGTGGGCGTTGTGCCAATGTTTTAGTCGTGTGCGTTGATATGAAAACGAAATAGATTTCGGGGCATTCTAAGTCTTGTTAGTACAAATCTAAAGCAGATCGTAATCCCAGGTCGCCAGATTGCTCTCTAGGGTTGCTCTATTTTAGTAGGGTATAAATTTTACTGCCTGTGTTGTCTTATTCTGGTTCTTGTCAGGAAATTTGTGAATGATATGTTCTTCTCGAGAGGCTAATGTCAACTGCTGAAATCATTACACTGTTTAGTAAAATAAAAAAAATCATCAGATGTCACAAACTGTCTAATCCCACCATTTTAAACTGTAGCCTATGCGCACTAGTTAACGTCCATGATACTATATATATTCTCTATTAATTCTTTATACCGCAGTCTTGTCTGGGGTATATGCATGCACTTTCTATAAATGCTATAAACGTACACCCCTTTCTCTCTCTCTCTCTCTCTCTCAGGGTATACAGTAAACAGTCTCTCACTCTCTCTCTCTCTCTCTCTCTCTAGAGAGAGAGAGAGAGAGAGAGAGAGAGAGAGAGAGTCTGTTTACTGTATACTTAACCTAAATGGTTGACAACGTGGTTATATGTCTAGATATAATCCGAGTCTTCTCTGATGTTTTAGTGGCTTTTCTTTGTATTGATATTTGCCACTATCATCAGAGTAACTCCTGTTACGAAAATCAGGAATTTTCTTGTCCTGTTTAGAATAGAGGCATGGAAGTTAATGTGTAATGTAGATAGCCACTACAGATTATCAAACTAATGTTTTATGACTGAAAAATGATGATGCTTGAATTTTGTAATGAATAATTGACATTTTGGGGTAACAAAGTGGTTTTTACTGTGTACAGTCTAGGCAACGAGGGTAGACTTTGACAGGTATAGTGAAAACGTTGGTTATGCAAGTTTCGTTGGTTATGCAAGTTTCCAATGAAACAAATTATTTAATTTTATTGGAAAAATGGTTTCTCATGTTTATTCTAAAATTTAATGTTGCAATCTGCGGGACAATATTAAGATGTTTTTCTTTGAAAGTGCCCAAACAAGATTGGCTGGGGAAATTCTGCATTTTCGATATAGCTAAGTTGCTCTGACGGTAGATACCAAAATAAAGAAAAAAAAATAAGATAACAGTTCAGGGAGTGCCATTATCACAAACCGCAGCCCTTCCCCGACATTAAAAGCCACAAAAATATCAGAGAAGACCCGGGCTAGTCTGCAGACTTGCGGCAGTTCTGGTCTACACGATTTTTGCTGACGTCCGTCCAGATTAAAATACAGTCCTTTTTTGGTCAGTCTGAAATGCAGTGAACTTTTTTATCAGCCCATTATTCTCTGGTAGATCAAGTTATTTTTACTCTAGATAAGTCATCTTTTTTAACAAAAGGGTGTTTATTCTTTTCTTAATATTCCCCCAAATAAACATGTTAGAGTTTTAATATTTAGATGCATCCCACTTCGGTGTTTCTATTCAGTACATACACTGTCAAAATGTATGCTATTTGTGGAGAAAGAAGGTAAATACTTATCTGATTACTCCTCTTATCTGGGGCTATGCTCGCAGTGGCTACCTGACAAAGCGGTATGACAAAGCGTGCATTTCGTGAATTGTTTGTTTGTTTGTTTTGAACACGTGTAAAAGCCATTGTTCATTGGCTTGGGTCAGACAGAGCTGACGAAGTGAACACATATTCAGTTGATCAGCAGAGGGTGTATGCGTTTGAAGAGAAAGACGTAAGTTATTTTTATACAAATAATAATATTGCTAGTTGGTAAGTATGATTTGCAGATATACCTTGTTGTTGTTGCAGTACGTTGATCCCAAAATATATTTCATAGGTCTTGAAAAGAGGGGGTATCAGGTAAATATTTTTTCTTATTTCTCAACGAAAACATCCCAGCAGGCACATGACGTTGCATCGACGTTGAGCCGACGTTGTTTAAACGTCATGTGCCCGCTGGGATATGTTGTGGGTACTTATTAGAAGTGCCTCACCTTGAAAAAAGCGCCTTATCAAGAGCTATGTACATAAATGGAGCTGGGGGGGAGGGGGAGGGGGGCTGGGGCGGTAACTCCTATATATGACATTGTACGGATGTGCGTGCCGAATAGCCTCCTTTTTCAGCACTGCCAGGTATATGATTGGCTCCCTTTTTTCAACAAAAAGTATATGAATGGCCCAATTTTTCTGGATTCCTATGTGAAAGACCCCATTTTTCTGACATCCTGGTATATGCACATATTTTTCGCTCTGAGATTTTTCCGAGGCTGCTTATCCTCTTGGTATTACATGAATTGACTGATATTTGTCCAATAACCAGCAAAAAATGGGTACAAAAAAAAAATCAAAGGGCATATGAATAGGTCAGCATTTTGGATGATCAAGTATATGAATGGGTCCGTTTTTTCAAAGGCCAGGTATATGAATAGGGTAGGTTTTGAAATACTGGCTCGCACACCAGTACCAAAATTACCCCTGTTACCCATGCCCCTCCGCCCCCCCCCCCTCCCCCACCCCTGAGAAATGGAGTTACCCGGGAAAGGCCAAGCAACGGTACTGAATCGTGGAATAAAGAACCAAAGGAATTGTTAGGAAGAGTATTTGGTGATACTGAATTCTGGGATAATTTTCTCTAATTCTCCGTAAAACATATCATTACGAAAACATGCCTATTCAAATATATCGAAAATTTTACAACCGAAAAAGAAAAAAAAAAGGAAATTTTCAAATAAAAAATTCTGATATTTTTTTATATTTCTGCTCAAAACATAGATTGTGGGTACTCATTAGAACTGCCTTGGTGAGGCAGTTCTAACGAGTACCCACAATCTGTGCTTTTTAGCAAAATAAGAAAAATAATGTATACCCCTGTAAACCCCAGTTTTACTCTATAAAAGTGGGGTTTAAGGGGTGGGGGGGGGGGGGGAGGGTAAAATTATATAGGCGTATTTACATGATGGCGTAGGTACTCATTAGAAGTGCTGCGCCTTGGAGTACTCAATAGTAACTACCGCAAGCCAAATTTTTTAATTTTTTTTCCCGAAAACATTGCCAGGATTGCACTGAAAAATTATCCACAAATAAGAAAATAGTAGGTTAAATACCATCAGAGAACTAAAGTTTGTCCAAAATGACCATTTTGTACACATTGGTAACTAGAACTGAATAGAAATCTTTCCATATTTTTTTATTTTTTGGGGGACAAAGGCATTTTTATGGCAAGAACAGTCTAAAAAATGCAGAATAAGGTGCCAAGCACACCAGTCTTATCGTTGCTTCTAAACTATAGTAAATTTTATAGTCGATTTCAAATGATCAGCTCTCTTCAAGCTCTGGTGTCTGCATTTGATTTTTTATAAGTTGACACAAAATATTTTCTTAAATAAATTGTAAAATGTAATGGTCCCAGCCTCAAAACGCTACAGTAGAGTTCTAAGAAATTATAGTTATCATATCGATATTTATCTTTAGCGTGCAATTTGATTGATTTGAGGTTTAACGGCCCAGTCAACCCATTAGGGTCACATCGAGCCAGTAATTTTCCTAACCACACTTTTCCTGGGCATGATTAGTACTCTACATTCAACCAGTATTTATGCACATGCTTTCGTCAGAAACTTGACAACTGCCCTTCTTGAATCAGCATAAGGGAGAGAATGACCTTAGAAAATATTTCATGATCAATCTCTACGAAGAATGTTGTCGAACTCGTGACATTATCTGACTGAGCCACAGAGACAGGCTTTAGTACAATTGTAACAGATTACTTGAAGTAAGAAAGAAAAAGAAAGATTTTATTTTCCCAGTCAAACAGAAGCAATGGGTACTTTTATAAACACTGACTGGTATTGAGATGAGGGTACTACTGCATCAGTCAAAGAGAAATAATACATAAAACAAAAAAAGCATAAATAAATATTTACAAGATGTCAGTGACAGATCCAGATGGAGATAGGGTGACTTTTTCTATTTTATTTCAATTTTATGTGGAATATTAAAAATTTCTTGAATCAGGAAATTTTCCTTTGCTTCTAAAATATAAACACCAGATTGTCATTAAGAAATAATGTATTTTGTATTTCAGGTGATGATTTAAATAAGCTTTTTATCAAATCCTGTAAACAGTTTACATGATGGAAGACATTTAGCATGCTGAATTTTAAAATGAAACAGACATTTAAGTAATTTATTCATGCAATAAGCCATATGGCCCATGAGCACATATACAAATTTCAACACACATGATATGCAGGATAGCGGACATACATTATACACAGTAAATTTCCATAAGAATCGATACCAATGTATTCGGGAGAGGTGCAATTTTAAACTTTGAATAGTATAATCTATTTATGACAAGTGGACTCCTCTACCTTAATTCTTCGGACCTGTTCACTTCCAACAAAATGGGTGTCTGGTTAGGTTATATAATTATTACCATATTTTATAGCAATTCCTGTATTAAATGAAAAGGATGTACCGTATTTACCATATGTATTCGGACAGACAGGCCTGAGCAAACAGTATAGACCCAGATGAGACGCCGCAGAACGCGGCGTCTCATCTGGGTCTACATTGTTTGCCACTCATCCAGCAATTTTTAGACACAACATCGGGTAGTAAATTATACTGGTTCAAATTTTAGAGCATATATGGTAAGGTGTCCGAATACTTAGGGTAAATACGGTAGACCCTGATTAGACGCCGTTCTATGGCTTCCGATCCGTGTACATACTGTTTGTTTGGTAATAACTTGAGTTCACCATTCATACGGAATTTGGCATAAGAGGTGCACATAGAAATAGCAGTTTGAAATGCTTGCGTGAGATTGACAATAACATGATTAACATGATACTCTCTCTCTCTCTCTTTATCTTTTAGTTAATAGCTGAAAATTATATGCCTATGTACATGCAAGCATTCACCTGCATACATATATATATATATATATATATATATATATATATATATATATATATATATATATATATAATACACAATGTAAAAATTTTGATTCAAAAGTTGTGGCTTTCAGCTTGAGAACATACACTTTCTTACTTTGACTTTAAACAAAGAGCTTGGTATTTCATTTTTCTTTGCATTTAAAACATTTCTTTTGAAGAGTGTTCCAAGTGACTTCTTCTTTACCTTCCCTACATAAATCAAGAAAGGTATATGTGTGCAATCTGAGTTTATGTTTTTTAAGCATGCTAAATATGCCATTTACATACATAAGAATGAGGAGCAAGAAGTCCCTTATTCTCCTGTCTACATATTGAGAGGACACAAAGCGAAATCTTTGTTGATCCATTTTATTGTATAGCTGAGAGTCAACTGCTCAGTGTTGTAAAATTTACAACATTAACAAGCAAAAATTTACATATAAGTAGACTGCAGTATATTAAAGAATTGTTGTTTGTTTTTTTTTTGTTGTTGTTTTTTTTTGTTTTAAAAAATCAAATACAAAAAACAGTAATGAAAATCAATTTTAGAAAGCACTTATAGTGAGAGGACACAAAGCGAAATCTTTGTTGATCCATTTTATTGTATAGCTGAGAGTCAACTGCTCAGTGTTGTAAAATTTACAACATTAACAAGCAAAATTTACATATAAGTAGACTGCAGTATATTAAAGTATTGTTTTGTTGTTTTTGTTTTTGGTTGCTTTTTTTTTTTTTTGTTTTGTTTTTTGTTAAAAAGTCAAATACAAAAAACAGTAATGAAAATCAATTTTAGAAAGCACAAATATAGAGGAAACTAAGGAAGAACACAAACAAAACAAAAGAAAAAAAAAAAAAATTGTCTGGCAAATTAGCCTAATTAGCATAGTAAACATCAATAATATTTTCATACCAGTATATCTGAAACAGCTAAATGACCCTGTAACCCGAAAACAGCAGTGTGTTTAGATAAGCAAATCAAAACTTAATTATTTCTCTCAGTTAAAACAATGCCAGCAAGAAGCGACAAGTCGGTTATTGCATGTTTTAAATTTCTCGCCATATGGCTTGAAATTTAAAACAATGCAATAACCTATACTTATTTTTCTCAGTTAAAAAAATGCCAGCAAGAAGCGACAAGTAGGTTATTGCACGTTTTAAATTTCTCACCTCACGGCTCGAAATTTAAAATGATGCAATAACCTATACATAATAAGTTGAAAACTTCTAACAGAACAGCAAATAGTGCAGACCCGTGTAACACATCTGTTTCCTCATGTGGCTCTGTCCCAATATCTATGACTTACAGACATGTAGTTATAACAAAATCACACACAGAAGAGCAACAACAGTATTTTTTTTTCTTTAACCCTTGTCATGCTGAATAAATTAAGATGCCATGCCCACTTCCAATTTTCAGCCAATCAGATTACTTCATCCAGGTTGTTGATACAAATTCACATACTTAATGGCAAACAGGCAGATCCAGATCAGTTGGCTTCTTCAGAAGCCAATTGATCTGGATCTACACTGTTTGCTAAGACAGGGCATGTCGTGTTCAGCAAGAGAAGGGTTAATTTCTGACAGCTTAAGCATTTGTTTGGTGAAAATGTTGGTACAATTTAGCAGTGAGTATTTACCCTAGAAGATGCATCAGTTATTCTACCTCCCACTATCAGAGAAAGTTAAACATTTTGGATTTTTGGTAATTAAGTGTAAAACACTTTCCTCTTTAGAAAATTATATTACCTAAAGTAAATCTCAGGGAAGTTCTTCCATATTTGATGTCATATTATTGCACACCATTCATGCATTTTTTTCCAGTAGGGCAAATACATAAGTGGATGCCTGAGAAATTGTAACTTGCAAATTACACTTATGTTGATAAATAGACATATTTTTTTCAAAGCTGTTCCTTGCTTCAAAGAATGAAGCTTTTCACATATTTTTCTACTACATGTACAACAAAAACAGATCTTGTTACTAAAATGAATATTTTGGGCAGTGAAAAAATCTCTCTCTTTTAGACCAGGATCTCCTTCCTAAAAATTGCAGATCTCCCACTTTGTGTCCCCAAAAATATCGCATGTATGTACAGTTTCATCAGGGTCTATAACTGTTTGCTACTATCAGTGGGCAGTGTTAATGAACCACAAATGCATGAGTCATTACCTACAATCAACACTCAGATCCTCACAATTCCCAGTTTTGAATTTACTTTATCATCATTTCAGCATCCAGTTCTGAAGTGAATTTTATCATTTTCAGACTCTTGAGTTTTCAGATGTCATCTTAAAGTTCTTGAAGATAGGAGGCAACAAAACAAGCAAAAAATATCTGACCTATTAGGTAAGTTTGTTTTTGTATTTATACTTTAGGCATGATACCTAATATTATATAATGGTCCTAAAATTTCGTATCAGGGCTTATCAGGTAAATATTTTCTTATCTCCATGAAAACATAATGTTGTGGGTACTCATTAGAAGTGCCTCACTGAGGCACTTCTAATGAGTATCCACAACATATATTTTCACGGAGAAATAAGAAAAATATCATTTGGGTGTGTGTGTGTTGTGTGTGTGGGGGGTGGGTGGGGAGGGCTGAAATAAATGCCTTACCTGGAGCTAATACCTGAGCTGTCCTATATGCAAATAGTGCAGGCCCAGATCAGACTTCTCCTATTGGAGCAGTCTGAGTGGGATCTTCATATATGTCAGCAACATGGAAAAAAAAGTAAATTTGAACTAGTGTTCAAAATTTTAGGACAGTTACTGTTGATTAATTGGGCTGTTGCACATTGCCATACAGGAATAGTAAAATTCCACACCAGTCTGTGCATTTCACAGTCTCATCAGGGTTTTCACATTTACACATACAAGAATGGGTGGGGTTTACTGATAAGAGAAAAAAAGAGTCATGTTTTAAAATAAATAGAAAAAATGACTAACAAAGTGATGATTCTAGAAAACTGAGGGCTTAAAATTTAAAGGAAAATATTTACAGTAAAGTGAACAAGAGTTGTCAGAATACAACACAGCTCACCAGAATGGGGTAATCTGATATGAAAACGGTCTTTAAATATTAGAGATGAAATGCAAAACTTAAACAGAGTTGTAAATGACAGAGTATGACCTGACTTTGATGTCCGAAGAATGTTAAAGTAAGGAATTGGGTATATGCCATTGAAATATCTTCCCTTAGGTTGGTATGGACGAACTATGAAAACTATATCTTACATGTTGAATTCCTTAGGTTGGTGTGGACAAACCATGAAAGCTATGTCTTACATACTTCAGCAGTCATGCACATTTTTCAAAACTTAAACTCAGCTGTAAATGACAAAGTTTGACCTGACCGTGACCTAGGCAGGTCAAATTGAGGAAGGGGTGTGTGCTATTGAAAGGTCTTACCCTAAGGTAGCTGTGGGCCAAATGTTAGAGCTGTATCTTGGATACTTCAGCAGTTATGTACACTTTTCAAAACTTAAACCCAGAACTTAAAAATGGGTTTAAATAACAAAGTATAACCTGACCTTGATCTAGTCAGACGGTCAAACTGAGGAAGGGGTGTGTGCTGTCAAAAGGTCTTGCCCTAAGGTAGGTGACAGCCAAATATTAAAGCGGTATCTTGACTACTTCAGCAATTTATGTACACTTTTCAAAACTCATAACAGACCTTGAACATGGGTTTAAATGACAAAGTATAACCTGACTGTGACCTAGGAGGCAGGTCAAACTGAGGAAGGGGTGTATGCTATTGAAAGGCCTTACCCTAGGTGTGAGCCAAATATTAAAGCGGTATCTTGAACACTTCAGCAGTCATGTACACTTTTCAAAACTTAATGGCAGAACTTGAACCTGGGTTTAAATGACAAAGTATAACCTAACCTTGACCTAGGCAGAATGCCAAACTGAGGAAGGGGTTTGTGCTATTTAAAGGTCTTACCCTAAGGTAAGATGTAGGCCAAAGATAAAAGCAGAACTTTAAATAATTAAACATTGTGCTAACACACAATCAACACGGATAAATGCCAGCGCCAACGACAGGGTGACAACATAAGCTCTTCAGGGACATAGTCCTAGCTAGCTAATAAAATGTAAAAAAAAAAAAAAAGAAAAACCGATGAGGGTAAAATAAAGCCAACTGATCTGGATCTGCACTGTTTGTCATTCAGTAAGTGGATTTGTACCAATAACCTGAATCAAGTAATCTGATTAGCTAACAATTTGAAATAGGTGTGGCATCTTAATTGATTTAGCATGGCAAGGGTTAAGTCGGTGCTTGGATGCATATGCAAACTACATTGCTGTCATACGAGTATCTTCAGGTTTCATTCTTTAAGTGTTCTTTGTTTCCAAGGACATCCCTCATACAGTTTTTATTCTAATATAAGCCCCCTCTCATATAAATGTCCCCTCCTACTTTTCTAGGAGAAAAGTATTAGTAAACACATGCAACATGGGTTTAGGCCATCAAAATATCTTATTTTTGGCCAAAATTTGGACTCGGTACTGTCATTTTAGCAGCAACAAATTGCTATGCCCCAGAAGTGTATATTAGAATAAATATGGTAGATTTTCTTTGTCACTTTAGATGCCAATTTTGAACTGAACTTTATAATTTCAGGTGCCATTTGAAATTTATTGAATGTCACAGTACCAGGGAGGGCCACAGTAGCAGTTTGTACTACTCAAGTTTTGTGGTGGAATTGGTAAATTTGTTGTTTTTTTTGTCATTACACATAGCTGTTGATAAGATGGTTTTTTTTCAATCCAAAGTGTAGATAACTTTTTCTTACTGTTTCATAAAAACATATTTTGTAGGTACTCATTAGAAGTGCCTCACTGAGATGCTTCTAATGAGTACCCACAACATGATTTTGTGGAGAAATAAGACATATTTATCTGATACCCGCTCTTTACTTGACCTATGAATATATACTGTCCCCAAAAACATGTGCAAAGACAACCAAGAAAAGTAAGATGAATAAATTATTTTTGTCTGTTGCAATAAGAACTTACCTATACATGTTTGTCCAGAATATATTAAATGTATACTTATATTAAGGAATAAACAATTCAGATAGACCCCTATTTGTTAATGTACATGCATATTTTACACAGAAGGGTCAGTTTTACAATCTTTAGGTATTAGTCTTTGTTTCTTTTGCCATTTAGAAGTTTGGCATTTCCATTTTGGGTCAGTATTCTTTAGATCATGATACAATAATTGTCCTAAAATGTTTTACACCAGGTCTTGTGAAAAATGGTATATGCAAAACAGTGCAGACCCAGATCAGATTGCTCCATAGCATTCAGATCAGGATCTGTACTGTTTCCCATTCTACTATGTATTTTATGAAACACATAAAAAATTAAAAAATGGAATGAAGTATAGAAAATTTTAGGACACATTGTACATTATAATTAGTGCCAAGTAAAATGCCAAGCAAAATTTGCAGCAGACCACATTGTATTTTATTTTTAGAGAAATATAAGAGATTTACATGAAATGTCAAGACTGATTTTCTCTGAAAAATAAAATCGAAATCAAAATTGTCGTCTGCTGCAGTTGTGATTGGCTCTTTTAGGGCTAGTTGGACCGTTGCACAGTGCTTTATACAGAAGTAGTAAAGGTCCTTACCAGCCTGTGCATTTGCATACCCTGTTTGACTTAATTACTCCACTTTGCATTTAGGTTTTTCAAAACTACTGGGAAAACTTGTGGTAAAATATGTACCTACCTATACTAAGGGTACACTTTGAAGCTTAGCACTCTGAATAAAATTTTCAGCAGATGACATATTGAAATATTTTTCTTATTTTTTCCAGAAGACAGGATTTGACATTTCATGCAAATTTTCTCCAGTGTAGATATGTTCATGAGATGTCAAATTCTGTGTTCTGAGAAAAAAAAAATATATATCACCGATTTGTCTTCTGCTGAATTAGCCAAGAAATGGTAAAGGTTAAAAGCAAAAGAGATTGCCTTTGGAGTCAATTTGTGTGAAACATCAAATCTAGTTTTTTTGGAAAAATATTTTTTAATGTCTGCTGAGTTTTGACCCAGCTTTCTAAGCATTAAATCCTTGATTGATGTGATATAGTGGTCTTATTTCTCCATATAAACATATAGTGGGGTACTCTGAGAGGATGTACTCCACAAAATTGCCAACAGAAAACATTTCAAACAAATATAATCAGAAAAGCTTTAAAAAATAGCCATCAGAAAAGATGGCAGATCTTGCAACCAAATTGCCACTCCTAAATTTGGTGTATTTCAATATATCATGGAAATATTGAAACAGTCCAAAGTAAAAAGATGTGTAGTATGAAATGTGGGCAAAATGATAATGTGAAAACAATAAATAGCTATACTGTAAATGATTTTATTTTTGCCTGTCATTACGTAACAAGCCTATTCAAATAAACTGAAAATTTAACCACCAAAAAATGAAAATTTTCAGATAAAAAAATTCAGATATTTTTCATATAACTGCTCAAAACATAAACTGTGGGTACTTGTTAGAACTGCCCCACAATCTATGTTTTTGAGCAGAAATAATGTGTACCCATGTAAACCCCAGTTTTTTTTTTGTATAAAATTGGGGTTTAAGGGGTCAAAATTATATAGGTAGGTTTTCATGATGTCTTATTTTTATTTTATATTTCTCTTTTTTTATTTATTTTCTTTTTTTTTTTTTTTTTTTTGTTTTTTTTGCAAAAAATCACACTTTTGATGTGATTACTTTATATTATTTGTACAGGATACACAATATTTGCAAATACTTTGAATTTCTGAGTCTACACATTCACAAATAGGGAAAAAAAATGCCTTATAAAGGTAAAGGTGTTTGCAGTATGTTTTTATTGGGGTAAACATTTTGCTTTGGTTTATTTCCTTTACTACTGTTCAAATGGTACAGCTTTTTGTCAAGACTGCAATCTCTATCAAGAATTATAAAAAAAAAAAACACACACACACACACAAAAACAAACAATCAAGGAATGAAAATAACTATGCCTTGCAAAGCAAAAGTGTTTGGTTTGGTTTCAGAAATACTTTCTATGCTGCATATGATGAAGTACTATATATAAATTTTAAGAGAATGTTGGATTTTGGTACTCTAGATAATTATTTTTCCAACCAGTATCATACTGATGAAATAAGAGCAGTCAGTAACTAAGAAAACCAGGATTCTGGAATCAGTAGCCATGCTACGGACATTCTTAGTTATTTTCCTTGACCCAGGGGCTAGTGAGGAGGGGTGTGCTGTGGTTTAAAGATTTTGCGTTAAATTTTTGTTTGTATCTCTTCTTGTACCTCTCCATTAATTTTTGTGCTGTACAATACTACTGATCATTTTTCAGTATTTCTTTCTTTCATAACTAAACAAAAAAAGTTCTGAAATGCGTGGTATGTGCCACATCCCTCTCTTCAGGGAACCCCTTTTTAATGACAGAACCATGGATCACCTTACATAGTATTTGGGTGATCTTCTTTCGATTTTTTTCTTTGTTGATCTGCCCTAGCAATGATAAATTAAAGGTACTTAGCTTTCAAACACTGAAATCTTATCAGTAACTTTTAAACCAGTGTGTTTCGAGCTACTTTTCACTTTCGACACTGTTTACACAGATCGGTCACAATCGCAGATGCTATTTTGTATGCATTCATCGCATGCATCGATATATGACTTCATGAGTTATGTTGCACACTAAATAAAGACAGTGAATCAAATTATGATGGCTGGCTAAAATATCCCATTATCTTATTTGATGCAGTTCTGCAATTAATCTCTTTCCTCGTTCCTCGTTTTCTGGAGGCCATGTTTTTGCAATCTTGGAAAACCCCAATGCAGAATGGTTACCTGCGTTTCTTTGTCGTTAACAACCAGACTGATGCAGAGAACCAGTTGCTCTTATGCGCAAAAATTATGCACAGATGTTTAGCTGGGAATTAGTCATACTGTGTATCAGAGTGAAACTTTTGCGGTCAGGAATACGCATATAAAAATTATCATTTTGCATACAACCAGACTTGTTTTAGTTTTGATGTGCTACAAATTGATTTTAAGTGTATTCTTTAGTACGGTAAATGTATTTGGGTATTTACGGAGACTACACTGCTTATCTAAGGCACTGAGTTACCTCTTCAGACTCGGGCTAATCTATCTAAAAACAGATATGACATCGCATTCTTATGGATTACCAGAAAAGCCACACAGAATCGATGAAAATGCATTCGTATTTGGGACTGGCTATTTTTAAAATTGACCTGTATTTGGTGCAAAAGGATCCATAATTTATGGCTGTATGGATGCTATCTGGAGCACTGAGCCATGTTTTGTTGCAATATTTAATGTACAAAGTTATAAAGTTTTTCTAGTATATTATGATATTTTGCCTATGAAAATGGTCAGTTTCAAGTACTGATAATCCTGATGAACATTTACCTAATATGCATATTTCATAGTTATTGATTGAAGACATTTACAATTCAAACCCAATTATCATGGCAAATAATTACCGTATTTCAGAAATAAACAGTACCTGTCGCCTGACAGGGTAGCTTGCCTGACTCACGCCTGGCCTATCATACATAAAGACATGCTGTTTAAATGATGCTGATTAAAAAAGTGTCTGTATTCTATCGGCCAGCTGTTTTGCTTGGTATTTGATAATACCGAAATTGTGTAATGAACACTTCTTTCAAATGAAGCCATAAAAATGTAAGCCACTATGCAGAGACAATTTCTTTGGTTTATTGTAAATGCTTTGAATGTGCCAAGGAAAAATTGTAACTGTAAGTATAGTTCGGACATGAAGATTATATTTCTCCCCAGTTTCTGAATGACATGACACAAAACATTCAATTTTTTTTTTTATTGATCTATTCAATTCATAGATGAGTAAGTTAATGTTCAACTGAAATCTGGTTAAAGGGGAATAACTCCAAAATCAAGAAGATGAGAATTGTCATTTCTTGTACATGACACACCTACTCAACCTGACTAACATCCCTACCAGGTATTATCAAAACAGCTCAAAGGGCATTAATGCTGTGGAGCCCACAAGACCTCAAGAATAAGTTTTAGGTGAGATAACTGGCAGAAAAAGAAAGCTAGAGTTGTTATTCATACTTACAATGCATCTAATCAACATGAACTATATCCCAATCAAATATTAAAATATGCGTATGATTTGGAAATATAATGGCCACACAAGTTTGTTTTCTCTTTCAACCTAAGTAAGGGACAGTTTCTAAGGTAGATAACTCCATAAGGAATGCAGTGAGAGTTGTTATTCTTGCATGCAACTTGCCTCCTGGACTTGATTAACATTCCTACCAAATATTACACAAATAATTTAGTATGTGTATGAGTTATGCTGGCACAAGCAGTTCCTCTAAAATCTGGTTAAGGGGAAATAATTCCTAAATCAGTATAGTGATAGTTGTCTTTCTTGTATGTGACATGCCTACTCAACCTGACTAACATCCCTACCATATCTTATCAAAATATCTAAAAGGGCATTTAAAAGTTAAGGAGAGCACACAAAGGTATCTACGGATGGATGGATGGATGGACAGACACTATGCTGGTGCGCTGTATCCTTTGAACCTATTCAGTTGGGGATAACAAGAAAAAGTATAAAGACTTTATCATTGAAATTAATTGTTGAGACATAACTAGAAAACAAACATAGCAAGAGTTGTCATTCTTGCACACAACCTGACCTAATATATGCTTCTACAAAATCTAATCAGTGTATATAAAACCTTATAGGAGTTACAGCTGCACAAGATTTTAACTACAGGAGAGATAACTATAAAAAGAAAAGAGTTCTCATTCTTGCTCTTGAGAAACCTACAGGTCTTCATCTGTGTCTCAACCACATATTATCAAAAAGTTTCAAACCATAAAGAAACTGAAGTGTCCCAAAGTCTTTGAAATTCATTCAGAGGTGATAAAAATAAAAAGTGGGCATAGCAAGAGTTGTCTCTCTTGCACACAAAACTCCTGCTTGACCTGATATATGTTCCTACCAATAATTATCAATTTATCTCAAAACTTTATGGAGTTAAGGCCTGCACAAGATTTTGACTGGTGGTGATAGCCAGAAAATCAACACAGCAAAAGTTGTCATTCTTGCATGCAACACTCCTACTTGACCTTCTGTCTGTCCCTACAAAAACTTATTTCAAACTGTATGGGAATTATGACCTGAGCAAGATTTTGGCTTCAGGGGAGATACTGTTGCAGGCATGATCCTTATTTATGCCTCTACCGAATATTCTCAAAATATTTCAAACCAATAAGAATATATGGAGTGCAAAATAGTTTAATTTAGAAATTTGTTCTGGGCAGTATCTAGAAAAAGAACAAAGAGAAGTTGTCCTTCTTGCAAGTGACACTTCTCTACATGACCTGAAAAATGTGTCTACCCAAATATGTTTAAATCATCTCAAACAGTATGGGAGTTATGGCCTGCACAAGGTTTAACTTCAGAGGACATAAGTACATTATGAAGAAAGTGAGAGTTGTACCTCTTGCAGGCAACACCCCTACATGTCCTTATCTATGCAACAACAAAATATTATCAAAATAAATCAAACCATTAAGAAATTATGGCGCACACAAGAATTTGGCTAAGAAATTTGTTCAGGGAGATAACCAGAAGAAGACCAAAGCAAGAACTAATGTTCCTGCATGCAATACTCCTGCTTGATCTGATTTTTAGATTATCTCAAACTGTATGGGAGTTATGGCCTGCATAAGATTTTAGCATCAGGGGACAAAAGTAAATAATAAAGAAAGTGAGAATTGTCTTTCTTGCACATGGCATGCATACTGGTGCTTATCTATGCCTCTAGCAAATATTAGCAAAATATTTCAAATTGTAAAGAAATTATGGCCTGCACAAAAATTTGGCTTAGAAATTCATTTAAGGGTGGTAACTAAAAAACAACCAGTAAGTGTTGTCATTCTTGCATGGGACACTCCTACTTGACCTGATATATGCCCTACCAAATATTATCAAATTACCTCAAACAGTATGGTAGTTATGGCCTGCACAAGATTTCAGCTTCAGGAGACATTAATGCATGATAAAGAAAGTGAAGAGTTGTCTCTCATGCAGGTGACATGCCTACTGGTCCTCCATTTCATCCCTAAATATTTCAAATATCAAAATACCTCTAAGGGTAATCTAAGTTATAGAGCATGAGCACACAAGGATCTGTCTACAGATAGACACGAGTCTGATTGCTCTATCCCCCCAAACCTATTCAGTCGGGGGATAATGAGTACACACAGCCTAAGATTTTGTTGAGAAATAGGAAAAAAAATATTTGGATACTCTCTAATCATGAGTACTTATTGACTGTCACAAAACACAAATTTTAGAAATTCAGAATAGGACTCTTAACCCCGACAAGGTGCATTTTTCATACAGAATTTAACAAATGATTTTTTGTAGATATCAAGATAAAGTTAGATTACCCAGAAAGGACATTTGTTTTAACTATGTCTTCTAGAATTTTAACCCAATAGTTTTAGTACAGTTTTAAAGGGGAATGCAGTATAAGTTGTAAGTGTATCTTAGAGTAAATTGCTAAACAAGCCATTTACATTTTGTATTTTGATGCAATACTTTTCAAAATCTGAGTTAGAAATAAGAAAGTTATGGTGGTTATAATATATTTGATTTGGCTGTCATGGATGCTGCCATATTGTAGGCTTTGTGACATCACACAGCCTAAATTAAATATGCAAAACCAAATTATAAAGGGTTTTAAGAATAATTTTGCTACAGATTTTTTTTAATCTTTTAATTCTAGTGACAAGCAATCATTGCCCCCTAAATAAACCAACTTTATGAGAATAATGACCTTGATGAAACGAATTTTAATTTTTATGAAACCTCATTAAATATTCAAAATGGCGGTGCCCATACTACCAATGTTAAAATATGCAATTGTCTGTAACTTACTTAATTTTCCAACAATTTTGATCAATTTGTGTCAGAATTCTTTGTTTGCATTTAGTTCTTTACTTTAAAGCACAATGTCTTTTAAAGTTGCATTCCCCTTTAAATAGTAACTAGCGTTTCCAGTGAGAACATTTATTTTAACCTGTACTTCCAGAATTCAACAAGCAATTTCAGAGAATGTATGTCCCCTGCATTAAAAAAAAAAAAACCTCCAAAGGTACCTACCATGTATTCAGTTTGATAGTATTGGAGCTTGAAAAATGACTGTATTATTGCAAAAAATCTGATAAGAGTGAAAAAAAGTGATTTAGCTTAAAAATCGAAAGAAATAATAAAAACTAATCAGAGGATTATAATCCAAATCACATACACATCTTCAGACCATGACAAAAATACTGTACAGTTTAAAAAAAAAACTGTTTAAAACTGTAGGAGGATTTGGGACACAAGGTATCTACTTCCTATACACTTTGATAGTATCTGAGCCTGAAAAATGATTTAATTCTTGTCCTGCTGAACCCGAATATACCCTGTCTTTGCAAACAGCTGATCTGGATGTGTACTATTTATCATTAAGTATGTGAATTTGTATCAACAAACAAGATAAATGTGGAAAAAGTGATACAAATTAATCAGAGGATTATATCAAAATCAAATGCACACCTTCAGACCATGAAAAAGTACATCTGTACTGTTTCAGAAAGATCAGTGTAAAACTGTAGGAGGAGTTATGGACATAAGGTACATGCTGTCAGAGGGTGTGGAACTAGTTACCCACACACCATAAACCATAGAAAGCTGAATACCATATGTCCCCTTGCTTTTCTTCAAAAGACAAGGGCTTGGGAGTAGGGGGTGGTTGGGGGACAACAAATCTCTTTTAACAGGCGTAAAGACAGTTAGGTTACCCAGAAAGGATAGTTGTTTTAACTATGTCTAGGATTTTAACCACTTTTAGAATTTTAATCACTTGTAGAATTTTAATCACACTTTTAGAATTTTAATCACTTTTAGAATTTTAACAAGTAATTTTAGTACAGTTTTGAATAGTAGGCAGATAGAATTTTAACCCAATAATTTTAGTATCTTTTTAAATAGTACATGTAGTTAGGTTACCCAATGAGAATATTTATTTCAACTGCTGAATTTCTTTCAGAATTTAGCAAATAACTTTTAATAGAGATCAAGACAGTTAGGATACCCAGAAAGGACATTTGTTTTAACTACTTTTAGAATTTTAACCAGTAATTTTAGTACAGTTTAAAGCAGTAGGCAGGTAGAATTTTAACGCAGTAATTTTAGTTCATTTTTTTTTTTTTTTTGATAGTTGGTAGGTTACCCAATGAGAACATTGTTGTCCCCCATCTTTTTGAAGAAAAGAGGAGACATGGTATTAATCTCTCCATGGTTCATGGTGCGTGGTATGAGGTGCGTAGTTCCACATCCTCTGACAGTATGTACCTTGTGTCTTGAAACTGTACAGACGTTTTAGTCATGGTATGAAAATGTGCATATGATTGGATATAATCCTAAGATTAGTTTTAGCACTTTTTCATGAACTTGGTTATTTTTTCATGCTCAGATACTGTCAAAGTGTATAGGTAGTGGGTACCTTATTTCTGCAACTCGCCCTGCAGCCCTGCAGTTTTATGCTGATATTTTTAAATTGTGCAGGTGATTTTGTCAGGGTCTGAAGATGTGTACATGATTTTGATATAATTCTCAGAATAGTTTATATCAATTTTTCCCCATTTTGAACTTGATCATTTTTTTTACTTCTGCATTTTTACTAACATAATAGACTTTTTTCAAGCTCCAGTACTATCAAACTGTATATAAAATAGACACCTTTGGAGGACTTTTAAAGGGCAGGGAACAATTATAATTCTCTGAATTGGCTTGTTTTAATTGCTAGAATTCTTACAAAATCATCAACCAAACACTTAGCAGAATAAATGTCCATATATGGACTAAATTTAACCCAATTAATATATAATGGAAACAATTAAAATAGCATATATTTGCTCAAAAAAGTGGCATTACTGTTACCAATAAATCTGCCCTAACCAGACATGAAAAACCCTATACAAAAGGAATATAAAGTATTTCAGATATGATCTGTGGTAACATCTACACTAGATTAGATGTATTGTTGAGACAATCAAGCAGATCCACAAAGACATCAAGAATTAGGACAAAGAACAATATTACATCTGAGTCCTCTTATGTCCCCATCACTCTACATGTGGCACTATAGTCCTGCTAAAGAAATTTCACTCACCAAAAGTCTGACTTATAGGCCATGCAGCACTGAAATAGCATGGAATTCATACAGAAACCTACACATCAGGAACCTATGGAAGACACAGCTAGGCATTATACCGTCTCTACCCATCAGCCCATCTTTATTCAATAGTATGCTATGTTTTGATGAAAATATTGAACCGTCACATGCTACTCATTGTATGGAATTCTCAACAAACATTGAACAGCATATATAGCATTTTATATCATAAGTCCTTATACTCATGGTATAACTGTTTGCTGTTTTTTCAACTGTCTACTGAACACTATTTCCTATTTTCACTTTCTAATTTTCAACCGATAACATCGTTAGCAACAACTTCCACTCGCAGTTAAAAAACAATTACATTACATGACAAACCTTGTCTGCTTAATGTTACTAGTTTGAACAAACAATATGTATTTTTTGTCTTTGACCAAAATGCACCAATCATAACAACCCGTTCTCCTCCAAAAAAAATCCACAAGACAGTTACATCCATTAGAATGCTTTAAGCTCAGTTAATACTACTTTGACAAGCAAGTCCAGATCAGACAGCAAAGCACTTCATCTGATCAAGGCCTACACTGTTTTGCACAAAATGTTGGCATTTCTGACAAAAAAGAAGAAATAAATCAGACACCCAAAAATAACAATGAACCTGCACTGTCTATAAGGTAGAGTATTTTATTATGCATTTATGGGTTTACCCAGTTACATCAAGTGAATTCTCCTACCACAAGTCTTAAGACCAGTCTGTTTCGAATAGCAGTATGTCTAGTTATTTTTTTATTGATACTATGTTTTATACAAATTCTTGTCATTAATGCAAACAAGTAGACCCTGTTCAGATGATGCATTCTACAGCATCTGATCTGGGTCTGCACTGTTTGCCTGTTACCCTTTTTGGGGTTCCAGACTAAAATGGGTTAAGCTGTTTGATCAAGAGATGAAAGCCATGTACCTGCAACAAATGTGAATGCAACCATGTCTACCAGATGTAGTCATGAATTCATTTTGAGTATAATGATAGTGAGGGTGCCAAAGTCATGGAAATGCTGTTAAACAAAATTTATGAATAGACTGAGCTGTTTTGACAAAAATAGGCAGTAGCTTTTGTTGGCCTGCCATTTCAAGTCATTGTTCACTAAATATATACATGCAAAAATACTTCACTAGGTGTTTTGCATCATTGAACTTAATATGTGCACAAATGTTTAAATAAAGACACCAGTGTTTACAGAGGAAACTCCCAAACCACAGCTTTTCACAAAAATCACGTTATGTCTTCACTATTGGCATCCTGTTAACAATTTGCTATTGAACTTACAATGTATCCACAGTGGTTGGGAAAACCAATCATAATGTATACTGTATTTAAAAAATAAGGTTTAAAAGCTGTCAAGACAATACAAGTTTTGAATAGGATGCTTTTTATGCTCAACCCTCATTCAAAGAATGGTGTAAAGGGCACAATTTTTATAGTGTTACCCCTCTTAGTTTGTCTCCAGCCACATCTGGCATTAGCCATTTGCCTTTAAGTTTTTCAGGCGGGGGTGTCCATGTCCTTTTGACACATTTCTATTTGCTATTTTTGAAAAGGGAAAATTTCATGTTTACTTAGGAAACTCTCAGATCACAGGTCTAAATAATTTTTGGTCATATCCGGTTCAGACACTTTACATCCACTAGGGCAAGTATTATTTACTGACTAGCAGTGGTGGTACAGATGAGTGTTCAGATGGACATGTTATGCTTATCTGAGCCTTCACTGTTGGCATCCAGTTAACATTTTGCTGTGGAACTTGTGATGTGTCCACTTTGGTTGGGATGACCAGGCATAATACATACATATAATATTTGAATGTTGGTGTATAAAACGTTGCATTGTAACATTAATTTCAAATAGGCTTTTTTTTTTTTTTTTTAAACATTACTTTTGTAGGGTCCACTAGTTTTGAATAGGATGCTTTTTATTATGAAATTCCACTTTTAAGATATTTTTGAAAAGGGGAAAATATCAGGTTTCCTAGGGAATCTCTCAGACACGGGTCTAAAGAAGTTTTGGCATCCACTTACAATGCAAGTATTATTTAATTACCAACAGTCATGGTACAGATGTGTCTTCTGAATGGCCAGTTATGCTTATCCTGGCCTTACTGTTGGTATCCAGTTAACATTTTGCTGTGGAACTTGTGATGTGTCCACTTTGGTTGGGATGACCAGGCATAATACAGACATTATTTAAATGTTAAAGAATAAAAGATTGCAAGGCAATATTAATTTTAAATAGGCTGCTTTTCAGTATATAAATATGACTTTTATAAGGTTGTAAGATAATACTAGTTTTGAATTGGATCTATTGAATAATTAAGTATCTTTTTAAGTTTTTTTTTAAAACAGGAAAAAATGGGAAAAGTTCATGTTTGCTTAGGAAATCATATCCTGTTAAGACACGTTACATCCACTAAGGCAAGTACCGGTAGTATTTACTGACCAACGGTGATAGTACAAATAAGTCTTCTGAATCAGATGTTATTTTTATCTGAGCCTTCACTGTTGGCATCCAGTTAACATTTTGCTGTGGACCTTGTGATGTGTCCACTTTGATTGGGATGACCAGGCATAATAAATTACATTATTTAAATGTTAGGGTATAAGGTTGCAAGTTAATATTAAGTTTAAATTGGCAGCTTTTCATTAAAAGTTAAACTTGTTTTGAATAGGATGAATTTCATCATTAAATTTCACTTTAAAGGTACTTTCTAAAAGAGAAAATTTCATGTCTGCTTAGGAAGCTTCAGACCACAGGTCTAAAGGATTTTTGGTCTATCCTGTTAAGACACTTTACAACCAGTAGGGCTAGTAGTATTTACTGACCAACAGTGGTGGTACAGATGAGTCTGTTGAATGACAAGTTATGCTTATCTTGGCCTTCACTTTTGGCATCTAGTTAACATTTTGCTGTGGAACTTGTGATGTGTCCACTTTGGTTGGGATGACCATGCATAATATATACGTTATTTCAGTGTTAGAGAATAAAAGGATGCAAGGTAATAAAATTAAGAGAAATAGGCAGCTTTTCAGTATATAAACATTATTTTTGTAAGGTTGCAAGCTAATACTAGTTTTGAATAGGATGCATTGCATTATTAAATATCAATTTTAAGGTGTTTTGAAATGGGAAAAGTTCATGTTTGCTTAGGAAACTCTCAGACCATAGGTCTAAAGAACTTTTGTTTGGTCATATTCTGTTAAGACACTTTACATCCACTAAGGCAAAAAGTATTTATTGACCAACAGTAATGGTGCAGAGAGCTTTCTAAATGATATATGCTTATCTAGGCTTTCACTGTTGGCATCTAGTTAATATTTTGTTGTAGAAATTGTGATGTGTCCACTTTGGTTGGGATGACCATGCCTAATATATACATTTTTTGAATATTAGTTAACAGTTACAAGGTAATATAATATCTGAATAGTCTGCTTTTTCATAAACATTTGTAAGGTGGCAAGGTAATACTAGTTTTAAATAGGGTGATTTTAATCATTAAATATCCATTTTAATCTATTTATGAAAGGGAATATTTCATGTTTGCTTTAGAAACTCGGTCTGAAGAATTTTTGGTCATATCCTGTTAAGACGCATTACATCCATTAGTGCAAGAATAATATTTAATGACCAACAATTGTGGTACAGATGAGTCTATCAAAGGACATGTTATACTTAGCTGTGCCTTCACTGTTGGCATCCAGTTAACATTTGCTGTGGAACTTGTGATGTGTCCACTTTGGTTGGGATAACCAGGCAGAATATATCATTATTTTATTTTAGTGTATAAAGTTTGCAAGTAATTATACAGTTTAAACTGGCTGCTTTTCATTATTAAACATTACTTTTGTAAGGTTCCGAGGTAAAACTAGTTTTGAATAGGATGATTTTCATCATTAAATTTTGCTTTAAAGATACTTTTTAAAAGAGAAAATTTTTTATGCCTGCTTAGGTAACTCTCAGACCACTGGTCTAAAGGAATTTTGGTCATGTCCTGTTAAGACACTTTACAACCAATAGGGCAAGTAGTATTTACTGACCAACAGTGGTGGTAAAGCTGAGTGTATTGAATGACAGGTTATGCTTATCTTGGCTTTCAATGTTGGTATCTAGTTAACATTTTGCTGTGGAACTTGTGATGTGTCCGCTTTGGTTGGGATGACCACGCATAATATATACATTATTTCAATGTTAGAGAATAAAAAATGCAAGGTAATAATATTAAGAGAATCACTTTTGTAAGGTTGCAAGATAATACTAGTTTTGAATAGGATGCATTGCATTATTAAATATCAGTTTTAAGGTGTTTTTGAAATGGGAAAAGTTCATGTGTGCTTAGGAAACTCTCAGACCACAGGTCTAAAGAACTTTTGTTTGGTCATATCCTGTTAAGACACTTTACATCCACTAAGGCAAGAAGTATTTAATGACCAACAGTGATGGTAGAGATGAGCTTTCTAAATGATGTGATATGCTTATCTGGGCTTTTACTGTTGGCATCTAGTTAATATTTTGTTGTGGAAATTGTAATGTGTCCACTTTGGTTGGGATGATCATTCCTAATATATACATTATTTGAATATTAGTTAAAACGGTTACAATGTAATATATTTTTGAATAGGCTGCTTTTTCATTTACATTTATAAGGTTGCAAGGTAATACTAGTTTTGAATAGGATGATTTTTTCATTATTAGTATTAATTTTAATCTATTAATGAAAGGGAATATTTCATGTTTGATTAAAACACTCTGAGACCACAGGTCTAAAGAATTTTTGGTCATATCCTGTTAAGACACATTACGTTCACTAGGGCGAAAATTATTTCATGACCAACAATTGTGGTACACATGAGTCTATAGAATGACACGTTATGCTTATCTGTGCCTTCACTGTTGGCATCAAGTAATATCAATTATAAAAAGGCTGCTTTTCATCATTAAACATTACTTTCATAAGGTTGCAAGGTAATACTAGTTTTGAATAAGATGCTTTTCATTTTTATTAAATATAACTGTAACATATTTTTGAAAAAGGTAAAGCCAAAAGGTATGTATTCTTAGGAAACTCTCAGACCACAGGTCAAAATAATTTTTGGTCATTTCCTGTTAAGACACTTTACATTCACAAGAGCAAGTATTATTTACTGACCAACAATGGTGGTACAGCTCTATCTTCTGAAGTACAAGTTATACTTAGCTGGGCCTTCACTGTTGGCATTCAGTTAACATTTTGCTGTGGAACTTGTGATGTGTCCACTTTGGTTGGGATGACCAAGCATAATATATACATTTTTAAATGCTAGAGAATAAAAGTTTGCAAGGTACTATTAAGTCAAATAGGCTGCTTTTTATTATTATTAAACGATTTTTGGAAGGTTGCAATGTGTTACTAGTTTTTAAAAAGGTGATTTTTCATTATTAAATAAATATTACTTTTAAAGTATTTTTTAAAAGAAAATTTCATGTGTGCTTAGGAAACTTCAGACCACAGGTCTAAAGAATTTTTGGTCATATCCTGTTAAGACACTTCACATCCACTAAGAAAAGTACTATTTACTGACGGACAGTGTTGGTATAGGTGAGTCTTCTGAATCAGATGTTGTGTTTATCTGGGCCTTCGCTGTTGGCATCTAGTTAACATTTTGCTGTGGAACTTGTGATTTGTACAATTTGGTTGGGATGACCAGGCATTATATATACATTATTTGAATGTTAGAGTATAAAAGGATGCAAGGTAAATTTTTACAAAGGTTGTTTTTCATTATCATACATTACTTCTGTAAGTTTTCAAGTAAATAACTACTTTTTTTATAGAATGCGTTTCATCATTAGATATACTTTTAAGGTATTTTTGAAATGGTTAAATTTCATGTTTGCTTAGGAAACTCTCAGACCACAGGTCTAAAGATTTTTGGTCGTATCCTGTTAAGACACATTACATCCACTAGGGCAAGTATTATTTAATGATCAACAGTGTTGGTACAGATGAGTCTTCTTAATCATGATATGATTATCTGGGCTTTCAGTATTTGCATCCACTTAACATTTAGCTGTGGAACTTGTGATGTGTCCACTTAGGTTGGGATGCCCATGCAGGAATAATATATACATTATTGAAATATTAAGAGTATAACATGTTGTAAGGTAATATTTTAAATGTTTTGGTTTTCATTATTTAACATTACTTTTGTAAGGTTGCACTGTAATACTAGTTTTGAACAGGATGATTTTCTTAATGAAATATCACTTTTAAGGTACTTTTGAAATGTTAAATTTCATGTTTGCTTAGAAAACCCTCAGACCGCAGGTCTAAAGATTTTTGGTCATATCCTGTTAAGACACCTCACATCCACTAAGGCAAGTACTATTTACTGACACAGTGTTGGTACAGGTGAGTCTTCTGAATCAGATGTCGTGTTTATCTGGGCCTTTACTGTTGGCATCTAGTTACATTTTGCTGTGGACCCTGTGATATGTCCACTTTGAGTGAGATGACCAGGCATTTTAATTATATATTATTCGAATGTTAGAGTATAAAAGGTTGCAAGGTACAATTTTACATGGGTTGTTTTTCATTATCATACATTACTTCTGTAAGGTTTCAAGTAAATAGATACATTTTAATAGGATGCTTTTCATCATTCAATATACTTTTAAGGTATTTTTGAAATGGTTAATTTTATGATTGCTTAGGAAACTCTCAGACCACAGGTCTAAAAAATTTTTGGTCATATCCTGTTAAGACACTTCACATCCACTAGGGCAATTATTATTTAATGACCAACAGTGTTGGTACAGATGAGTCTTCTTAATCATGTTATGATCATCTGGGCCTTCACCATTGGCATCTACTTAACATTTTGATGTGAGACTTGTGATATGTCCATTTTGGTTGGGATGACCATGCAGGCAAAAAATATACATTATTGAAATATTAGAGTATAACATGTTGTAAGTTAATATTTTAAACATTTTGTTTTTCATTAGTTAACATTACTTTTGTAAGGTTGCACTGTAATACTAGTTTTGAGCAGGATGATTTTCTTAATGAAATATCACTTTTAAGGTACTTTTGAAATGATTAAATTTCATGTTTTCTTTAAATTCGTTTAAGTTTTACATTATATGCATTTATGACTTATCATTATAATCGTTTCATTACAGAACCATGTTAGTTCACCATTTTGATGCAAATGACCCTCATGGGTTGATGCGTCGTTAAACCTGAACACATCATCATTCATGTTTGCTTAGGAAACTCTCAGACCACAGGTCTAAAGATTTTTGGTCGTATCCTGTTAACACACTTCACATCCACTAGGGCAAGTATTATTTAATGACCAACAGTGCTGGTACAGATGAGTCTTCTGAATCATGTTCTGATTATCTGGGCCTCCACTATTGGCATCCACTTAACATTTTGCTGTGGAACTTGTGATGTGTCCACTTTGGTTGGGATGACCATGCAGACATAATGTATACATTATTGAAATGTTAGAGTATAACAGGTTGTAAGGTAATATTTTAAAAAATTTTGTTTTTCATTATTTTACATTACTTTAAAAAGGTTGCACTGTAATACTAGTTTTGAACAGGATGATTTTCTTAATGAAATATCACTTTTAAGGTACTTTTGAAATAGTTAAATTTCATATTTGCTTAGGAAACTCTCAGACCACAGGTCTAAAGATTTTTGGTCATATCCTGTTAACACACTTCACATCCACTAGGGCAAGTATTATTTAATGGCCAACAGTGCTGGTACAGATGAGTCTTCTGAATCATGTTCTGATTATCTGGGCCTCCACTATTGGCATCCACTTAACATTTTGCTGTGGAACTTGTGATGTGTCCACTTTGGTTGGGATGACCATGCAGACATAATGTATACATTATTGAAATGTTAGTATAACAGGTTGTAAGGTAATATTTTAAAAATTTTGTTTTTCATTATTTAACATTACTTTTGTAAGGTTGCACTGTAATACTAGTTTTGAACAGGATGATTTTCTTAATGAAATATCACTTTTAAGGTACTTTTGAAATGGTTAAATTTCATGTTTGCTTAGGAAACTCTCAGACCACAGGTCTAAAGATTTTTGGTCATATCCTGTTAACACACTTCACATCCACTAGGGCAAGTATTATTTAATGGCCAACAGTGCTGGTACAGATGAGTCTTCTGAATCATTTTCTGATTATCTGGGCCTCCACTATTGGCATCCACTTAACATTTTGCTGTGGAACTTGTGATGTGTCCACTTTGGTTGGGATGACCATGCAGACATAATGTATACATAATTGAAATGTTAGAGTATAACAGGTTGTAAGGTTATATTTTAAAAAAATTGTTTTTCATTATTTAACATTATTTTTGTATGGTTGCACTGTAATACTAGTTTTGAACACGATGATTTCCTTAATGAAATATCACTTTTAAGGTACTTTTGAAATGATTAAATTTCATGTTTGCTTAGGAAACTCTCAGACCACAGGTCTAAAGATTTTTGGTCGTATCCTGTTAACACACTTCACATCCACTAGGGCAAGTATTATTTAATGACCAACAGTGCTGGTACAGATGAGTCTTCTGAATCATGTTTTGATTATCTGGGCCTCCACTATTGGCATCCACTTAACATTTTGCTGTGGAACTTGTGATGTGTCCACTTTGGTTGGGATAACCATGCAGACATAATGTATACATTATTGAAATGTTAGAGTATAACAGGTTGTAAGGTAATATTTTAAAAATTTTGTTTTTCATTATTTAACATTACTTTTGTAAGGTTGCACTGTAATACTAGTTTTGAACAGGATGATTTTTTTAATGAAATATCACTTTTAAGGTACTTTTGAAATGGTTAAATTTCATGTTTGCTTAGGAAACTCTCAGACCATAGGTCTAAAGATTTTTGGTCATATACTGTTAACACACTTCACATCCACTAGGGCAAGTATTATTTAATGGCCAACAGTGCTGGTACAGATGAGTCTTCTGAATCATGTTCTGATTATCTGGGCCTCCACTATTGGCATCCACTTAACATTTTGCTGTGGAACTTGTGATGTGTCCACTTTGGTTGGGATGACCATGCAGACATAATGTATACATTATTGAAATGTTAGAGTATAACAGGTTGTAAGGTAATATTTTAAAAATTTTGTTTTTCATTATTTAACATTACTTTTGTAAGGTTGCACTGTAATACTAGTTTTGAACAGGATGATTTTCTTAATGAAATATCACTTTAAAGGTACTTTTGAAATGGTTAAATTTCATGTTTGCTTAGGAAACTCTCAGACCACAGGTCTAAAGATTTTTGGTCATATCCTGTTAACACATTTCACATCCACTAGGGCAAGTATTATTTAATGACCAACAGTGCTGGTACAGATGAGTATTCTGAATCATGTTCTGATTATCTGGGCCTCCACTATTGGCATCCACTTAACATTTTGCTGTGGAACTTGTGATGTGTCCACTTTGGTTGGGATGACCATGCAGACATAATGTATACATTATTGAAATGTTAGAGTATAACATGTTGTAAGGTAATATTTTAAAAATTTTGTTTTTCATTATTTGACATTATTTTTGTAAGGTTGCACTGTAATACTAGTTTCGAACAGGATGATTTCCTTAATGAAATATCACTTTTAAGGTACTTTTGAAATGGTTAAATTTCATGTTTGCTTAGGAAACTCTCAGACCACAGGTCTAAAGATTTTTGGTCGTATCCTGTTTACACACTTCACATCCACTAGGGCAAGTATTATTTAATGACCAACAGTGCTGGTACAGATGATTCTTCTGAATCATGTTCTGATTATCTGGGCTTCCACTATTGGCATCCACTTAACATTTTGCTGTGGAACTTGTGATGTGTCCACTTTGGTTGGGATGACCATGCAGACATAATGTATACATTATTGGAATGTTAGAATATAACAGGTTGTAAGGTAATATTTTAAAAAAAAATGTTTTTCATTATTTAACATTACTTTTGTAAGGTTGCACTGTAATACTAGTTTTGAACAGGATGATTTTCTTAATGAAATATCACTTTTAAGGTACTTTTGAAATGGTTAAATTTCATGTTTGCTTAGGAAACTCTCAGACCACAGGTCTAAAGATTTTTGGTCATATCCTGTTAACACACTTCACATCCACTAGGGCAAGTATTATTTAATGGCCAACAGTGCTGGTACAGATGAGTCTTCTGAATCATGTTCTGATTATCTGGGCCTCCACTATTGGCATCCACTTAACATTTTGCTGTGGAACTTGTGATGTGTCCACTTTGGTTGGGATGACCATGCAGACATAATGTATACATTATTGAAATGTTAGAGTATAACAGGTTGTAAGGTAATATTTTAAAAAATTTTGTTTTTCATTATTTAACATTACTTTTGTAAGGTTGCACTGTAATACTAGTTTTGAACAGGATGATTTTCTTACTGAAATATCACTTTTAAGGTACTTTTGAAATGGATAAATTTCATGTTTGCTTAGGAAACTCTCAGACCACAGGCCTAAATATTTTTGGTCGTACCCTGTTAACACACTTCACATCCACTAGGGCAAGTATTATTTAATGACCAACAGTGCTGGTACAGATGAGTCTTCTGAATCATGTTCTGATGATCTGGGCCTCCACTATTGGCATCCACTTAACATTTTGCTGTGGAACTTGTGATGTGTCCACTTTGGTTGGGATGACCATGCAGACATAATGTATACATTATTGAAATGTTAGAGTATAACAGGTTGTAAGGTAATATTTTAAAAATTTTGTTTTTCATTATTTAACATTACTTTAAAAAGGTTGCACTGTAATACTAGTTTTGAACAGGATGATTTTCTTAATGAAACATCACTTTTAAGGTACTTTTGAAATGGTTAAATTTCATGTTTGCTTAGGAAACTCTCAGACCACAGGTCTAAAGATTTTTGGTCATATCCTGTTAACACACTTCACATCCACTAGGGCAAGTATTATTTAATGGCCAACAGTGCTGGTACAGATGAGTCTTCTGAATCATGTTCTGATTATCTGGGCCTCCACTATTGGCATCCACTTAACATTTTGCTGTGGAACGTGATGTGTCCACTTTGGTTGGGATGACCATGCAGACATAATGTATACATTATTGAAATGTTAGAGTATAACAGGTTGTAAGGTAATATTTTAAAAATTTTGTTTTTCATTATTTGACATTATTTTTGTAAGGTTGCACTGTAATACTAGTTTCGAACAGGATGATTTCCTTAATGAAATATCACTTTTAAGGTACTTTTGAAATGGTTAAATTTCATGTTTGCTTAGGAAACTCTCAGACCACAGGTCTAAAGATTTTTGGTCGTATCCTGTTTACACACTTCACATCCACTAGGGCAAGTATTATTTAATGACCAACAGTGCTGGTACAGATGATTCTTCTGAATCATGTTCTGATTATCTGGGCTTCCACTATTGGCATCCACTTAACATTTTGCTGTGGAACTTGTGATGTGTCCACTTTGGTTGGGATGACCATGCAGACATAATGTATACATTATTGGAATGTTAGAATATAACAGGTTGTAAGGTGATATTTAAAAAAAAAATGTTTTTCATATTTAACAATACCTTTGTAAGGTTGCACTGTAATACTAGTTTTGAACAGGATGATTTTCTTAATGAAATATCACTTTTAAGGTACTTTTGAAATGGTTAAATTTCATGTTTGCTTAGGAAACTCTCAGACCACAGGTCTAAAGATTTTTGGTCATATCCTGTTAACACACTTCACATCCACTAGGGCAAGTATTATTTAATGACCAACAGTGCTGGTACAGATGAGTCTTCTGAATCATGTTCTGATTATCTGGGCCTCCACTATTGGCATCCACTTAACATTTTGCTGTGGAACTTGTGATGTGTCCACTTTGGTTGGGATGACCATGCAGACATAATGTATACATTATTGAAATGTTAGAGTATAACAGGTTGTAAGGTAATATTTTAAAAAATCTTGTTTTTCATTATTTAACATTACTTTTGTAAGGTTGCACTGTAATACTAGTTTTGAACAGGATGATTTTCTTACTGAAATATCACTTTTAAGGTACTTTTGAAATGGATAAATTTCATGTTTGCTTAGGAAACTCTCAGACCACAGGCCTAAATATTTTTGGTCATATCCTGTTAACACACTTCACATCCACTAGGGCAAGTATTATTTAATGACCAACAGTGCTGGTACAGATGAGTCTTCTGAATCATGTTCTGATGATCTGGGCCTCCACTATTGGCATCCACTTAACATTTTGCTGTGGAACTTGTGATGTGTCCATTTTGGTTGGGATGACCATGCAGTCATAATGTATACATTATTGAAATGTTAGAGTATAACAGGTTGTAAGGTAATATTTTAAAAATTTTGTTTTTCATTATTTAACATTACTTTAAAAAGGTTGCACTGTAATACTAGTTTTGAACAGGATGATTTTCTTAATGAAACATCACTTTTAAGGTACTTTTGAAATGGTTAAATTTCATGTTTGCTTAGGAAACTCTCAGACCACAGGTCTAAAGATTTTTGGTCATATCCTGTTAACACACTTCACATCCACTAGGGCAAGTATTATTTAATGGCCAACAGTGCTGGTACAGATGAGTCTTCTGAATCATGTTCTGATTATCTGGGCCTCCACTATTGGCATCCACTTAACATTTTGCTGTGGAACTTGTGATGTGTCCACTTTGGTTGGGATGACCATGCAGACATAATGTATACATTATTGAAATGTTAGAGTATAACAGGTTGTAAGGCAATATTTCAAAAATTTTGTTTTTCATTATTTAACATTACTTTGGTAAGGTTGCACTGTAATACTAGTTTTGAACAGGATGATTTTCTTAATGAAATATCACTTTTAAGGTACTTTTGAAATGGTTAAATTTCATGTTTGCTTAGGAAACTCTCAGACCACAGGTCTAAAGATTTTTGGTCATATCCTGTTAACACACTTCACATCCACTAGGGCAAGTATTATTTAATGGCCAACAGTGCTGGTACAGATGAGTCTTCTGAATCATTTTCTGATTATCTGGGCCTCCACTATTGGCATCCACTTAACATTTTGCTGTGGAACTTGTGATGTGTCCACTTTGGTTGGGATGACCATGCAGACATAATGTATACATTATTGAAATGTTAGAGTATAACAGGTTGTAAGGTAATATTTTAAAAATTTTGTTTTTCATTATTTAACATTATTTTTGTAAGGTTGCACTGTAATACTAGTTTTGAACAGGATGATTTTCTTAATGAAATATCACTTTTAAGGTACTTTTGAAATGGTTAAATTTCATGTTTGCTTAGGAAACTCTCAGACCACAGGTCTAAAGATATTTCGTCGTATCCTGTTAACACATTTCACATCCACTAGGGCAAGTATTATTTAATGACCAACAGTGCTGGTACAGATGAGTCTTCTGAATGATGTTCTGATTATCTGAGCCTTCACTATTGGCATCCACTTAACATTTTGCTGTGGAACTTGTGATGTGTCCACTTTGGTAGGGATGACCATGCAGACATAATGTATACAGTGTTGAAATGTTAGAGTATAACAGGTTGTAAGGTAACATTTTAAAAATTTTGTTTTTCATTATTTAACATTACTTTTGTAAGGTTGCACTGTAATGCTAGTTTTGAACAGGATGATTTTCTTAATGAAATATCACTTTTAAGGTACTTTTGAAATGGTTAAATTTCATGTTTGCTTAGGAAACTCTCAGACCACAGGTCTAAAGATTTTTGGTCATATCCTGTTAACACATTTCACATCCACTAGGGCAAGTATTATTTAATGACCAACAGTGCTGGTACAGATGAGTCTTCTGAATCATGTTCTGATTATCTGGGCCTCCACTATTGGCATCCACTTAACATTTTGCTGTGGAACTTGTGATGTGTCCACTTTGGTTGGGATGACCATGCAGACATAATGTATACATTATTGGAATGTTAGAATATAACAGGTTGTAAGGTAATATTTAAAAAAAAAATGTTTTTCATTATTTAACATTACTTTTGTAAGGTTGCACTGTAATACTAGTTTTGAACAGGATGATTTTCTTAATGAAATATCACTTTTAAGGTACTTTTGAAATGGTTAAATTTCATGTTTGCTTAGGAAACTCTCAGACCACAGGTCTAAAGATTTTTGGTCATATCCTGTTAACACACTTCACATCCACTAGGGCAAGTATTATTTAATGGCCAACAGTGCTGGTACAGATGAGTCTTCTGAATCATGTTCTGATGATCTGGGCCTCCACTATTGGCATCCCGTTAACATTTTGCTGTGGAACTTGTGATGTGTCCACTTTGGTTGGGATGACCATGCAGACATAATGTATACATTATTGAAATGTTAGAGTATAACAGGTTGTAAGGTAATATTTTAAAAATTTTTGTTTTTCATTATTTAACATTACTTTTGTAAGGTTGCACTGTAATACTAGTTTTGAACAGGATGATTTTCTTACTGAAATATCACTTTTAAGGTACTTTTGAAATGGATAAATTTCATGTTTGCTTAAGAAAACTCTCAGACCACAGGCCTAAATATTTTTGGTCGTATCCTGTTAACACACTTCACATACACTAGGGCAAGTATTATTTAATGACCAACAGTGCTGGTACAGATGAGTCTTCTGAATCATGTTCTGATAATCTGGGCCTCCACTATTGGCATCCACTTAACATTTTGCTGTGGAACTTGTGATGTGTCCACTTTGGTTGGGATGACCATGCAGACATAATGTATAATTATTGAAATGTTAGAGTATAACAGGTTGTAAGGTAATATTTTAAAAATTTTGTTTTTCATTATTTAACATTACTTTAAAAAGGTTGCACTGTAATACTATTTTTGAACAGGATGATTTTCTTAATAAAACATCACTTTTAAGGTACTTTTGAAATGGTTAAATTTCATGTTTGCTTAGGAAACTCTCAGACCACAGGTCTAAAGATTTTTGGTCATATCCTGTTAACACACTTCACATCCACTAGGGCAAGTATTATTTAATGGCCAACAGTGCTGGTACAGTTGAGTCTTCTGAATCATTTTCTGATTATCTGGGCCTCCACTATTGGCATCCACTTAACATTTTGCTGTGGAACTTGTGATGTGTCCACTTTGGTTGGGATGACCATGCAGACATAATGTATACATTATTGAAATGTTAGAGTATAACAGGTTGTAAGGCAATATTTTAAAAATTTTGTTTTTCATTATTTAAGATTACTTTGGTAAGGTTGCACTGTAATACTAGTTTTGAACAGGATGATTTTCTTAATGAAATATCACTTTTAAGGTACTTTTGAAATGGTTAAATTTCATGTTTGCTTAGGAAACTCTCAGACCACAGGTCTAAAGATTTTTGGTCATATCCTGTTAACACACTTCACATCCACTAGGGCAAGTATTATTTAATGACCAACAGTGCTGGTACAGATGAGTCTTCTGAATCATGTTCTGATTATCTAGGCCTTCACTATTGGCATCCACTTAACATTTTGCTGTGGAACTTGTGATGTGTCCACTTTGGTTGGGATGACCATGCAGACATAATATATACATTATTGAAATGTTAGAGTATAACAGGTTGTAAGGTAATATTTTAAAAATTTTGTTTTTCATTATTTAACATTACTTTAAAAAGGTTGCACTGTAATACTAGTTTTGAACAGGATGATTTTCTTAATGAAATATCACTTTTAAGGTACTTTTGAAATGGATAAATTTCATGTTTGCTTAGGAAACTCTCAGACCACAGGTCTAAAGATTTTTGGTCATATCCTGTTAACACATTTCACATCCACTAGGGCAAGTATTATTTAATGACCAACAGTGCTGGTACAGATGAGTCTTCTGAATCATGTTCTGATTATCTGGGCCTCCACTATTGGCATCCACTTAACATTTTGCTGTGGAACTTGTGATGTGTCCACTTTGGTTGGGATGACCATGCAGACATAATGTATACATTATTGAAATGTTAGAGTATAACAGGTTGTAAGGTAATATTTTAAAAATTTTGTTTTTCATTATTTAACATTATTTTTGTAAGGTTGCACTGTAATACTAGTTTTGAACAGGATGATTTCCTTAATGAAATATCACTTTTAAGGTACTTTTGAAATGGTTAAATTTCATGTTTGCTTAGGAAACCCTCAGACCACAGGTCTAAAGATTTTTGGTCATATCCTGTTAACACACTTCACATCCACTAGGGCAAGTATTATTTAATGACCAACAGTGCTGGTACAAATGATTCTTCTGAATCATGTTCTGATTATCTGGGCCTCCACTATTGGCATCCACTTAACATTTTGCTGTGGAACTTGTGATGTGTCCACTTTGGTTGGGATGACCATGCAGACATGTATACATTATTGAAATGTTAGAGTATAACAGGTTGTAAGGTAATATTTTAAAAAATTTGTTTTTCATTATTTAACATTACTTTGTAAGGTTGCACTGTAATACTAGTTTTGAACAGGATGATTTCCTTATTGAAATATCACTTTTAAGGTACTTCTGAAATGGTTAATATTCATGTTTGCTTAGGAAACCCTCAGACCACAGGTCTAAAGATTGTTGGTCGTTTCCTGTTAACACACTTCACATCCACTAGGGCAAGTATTATTTAATGACCAACAGTGCTGGTACAAATGATTCTTCTGAATCATGTTCTGATTATCTGGGCCTCCACTATTGGCATCCACTTAACATTTTGCTGTGGAACTTGTGATGTGTCCACTTTGGTTGGGATGACCATGCAGACATGTATACATTATTGAAATGTTAGAGTATAACAGGTTGTAAGGTAATATTTTAAAAATTTTGTTTTTCATTATTTAACATTACTTTGTAAGGTTGCACTGTAATACTAGTTTTGAACAGGATGATTTCCTTAATGAAATATCACTTTTAAGGTACTTTTGAAATGGTTAAATTTCATGTTTGCTTAGGAAACTCTCAGACCACAGGTCTAAAGATTTTTGGTCGTATCCTGTTAACACACTATACACTAGGGCAAATATTATTTTAATGACCAAAAGTGCTGGTACGGATGAGTCTTCTGAATCAAGTTCTGATTATCTGGGCCTCCACTATTGGCATCCACTTAACATTTTGCTGTGGAACTTGTGATGTGTCCACTTTGGTTGGGATGACCACGCAGACATAATGTATACATTATTGAAATGTTAGAGTATAACATGTTGTAAGGTAATATTTTAAAAATTTTGTTTTTCATTATTTAACATTACTTTTGTGAGGTTGCACTGTAATACTAGTTTTGAACAGGATGATTTTCTTAATGAAATATCACTTTTAAGGTACTTTTGAAATGGTTAAATTTCATGTTTGCTTAGGAAACTCTCAGACCACAGGTCTAAAGATTTTTGGTCGTATCCTGTTAACACACTTCACATCCACTGGGGCAAGTATTATTTAATGACCAACAGTGCTGGTACAGATGAGTCTTCTGAATCATGTTCTGATTATCTGGGCCTCCACTATTGGCATCCACTTAACATTTTGCTGTGGAACTTGTGATGTGTCCACTTTGGTTGGGATGACCATGCAGACATAATATATACATTATTGAAATGTTAGAGTATAACAGGTTGTAAGGTAATATTTTAAAAATTTTGTTTTTCATTATTTAACATTACTTTAAAAAGGTTGCACTGTAATACTAGTTTTGAACAGGATGATTTTCTTAATGAAATATCACTTTTAAGGTACTTTTGAAATGGTTAAATTTCATGTTTGCTTAGGAAACTCTCAGACCACAGGTCTAAAGATTTTTGGTCATATCCTGTTAACACATTTCACATCCACTAGGGCAAGTATTATTTAATGACCAACAGTGCTGGTACAGATGAGTCTTCTGAATCATGTTCTGATTATCTGGGCCTCCACTATTGGCATCCACTTAACATTTTGCTGTGGAACTTGTGATGTGTCCACTTTGGTTGGGATGACCATGCAGACATAATGTATACATTATTGAAATGTTAGAGTATAACAGGTTGTAAGGTAATATTTTAAAAATTTTGTTTTTCATTATTTAACATTATTTTTGTAAGGTTGCACTGTAATACTAGTTTTGAACAGGATGATTTCCTTAATGAAATATCACTTTTAAGGTACTTTTGAAATGGTTAAATTTCATGTTTGCTTAGGAAACCCTCAGACCACAGGTCTAAAGATTTTTGGTCATATCCTGTTAACACACTTCACATCCACTAGGGCAAGTATTATTTAATGACCAACAGTGCTGGTACAAATGATTCTTCTGAATCATGTTCTGATTATCTGGGCCTCCACTATTGGCATCCACTTAACATTTTGCTGTGGAACTTGTGATGTGTCCACTTTGGTTGGGATGACCATGCAGACATGTATACATTATTGAAATGTTAGAGTATAACAGGTTGTAAGGTAATATTTTAAAAAATTTGTTTTTCATTATTTAACATTACTTTGTAAGGTTGCACTGTAATACTAGTTTTGAACAGGATGATTTCCTTATTGAAATATCACTTTTAAGGTACTTCTGAAATGGTTAAATTTCATGTTTGCTTAGGAAACCCTCAGACCACAGGTCTAAAGATTGTTGGTCGTATCCTGTTAACACACTTCACATCCACTAGGGCAAGTATTATTTAATGACCAACAGTGCTGGTA
This sequence comes from Anodontia alba, assembly GCA_964016985.1. Taxonomy (NCBI): domain Eukaryota; kingdom Metazoa; phylum Mollusca; class Bivalvia; order Lucinida; family Lucinidae; genus Anodontia; species Anodontia alba. Next base: position 34,870,715 of record OZ024829.1, read on the forward strand.
CAAATGATTCTTCTGAATCATGTTCTGATTATCTGGGCCTCCACTATTGGCATCCACTTAACATTTTGCTGTGGAACTTGTGATGTGTCCACTTTGGTTGGGATGACCATGCAGACATGTATACATTATTGAAATGTTAGAGTATAACAGGTTGTAAGGTAATATTTTAAAAATTTTGTTTTTCATTATTTAACATTACTTTGTAAGGTTGCACTGTAATACTAGTTTTGAACAGGATGATTTCCTTAATGAAATATCACTTTTAAGGTACTTTTGAAATGGTTAAATTTCATGTTTGCTTAGGAAACTCTCAGACCACAGGTCTAAAGATTTTTGGTCGTATCCTGTTAACACACTATACACTAGGGCAAATATTATTTTAATGACCAAAAGTGCTGGTACGGATGAGTCTTCTGAATCAAGTTCTGATTATCTGGGCCTCCACTATTGGCATCCACTTAACATTTTGCTGTGGAACTTGTGATGTGTCCACTTTGGTTGGGATGACCACGCAGACATAATGTATACATTATTGAAATGTTAGAGTATAACATGTTGTAAGGTAATATTTTAAAAATTTTGTTTTTCATTATTTAACATTACTTTTGTGAGGTTGCACTGTAATACTAGTTTTGAACAGGATGATTTTCTTAATGAAATATCACTTTTAAGGTACTTTTGAAATGGTTAAATTTCATGTTTGCTTAGGAAACTCTCAGACCACAGGTCTAAAGATTTTTGGTCGTATCCTGTTAACACACTTCACATCCACTGGGGCAAGTATTATTTAATGACCAACAGTGCTGGTACAGATGAGTCTTCTGAATCATGTTCTGATTATCTGGGCCTCCACTATTGGCATCCACTTAACATTTTGCTGTGGAACTTGTGATGTGTCCACTTTGGTTGGGATGACCATGCAGACATAATGTATACATTATTGAAATGTTAGAGTATAACATGTTGTAAGGTAATATTTTAAAAATTTTGTTTTTCATTATTTAACATTACTTTTGTGAGGTTGCACTGTAAGACTAGTTTTGAACAGGATGATTTTCTTAATGAAATATCACTTTTAAGGTACTTTTGAAATGGTTAAATTTCATGTTTGCTTAGGAAACCCTCAGACCACAGGTCTAAAGATTTTTGGTCGTATCCTGTTAACACACTTCACATCCACTGGGGCAAGTATTATTTAATGACCAACAGTGCTGGTACAGATGAGTCTTCTGAATCATATTCTGATTATCTGGGCCTCCACTATTGGCATCCACTTAACATTTTGCTGTGGAACTTGTGATGTGTCCACTTTGGTTGGGATGACCATGCAGACATAATGTATACATTATTGAAATGTTAGAGTATAACAGGTTGTAAGGTGATATTTTAAAAATTTTGTTTTTCATTATTTAACATTACTTTTGTAAGGTTGCACTGTAATACTAGTTTTGAACAGGATGATTTTCTTAATGAAATATCACTTTTAAGTATGATTTTCTTAATGAAATATCACTTTTAAGGTACTTTTGAAATGGTTAAATTTCATGTTTGCTTAGGAAACTCTCAGACCACAGGTCTAAAGATTTTTGGTCGAATCCTGTTAACACACTTCACATCCACTAGGGCAAGTATTATTTAATGACCAACAGTGCTGGTACAGATGAGTCTTCTGAATCATGTTCTGATTATCTGGGCCTTCACTATTGGCATCCACTTAACATTTTGCTGTGGAACTTGTGATGTGACCACTTTGGTTGGGATGACCATGCAGACATAATGTATACATTATTGAAATGTTAGAGTATAACAGGTTGTAAGGTAATATTTTAAAAATTTTATTTTTCATTGTTTAACATTTTACTTTTGTAAGGTTGCACTGTAATACTAGTTTTGAAGAGGATAATTTTCTTAATGAAATATCACTTTTAAGGTACTTTTGAAATGCTTAAATTTCATGTTTGCTTAGGAAACTCTCAGACTACAGGTCTAAAGATTTTTGGTCATATCCTGTTAACACACTTCACATCCACTAGGGCAAGTATTATTTAATGACCAACAGTGCTGGTACAGATGAGTCTTCTGAATCATGTTCTGATTATCTGGGCCTCCACTATTGGCATCCACTTAACATTTTGCTGTGGAACTTGTGATGTGTCCACTTTGGTTGGGATGACCATGCAGACATAATGTATACATTATTGAAATGTTAGAGTATAGCAGGTTGTAAGGTAATATTTTAAAAATTTTGTTTTTCATTATTTAACATTACTTTTGTAAGGTTGCACTGTAATACTAGTTTTGAACAGGATGATTTTCTTAATGAAATATCACTTTTAAGGTACTTTTGAAATGATTAAATTTCATGTTTGCTTAGGAAACTCTCAGACCACAGGTCTAAAGATTTTTGGTCGTATTCTGTTAACACACTTCACATCCACTAGGGCAAGTATTATTTAATGACCAACAGTGCTGGTACAGATGAGTCTTCTGAATCATGTTCTGATTATCTGGGCCTCCACTATTGGCATCCACTTAACAATTTGCTGTGGAACTTGTGATGTGTCCACTTTGGTTGGGATGACCATGCAGACATAATGTATACATTATTGAAATGGGAGTATAACAGGTTGTAAGGTAATATTTTAAAAATTTTGTTTTTCATTATTTAACATTACTTTTGTGAGGTTGCACTGTAATACTAGTTTTGAACAGGATGATTTTCTTAATGAAATATCACTTTTAAGGTACTTTTGAAATGGTTTAATTTCATGTTTGCTTAGGAAACTCTCAGACCACAGGTCTAAAGATTTTTGGTCGTATCCTGTTAACACACTTCACATCCACTAGGGCGTATTATTTAATGACCAACAGTGCTGGTACAGATGAGTCTTCTGAATCATGTTCTGATTATCTGGGCCTCCACTATTGGCATCCACTTAACATTTTGCTGTGGAACTTGTGATGTGTCCACTTTGGTTGGGATGACCATGCAGACATAATGTATACATTATTTAAAAGTTAGAGTATAACAGGTTGTAAGGTAATATTTTAAAAATTTTGTTTTTCATTATTTAACATTACTTTTGTAAGGTTGCACTGTAATACTAGTTTTGAACAGGATGATTTTCTTAATGAAATATCACTTTTAAGGTACTTTTGAAATGGTTAAATTTCATGTTTGCTTAGGAAACTCTCAGACCACAGGTCTAAAGATTTTTGGTCGTATTCTGTTAACACACTTCACATCCACTAGGGCAAGTATTATTTAATGACCAACAGTGCTGGTACAGATGAGTCTTCTGAATCATGTTCTGATTATCTGGGCCTCCACTATTGGCATCCACTTAACATTTTGCTGTGGAACTTGTGATGTGTCCACTTTGGTTGGGATGACCATGCAGACATAATGTATACATTATTGAAATGTTAGAGTATAACAGGTTGTAAGGTAATATTTTAAAAAATTTTCATTATTTAGCATTACTTTTGTAAGGTTGCACTGTAATACTAGTTTTGAACAGGATGATTTTCTTAATGAAATATCACTTTTAAGGTACTTTTGAAATGGTTAAATTTCATGTTTGCTTAGGAAACTCTCAGACCATAGGTCTAATGAATTTTTGGTCATATCCTGTTAAAACACATTACATCCACTAGGGCAAGAATTATTTAAAGACCAACAGTCGTGATACAGATGAGTTTTCTGAATGACAAGTTATACATACCTGGGCCTCCACTGTTGGTATCCATTTAACATTTTGCTGTGGAATTCGTGATGTGTCCACTTTGGTTTGGAAGACCAGGCATATTTGCATTATATAAATGTTAGAGAGTATAAAAGATTGCAATGTAATATCAATTTTAAATAGGCGACTTTTCATTGTTAAACATTACTTTCATAAGGTTGCAAAGTAATACTAGTTTTGAATAGGATGCTTTTCATTTTTATTAAATGTAACTTGTTAAATATATTCGAAAAAGATTAAGATTATATATGCTTAGGAAACTCTCAGACCACAGGTCAAAAGAATTTTGGGTCATATCCTGTTAAGACACTTCACATCCATTAAGGCAAGTATTATTTACTGATGGACTGTGATGGTACAGCTGTGTCTTCTGAATGACAAGTTATATTTAGCTGGGCCTTCACTGTTGGCATCCAGTTTACATTTTGCTGTGGACCTTGTGATTTGTCCACTTTGGTTGGGATGACCAGGCATACTATAGACATTATTTGAATGTTAGAGTATAAAGGTTGCAAGGTAAAATTTTACATAGGTTGGTTATCATTATCATACATTACTTCTGTAAGGTTTCAAGTAAATAACTACTTAAATAGGATGCTTTTTGTCATCAAATATACTTTGCAGATATTTTGAAATGGTTAAATTTCATGTTTGCTTAGGAAACTCCCAGACTGCAGATGTAAAGAATTTTTGGTCATATCCTGTTAAGACACATTACACCCACTAGGGCAAGTATTATTTAATGACCAACAGTGTTGGTAATATGAGTCTTCTGAATCATGTTTTGATTATCTGGGCCTCCACTATTGGCATCCACTTAACATTTTGCTGCAGAACTTGTGATGTGTCCACTTTGGTTGGGATGATCATGCAAGCATAATACATACATTACTGAAATAATAGAGTATAATAGGTTGTAAGGTAATATTTTAAACAGTTTGTTTTTCATTATTTAACATTACATTTGTAAGGTTGCAATGTAATACTAGTTTTGAATAGAATGATTTTCATAACAAAATATCACTTTTAAGGTACTTTTGAAATGGTTAAATTTCATGATAAATACATCATTTAAATGGTAGAGTATAAAAGATTGCAAGGTCATACTTATTTTAAATAGTTTTTTTTTCTTCATTATTCAGCATTACTTTTGTTAGGTTGCAAGGTAATACTAGATTTTAAATAGGGTGATTTAAGGAACTTTTGAATTACAAATATTATATGCTTGCTTAGGAAACTCTCAGACCTCCAACCATAGGTCTAAGAATTTTTGGTCATATTCTGTTAAGACACTTTACATCCATAAGGGCTAGTAGTATTTACTGATCAACAGTGATGGTACAGATGAGTCTTCCGAATGACATGATCTGCTAATCTTGGCCTTCACTGCCAGGATACTACTATGCTATGTACTATTTTTACAGATGAGTCTATGAGTGACATGTTATGCTTATCTTGGTCTTCACTGTTGGTATCAAGTTAACATTTTGCTATGGAACTTGTGATGTGTCCACTTTGATTGGGTTGACCAGACATAATATTTACATTTTTCAAGTGTTAGAGTGTAAACAGTTACAAGGTATTTTTTAAAAGGCAGCTTTGTATTATTAAACATTGCATTTGTAAGATTGCAAGATAATACTTGCTTTAAAAAGGGTGATTTTCATTATTAAATATCACTTTTAATCTATTTTTGAAAAGGGAAAATTTCATATTTGCTTAGGAAACTCTGAGACAACAGGTCTAAAGTATTTTTGGTCATATCCTGTTAAGACACTTTACATTCACTAGGGCAAGTATTATTTACTCACCAACAGTGGTGGTACAGATGGGTCTCATGAATGATATATTATGCTTATCTGGGCCTTCACTGTTGGCATTCAGTTATCATTTTGCTGTGGAACTTGTGATGTGTCCACTTTGGGTGGGATGACCAGGCATAGTATATACATTATTTAAATGTTAGATAATAAAAGGTTGCTAGGTTATGTTAATTTTAAATAGCCTTAAGCCTGCTTTTCTTATGGAACATTATTTTTATAAGGTTGCTTGGTAACTCTAGTTTTGAATAGGATGGTTTTTATTATTAAATACCACTTTTAAGATATATTAGATATTACAGTGAACTTAACAGCTTGCCTATAACTGTCAAGATTGCTTGGACTATTCATAAATAAAAGATCTGGTTGGGCAGCATTTCCATGATTTTGGCACCTGCACTATCATTCTATTTGAAATGAAAATTGAAAATAATAACTCTTTGTAGATGTAGTTGGTTTTATATGTTTGTTGCAGGTGCAACAAAATGCCTGACATTCATCCATCGTTGACCATCACTGTATTGCTTAACTCACTTTCTCTCAATAGACTGTTCCTTACAGACTAAATAGGTTCACTTTTGATTTTAGGAATGTCTGAAGTTAATTTCTTCTCTTTTTTTGATAGAGCTCTTCATAGCATAAAGGCTCTTTTTATCATACTTCCATGATCTCAGTATGACTTAAATAAGGTTGAAAAGGATGTATGATAAAACAGGAAATCATCATCATCATCGTCATCATCATCATCTTCTTCTAGTCTGTGAGAACTCAGAGGACTTGTTCAGGAGGAGTAATTGGTAATAATTCTGGGATAATTTTTTCTTATTTCTCCATAAAAACATATATTGTGGGTACTCATTAGAAGTGCCTTGCTGAGGCACTTCTAATGAGTACCCACAACGTATGTTTTTATGGAGGAAATTATCCCAGAATTATCACCAAATACTCCTCCTTAACAAGTTCTCTGGAACTACCACTATTTCATGCAAATAGTGTAATTTCTGATCACATGCAGCATTCTGTGCCATCTGATCTTGGGCCTGGAAGCATCGGTCTGGCAGAGTGGTTAGCGCTCCTGACTTTGGGTCACAGGGTCCCAGGTTCAAATCTTGCTGGAGACAGAATTCAATTAATATCTGTAAGGCATTTCATTGCACAGTCTTTCATTATCATCTCAACAGGACTAAAATAATGTTGAAAGGGACGTAAAAAACCAAACCATCATCATCATGATCTGGGCCTGCACTGCTTTCCAAAGTCCCTTTTTATGAGACAGTAGGCACTCTTACAGTTGTAGTTTTAAGCTTCCTAAGGACATAATTGTTTTATGGAAGTTTGTTTTTTGTTTTTCACTGCTATTCTAAAGGGGGTGTATCCATATAGTAGAGAAGAACTTGCTTTCCCTATATATAAATTTGTCACATATCCACTACTCTGCAAAACACAATTATATTCTGGAGTCAACAGTCCTCACTCAGTTCACAGTTCTTAAGAACATTTGGTCATTATTCTGTAGTGACACATCTCAAGCACTGAAGCAAGTACAATTTACTCACCAACAGTAATGGTGCAGATGTGGCTTCTGGCTAGTTGGCATTTTATGCTTGTTTGTGCCTTCACTGTTGGTAATATTAATCATTTTCAGTAGGATGCTTAAGTTATTAAATTTGACATTTGTAGTATTTTTAAAGGGAAAATGGCATGTTTACACAGGAAACTCAGATTATAGTTCTTGAAAAACAGTTGGTCAGTATCCTGTAATGACATTTCACATGCACTGAGGCAAGCCAAATCTTCTGATCACCAGAGACAGTGCAGATGAAGTTTCTGGATTGTGTGTTATGATTACAGTGGCCTTCACTGGTGACATGCAATTTACAATTTTTCTGTGGAACTTGTATAGTGTCAACTTTGGTCAGGATGACCAGGTTTAACGTTTGCGGTGGTTAGGTTCCATTGAAAGAAAAACTCACAACATAGTGCTGGTATTTACTACTTATATGGGTAGGTTTTGATAAAAGTTTTAACATCGCATTTTATGAGTTTTCAATAAGGCAAAACTCCTGTTTAAAAAGCAAAGTCTTCCATCTATAGTTCAGGAGAACATTTTGTCACTAATCTACTAAGCATACTATGGGCAAATTCATTATACCACTGATTGATGATTTATTTCTTATTTTCTCTTAAAAATCCAAATTGATGATTTAATGTGAAAATATGGAATAGACGATCAATTATTGGATACCCCTAAGATATTGTCCTTGCCTCACATAACCATATATTAACCATTTTACTGTTTGTACAAGATTTCCAAAGAAAATAGATTGGACTGTATACTTTTGTCAGAAATTTCAAGACAGTTTTAAACCCATGATGGCTACACCACAAAGCGCAGAATGGTTTATTTCTCTTCCAGACATTTTTTTATTCATGATTAAAATTATTAATTTGGACTGAATTCTACAAAGTAAAATGCATCTGAGAATTCTAAAAGTTAAGCAGTATGTGATGATAGGCTGAAATTCTATGAAAATAGGAAGTTTTTTTCCTAAAATTCAAAATCTCGACTCCCCTTCGGAATAAAATATCTGTTGATATTCAACATCTGAGTAATGGTTTGGGATCTCACAGTAAAAGGCATTCTCCTCACTGTGGTCATCATCACAGGCGTTATCATCTTCTACAGTAACTGCGTGTCTGGGCTTCATATAGTTTTCCCATATTATGACAGTCTCTGTGCTGCCCATCTTATTAGAAATGCAGCATGTTTTGAGCGCCTTGACAATGATAGCTTGGGGTAACCACAGCCCATGCCTCAGTAATCCATTTGCAAATATCTAGCAGTTCTGGCTTTCTCATCTTTCCAGTAGCCTTGAAGGAACGGCTGTCACCAGAGTACCAGTCATTCCACTTCTGCTGTAGCAGGACTTTATGAGCTTGTTCATTGAGACATCTAGAGGCTGTAATACAAACGTCATTCCATCCGTGTTGATAGCCAGTCTGGTCCAGTGGTTATCACATAGTAACTCCTTAACATGGTTTGACTTGTAGCATTGGAAACTAAGGACCTGGCAAATGTTAATGCATTAAAAAATTATGTTCGATTGCTATTATTGCATCAAAACTGAAAACATTTGCTAACTTTCGTGTTATTTCTTGCACTATTTTGTTTTGCCTTTTCACTGATGTCTCGCGAATGCAATTTCCATGGCCTATGCTCATTCTAGGGCTTGCCACTACACATCTCGTGATGGCAGCAATTCTGTGGCCCCGGTAAAGACATATTGAAAGTTGCATAGCTTTGCATTAACAGGGCATGAATTGCCTTGTTAATACATGGCCTTTTGCTGGTTAATGCATGGCTGTTAATAACTTGCAGGACTACTTTTTATGCAATAATGCATTTAAACTTGGTTCAACAACAAATCCAGTGCTTAACTGATGAAATGTGAGAACTATTTCCTTGAAATATGCCTTCAGCATTGTGTTACATCCTAATGTTACAAGCTGTAGGCTCCATCTCATAATGTTCAATCCCAAGTTTAGCATTAACTTCTGACTGGTCACCTCTCAGAACTATATCTTGCTATCAGATTATCTCACAAGCATCAACTCAGGAAGTCCACTGGTGGCTGAAACCCGATCACAGCATCTGTCTGTTTAGGAATCAATCCTATAAGACAGTTTTACGAAATTCTCATCCCATACAATTTCCTATGCGTATGATACAACACTATATCTTGAAGGTCAGCTTTTGTGCTCATCTCAATCGATATTCAGCTGCTAATATTCAAAAGTGTCTTCTATGAGAGTAATATTAGGCCCATCTTTGGGTTCAGCTGCTGAGTCAACCAACTGTGTCCTTTAGCTCATCTTGTAATGCACCAGTCATTTGTAACCATCGCCCTCCCACTTACAGGGACTAGCGGGGACAGTGACTTTTTGTTCATCACAGTCCTGCTAAAAGTGCAGGGACATATTGAAATCATTGCCCTGCCCTTGTTCCCACTCTTTTGAATTGTATAATTCCATAGAGCAGTGTTTTGCATAATATGCCACAAGCCCAACACTTACGCAGCACTGCAGGTAACCTCAAAGTATCACTACGCTGCACATCAGCTCTGCCATCCCCAAACCATCCCCAATCCATCCATATAGGTGGGGTAAGAGTGGTACGAATAGCTGGTGCATAAGCTCATCTGTATATTTGGTTCCTGAGAGTTCCAGCCCTGTGGACCACAGTCAACAACCCATACTCTTATACCGAGCTACTAAATGCCTTCTCTATAAAGCTAGGCTTACAAGAGAGCCTGTTCACATGCTCTGTAGGTTTCTTCGATATTTATTCTCCCATAGCTTCTTCACAACTGACCCAGTTCCAATGGGCTGTCTGCTTTTATAGCGCTTTCTATTTTTCAATAACATATTCATTTCCCTACATAAACAGTATATAGGGCTCCAGACAGCATCAATACAGTCATAAATAATGGATCCTTTTGCACCAATTTGAAAAATAGCCAGTCCCACATATAGATCCATTTTTATATGCCCGTTTGAAAAACGGGACGTATTATGTTACGGGGTATGGCATCCATCCGTCCGTCCGTTCGTAAACTTTTTCGTTTCCGGCTAACTCCTCCTACAGTTTACATCCGATCAAGCTGAAACTTGGTATATAGTTAGACCATGATGTGGCGCAACGCATATTGTTTCGAGGTTACAGTTCACCAAATGTTTGCAGAGTTATGCCCCTTTGAAAATGTCTGTACACTTTTCATTTCCGGTTAACTTCTCCTACATTTTAAATCCGATCAAGCTGAAACTTCATATATACATGTAGTTAGACCATGATGTGGGGCAGCGCATATTGTTTCAAGTTTACAGTCCACCAAATATTAGCAGAGTTATGCCCCTTTGAAAATTTCAGTAGACTTTTCATTTCCGGCTAACTCCTCCTACAGTTTACATCCAATCAAGCTGAAACTTGGTATATAGTTAGACCATGATGTGGCACAGCGCATATTGTTTCAAGGTTACAGTCCACCAAATGTTTGCAGAGTTATGCCCCTTAGAAAATTTCTGTAAACTTTTCATTTCGGGTTAACTCCTCCTACATTTTACATCTGATCAAGCTGAAACTTCATATATAGTTAGACCATTATGTGGAGCAGTGCATATTTTTTCAAGGTTACAGTCCACCAAATATTAGCAGAGTTATGCCCATTTGAAAATTTCAGTAGACTTTTTGTTTCCGGATAACTCCTCCTACAGTTTACATCTGATCAAGCTGAAACTTGATTTGTTGTTAGACCATGATGTGGAGCAGCGCGTATTATTTCAAGGTTACAATCCACCAAATATTAGCAGAGTTATACCCGTTTGAAAATTTCTATTAATTTTTCCTTTCTGGCTAAATCCTCCTACAGTTTACATCCAATCAAGCTGAAACTTCATGTGCAGTTAGACCATGATGTGGAGCAGCGCAAATTGTTTTGATGTTACAGTCCACCAAATATTAGCAGAGTTATGCCCCTTTGAAAATTTCAGTAATTTTTTCATTTCCGGCTAAATCCTCTTACAGTTTTCATCCTAACAAGCTGAAACTTGATTTGTAGTTAGACCATGATGTGGAGCAGCGCATATTGTTTCAAGGTTACAGTCCACCAAATATTAGCAGAGTTAAACCCCTTTGAAAATTTCTATTAATTTTTTTGTTTTAGGCTAAATCCTCCTACAGTTTACATCCGGTCAAGCTGAAACTTCATAAATAGTTACACGATGATGTGGAGGAGCACATATTATTTTGAGGCTACAGTGCACCAAATATTTGTAGATTTATGCCCCTTTGAAAGTTTTTGTAAACTTTTCGCAGCATGTTGTTTAGAGGTAATAGTGTGCAAATTTTATTATATAATAGGTATATTTTTTGCAAATAACTAAAGTTTTGGTCATATGGGCAAGATATTGATTTTTTTTTTTTTTTTGTTTTTTTTTAGCATCTTCTTTTATTAGACTTGCAAGGAAAGGTTGTCATTATTAAATCTTTATTAATACATAATTCTTTTTTATTTATTTATTTTTTTTTTTTTAAATACTCTTCTGATTTGGCTCCCTTGAAGAACAAAAATAAAATCAGTTTAAACAAGTTAAAGGTTTACAAAAACATTTCTTGAAACCTTTTTTTTTTTTTTTTATTTGGTTGTTTATTTTTGTTTTGTTATTGTTTGGTCCAATATTGAAGTATAGGAAAAACAGATCAGCTCATATGAGCTTATAATATAGCCATGCTTCTGTGGTGTTTCCTCCATCAGAAAGCACTTCTCCCTAGAAGCAGCAAACTTCTCCCTATTTTCCCAGGAGGGAGACATTACTTCTCCCTTAATTTCTGGGCCAGCTTGGACCCTAAGGTTATAGTTCACTAAATATCAGCAGAGATATGCCCCAATGAAATTTAAAAAAAATTTTTTTTTTTTTTTGTAATTCCACTTACAGTTTATATCCGGAGCACTGAATTATGCAGGAGCCAGTTTATGTGCTACATCTTATTACTTGCCACGGGCGTATAATGCCCCGCTTGGCGGAGCTCTTGTTACTGATATGGTGCGGCTTTTCAGGTAACCTGTAAAAGTGCAATGTCATGTCTGTTTTTAGATGAGTTAGCCTTAATCAGAAGAGGTTCAGTGCCTTAGATCAGCAATGTCTTTACAGTAAATACTTCAATATATTTAATGGAAAATATATTTAAAAATCAATTTATAGCATATCAAAACAAAGACTATTTTGTATGCAAAACAATAATTTTTGTATGCATATCCCCGACTGCAAAGTTTCACCCTGATATACAGTGTGATTATTTCCCATGCTAAATATCTGCTCATAATTTCTGTGCATAAGAGCAACTAGCTGTCTGTCATTGTCTTAGTTAACGACAAAGAATTGCAGGTCACCATTCTGCATTAAAGTTTTCCAAGATTGCAGAAACATGCCCTCCAGAAAATGAGGAATGAGGAAAGAGATTGCAGAACTGTCAGATAAACTAATGGGGTATTTTAGCCAGTTATCATTATTTGATCATTTAGTATGCAACATAACTGAAGAAGTCATTGATGAATCAGACAAATGCATACAGAATCGCATCTGCAATCATGACCCATTTGTAAACAGCATTGGAAATAAAGTAGTTTGCAACACGTAGGTTTAAAAGTCACTGATAAGACTTCATTTCTGGAAAGCTAAGTACCTTTGACCAATGCCGGCCTCAGTGGCTCAGTTGGATGCAATTCCAAACCATGATCAGGAGGTTGTGGATTTGACCTCGCCGATTCAGCAACATTCTTTTGTGGAGGTTTGATCATGAAATATTTCTACAGTCATTCTGTCCCATCCGCTTATTCTGTTGAAAGACTGTGAATCAGCTGTATTGTACTTCACAAACATTAAAGGAAATGTACAGGAAGAGACATAAACAAAAATCAAAGCATTAAAAGACATATTTTAAAGCAAATTATTTAAACCACAGCATACCCCCTTCTCACCAGCCCCTGGGTCAAGGAAAATAACTAAGAATGACCGCAGCATTGATACTAATTCCAGAATCCCAGTTTTCGCCATTACTGACTGGCTTTAACCCATTGTAGTCGGGATACCCGTAAACGGGTACTTGGCAAACAGTGCAGACCCAGATCAGATGCTGCAGAAGGCAGCGTCTGATCAGGGTCTTCTTTGTTTGCAAATAGTTTAGCCATTTTTCTCTAAGAATATGTAAATCTCATAGCCGGGTGTAACTAAAATTGAAATTGGACTCTTTCCAGTATATTGTGTGGGAGATTCTATTCCGTATACAATGGGTTAAATTTGACCAGTACAATACTGGTTGGAAAAATAATTACATGTATCTATAGCACTGAGTATACTTCTGAAACTGAGATTAGCTGAACTGAGACCGACTGCTAAGATGCGGTTATATTTACATAGCTACAGATGAGAGGGGGTATCCACGTAATATTTTTCTTATTTCTCAATGAATACATATGTTGTGAGTACTCATTAGAAGTGCCTCGCCTAATGAGTACCCACAACATATGTTTTCATTGAGAAATAAGAACGTTGTCAGCATTTTTCGAATGAAAAAGCCCCGTGCTGGTGCCAGGCTTAGAATAGGCCAGACGTACCCTCTGTGTGACGTACAAGCCATCTAAAAGCGGCTGTCCGTGACCACCCGGGCCCTCGAAATAGGTGGCTGCCTTCCGCTTCTGTGGCAGTTGGGTAAAACCCCTAACATACAGAGCATCCATCCATTCAACCGGTATAATTCCTGACTATAAAATTAAATTTATTGAAATGCATCTTAAATTGGAAAAAACAAATTTTGCGAGATCTATCCTTTTAAACCTTTCCTATCTCATGTTACTAACATGTTTCATTTGTTTGTGTATCATCCTGTGCCCATGGGTCGCACATGGGATGAAGATTATAACCTCATCTGTATTTAACATATGTGTTTGTCTTGTGTTTGTGTCATTTTTCCAAACTCTAGCATTCTCCACATTAAAAAGTAAGATGCATTTAATATTGTTAGATAAGAAACTAACCGTTTTCCAAGGTATGAAAGCTACATATCATTTGAACGCTACATATCATCTAACACAGCTTGTTTGTTTGACTCTCTTAAAAAATAAATCCAAAATGAATCCTTCTTTCTTTAATAAACTGTTTATTTTAAATATGGATCTCCTAATGTTAAAAATAACCTTTCAATTTCCCAGACGTTTTTGGCCTCCCTTGTCTGTAGGGAATAAAATTTACAGATCACTTTCCTTCTGTAGTGGATAGGGTGTAATCCCCTATTAAAACCGGAACCACCTGTTTGCCGTGGGTGGTGTCTCCTATGCTGGGAGAGGGGAACCTGATAATTGAGGAAAGCCCAGGGATCTCCAGCTTTTCAACACATCATTTTGGCCCTTATTTCAGATAGAAGAGGGGTCTGGGTTAGATCCGGCCTGGATCAATCGGCTCAGTCGTGCCAAGCTCTAGAAGTGCACAACTTAATCTTAGCTTCTTTCTCTCTTTCATACGTATCTTTAAGGTACCAACCGGGCTTATTTTTCTCTTATTCCTCTAACTTTTATTGAGTTTCAATGGGCGGCAGCTGATGGGTCAATTGGTGGGCTTGTATTGGGGCTTTGGAGGAAACCTCTGTGAGCGGAGGCTGTGGTTAGGGGGATGAACCCAACTGTTCATAATTTTTTCATTGCAAATTTAGATGAATAGGTGGGAAGTCATATAAACATGAGGCCGAGCTGAAGACTGATCTTGACACCGAGTATAATAGCAATGTAGCCTTGACGTTAGAAATAGGAGATCCATTTCTGTTAAACGTCCCCTTGTAGGGCTCCATGGAGGGTGGGGCACATAGCTATTGAATCAAAAACTTCATCACCATGGCATCTTGAAAACGATTTCTAGCATTCAACTCTTCGGAGGACGAAACGCAACCGACAACGTTTACCTTCGAAGCGAATGAGAACTTTCCAAAATTTTTAGTGATTTCCAGTAAAGAGGAAAAACAAGTCACATAGTTATCACCTTTTATAATTAGAAAAACAAATTGAATCTTTAATAGGTACACCAAAAAATGTAAAAAAATTAAAAAATGGAACCCTTTTAGTTGAAACCAACAGAAAAACTCAATCAGAAAACCTTCTAAAAATCACAAAATTCTTTAATTTAAATGTCACTGTCACGGAACATAAAACCCTCAGTAGTTGTAAAGATATTATCCATGACAGAATGCTCAAAAATGAAACCGAAGAAAACATCACGGAATATCTCAAACAACAAGGAGTAACAGCTTACAAACGTTTCACAATTAAAAAAGACGGAAACCTGATAGAAACAAATACATTATTATTAACATTTAATTCCACCTCTTTACCCAAATCACTAAAAATTTTCTATCGAATTATACCAGTTGAAGTGTACAATACAAATCCTCTGTGGTGTTTCAACTGTCAGAGGTTTGGACATCATGAGAACGGCTGTCCTGAACCCCCTGGATCAGTCTCCAAACAGTGTGGTATGGGTGATTTTGACCACCCTACACATGCTTGCAAAAACCAACCAAAATGCGTGAACTGTCACAAAAATCATTTATCTAAATCAAATCAGTGTGAAATTCGGAAAAAAGAGAAAGAAATTATGAAAATTAAAGTTACACAAAAAATCTCTTATTTAGAAGCTAAAAAATTCAAGAAAACCAACCTGAAATTACTTTTGAAAAAGTTGTTCAATCCCTAAACACCAACCTGAAACAAAAGAAACTTCTACCCAGTTTAACGAAAAAGATTCTGTCATTAAAGCAAATTCAAAAGTCATTACTCCTACCCTAAAACCTAAACTTAAACCCACATCAACTCATCAGTCTAGAACACAAACAAAATCATCACAAAACAGTTCACAAACACAGCCAAATAATGCAAGAGGATCACAACAGAGATCCAGGTCCAGGACAGCTGATACGAAAGAAAAAAAATGGAAAAGAAAAAGATAAAGAGAAAGAACCAAATCCATACAGTAAAGGGGATCAACCGATCCGATCAAATTGGTCAATCGGTTTGATTCCCTCGACAGTGCTTGTAACGAACCTTTTTACAGTCAAACATTTTCTTATTACTTGTGCAGAATTTAATCATATTCGCACATAATATTTTCACATAAAAATTGTAAAGAATCTTTTTAATGATATACCAATTAATAAAATAATTGATTTTCTTAAAGAAATCAGACTTTTTAATAAATTATAATCAGTATTTTTAACAAATTATAATCATTAATACTGTTATCTTTTTAAAATGAACATATCAATCCTAGATATTTTTAATTTCAAATTGAATAAACTCATCTTATAATATAAAAATTATTAGACGCTATATGCCCTTTTAGGATTGAGCGTCTTTAAATAAAATATCCATCCATCCATCCATCGAATGAAAAAAGCGCCTTGTCTGTTGCTATGTAAATAATATGAACAATGCTGTGACTGCTAATGTTTTTAGGAGTTAAAAGTGAAGCCTGTTTCCAATACCTTCTTCTTTCTAACCTCAGTCTACTCTTTACCTAATCATAACTGATCTATAACAATCATTAATGATTGTTTTTAAGCAACTTTCATGTTTCTGTTTTTTATACTGTTAGACCACATGACTCCTGATGACCAGTTTTTATGACTTCAGTAGATAAATACAGTGCTTACTTTATCTTGAAAAAGGTATTGGATATACTGATATGTGTCCGTCATAAAAGATATTAACTTAAAGGTACCGTTACTGGTTGTTTGTTCTTTTGTCTGCTCACCATTTTCTTTAAATAACCGTCTTTTGCATTATATTGCATCTTTTATTATTTGTGAAGTGCCTAAGTTATTAAACTTAAAGTCAGTAGTTAAGTTCAGAAATCATTGTCAAAGCCTGTCATTCCTAAACAAACACACATATAATATGTTCATAGCTATGCTGCTGTACACTCAAACTTCAATACCATATTTCTTAATGCAAATGTGTTAGTATAGGCATTTTAGGTGTGCAAATTTCCCTCTGATTGTTTGTCCACGTACTTACACCCTTGTGCCCAATCTGTTAGTTTCACTTCATTGATTGTTTCATATCACTGATCTAAACAATGATGACAATTCTTACTCTCTCCCAGGTGCAGTTAAGTTCTTTTTATTTTATCGGCCTTGATGGCTCAGTTAGATGTGGGTCTGACTGGCAATTGGGAGGTTGTAGGTTCAACCCTTGCTGGGTTGCCAACATTCTTTCGTGAAGGTTTCATCATGAAATATTTTCTACGGTCGTTCTCTGCTGATTCAAGAAGGGTAGTTGTCAGTTTCTAGCAAAAGAATGTGCACAATACTGGTCAACCTCTTGGAGGACTAAGCCTGCCAAGTAAAAGTGTGGTTAGGTAAACTGATTGTGCTTGACATATCCCCGTAGAGTTGATGGGCCATAAAACCTCAACACAAACAAGTAATATTACAATATCTTTCATTCCTTTAGCTGCAAATTTATTTTACATTGCTGGATGGGTTCCCAGGTTTGAACATTATACTAGCATTTCTCAGATCAGTTCTTAAGAACATTTAGTCTGTATGCTGAAATGACATTAAACATGCGCTGAGGTATGGCGAGGCAGTTCTAACGAGTACCCACAATCTATGTTTTGAGCAGACATATGAAAAATATTAGAATTTTTTCCATCTGAAAATTTTCAGTTTTTGGTGGTGAAATTTTCAATATATTTGAATAGGTGTGTTTTCATAATGAATGGTACAGATGAGGCTTTCTTGTTGGTATATTTTTCTAGGCCTTCACTGTTGGCATCCAGTTTGTCCTTTTGCTGTGGAACTTGTTATGTGTCCACATTTGATGAACATACAGTATTTAGATGTTGATGTATAAAATGTTCAAAGATATCATTAAACCTTGCCCTGCTAAACCCTGAATACCCTGCCTTTGCAAACAGTGATCCAGATCAGTTGGCTTCTGAAAAAGCCAACTGATCTGGATCTGTGCTGTTTGCCATTAAATATATGATTTTTTTGCAACAATTGGGATGAAGTATTCTGATTGGCTGAAAATTAGAAGTGGGTATGGCATCTTAATTTATTCAGCAGGACAAGGGTTAATTAACCTTTGTGACTCTCTGGGGGAAATCAGAAGACCACAAATTGGTGATATTCTTCTGGTTTGTCCAAGAAAACAGTATATGACATTTCATGCAAATTGTCTCCATCCATTGGAGACAATATGCATGAAATGTCAAAACCTCTTTTCCCGGATAAATTAGAAAAATATTTCAATAAGTCCTCTGCTAACAAAAATTTACGTAGAGTGCTAGGCATTAAATTTATCAAAGGAACTTCTGTGTACCAACACAAATAGTTCTTACAATAGTCTAATTTTGGACTTTCATTTTTAAAGTATACAAGGTGCTTCTAATGAGTACCCACAACATATGTTTTCATGGAGAAATACGAAAAACTGTTCACCTAATAATTTCTCTTATCTAGAGCTATAAGATCTATTAATTTTGAAAAATGTCAGGGAGATTGTGAAAATTTGAAAATTCAGGTCATTGTCAGGGAAATTTCTGAACTGTTTGTCAAGTTTGCGGTCTTTTTTAGAGGGCTAAGGCAGTTTCTTCATTTCTGGCAACACTAAAGTTTCATATTTCACTAACTGTTTTTCAGTTTTAAGGTACATTTGCATAGTACTTTTATTCTTTAATTTGCATATACTATATCTTTAGTATTAATATTCTTGCAGAAATTGAAATGTCTAAAGTTGTGTCTAGAAGAAGCTGAAAGGGATTTGCACCCCTTGCCTCCTGAGCAATTCTTGTGATGGTATTTGTGTCTAATGATTAGTATCTTTCTTAACTATGTACTAACTGATCATAGCACATAGCCATTACTTGATATTGAGGCCCCAATACAACAAAAAATAAAGTCAAACTTTAAACTAACCTGGTGCAACAGGCCAAATCTACAGACGACAAACTAATGATAATTTTCTTATTTTCCCTAGAAAATGGGATCTGACACTTCATACAAATTGTCCCCTTAGGAGACAATTTGCATGAAAGGTCAAATCCTAGTTTCTGGAAAAAATAAGAAAAATATTTCAAAATGATGTCTGCTGTAATTTTTACTCAGCATGAAAAGTGTTAACTTTTGTAAAGGTTTATAGTTCTAGCAAGAAGGTTGGAAACATTTTGTGATATTGGGACCTGACCTAGTTACTGTTCTTTTACAGTGCTAATGATGAACAAGTACAGTGCTAATGCATAGTGGACCTAGTGTAAAGGAAATTCAGGGTTGCCAAAAACAAACCTGTAGTTAGGTGGGCCAATGCAAAGTTTAGGGCAGTTTTTCACATTTCATTTTTCCAAAATGTGGCCTTCAGAAATTTAGTGACATTTCGGCAGCAACATGCAAAATGTGTTACATGTACTAAGTCACATAAATCATGGATATCATGATTGACTTCTGTAATCAATAATACATATAAAAGCTTTGCAAAAAAAGCCATGACATTGCTCAGCAAATTTCCATACAGAAAAGAAACAACAGGAAAAATGGGTGGACCCATGTGAGATGAATGTAAACAAGTTGTGGGCATGATAGAGGAAGGCTTTTATAGACCCAGATAAGAAGGGGTATCCACATATTTTCTTATTTCTCCATGAAAACATGTTGTGGGTACTCATTAGAAGCATCTCAATGAGGCCATTCTAATGAGTACCTTATGTTTTCATGGAGAAATAAGAAAAATAACTACTTTTTGGTTAAAAAAGCACCTTATCTGGAGCTGTGACTGACTTGTGGGAAATCACATGGCACTTCATATGACAGTAATGAGGCTAGATCAGTCCAAAATGCTACTAGCTTCATAGATCATTGCCAGGGTATAACATATTTCATCATGCATACATTAAAGCATGAAAGACGTCAAGTAGACATGCCTCAAGAAGAAGCAGTCCAACAGTTAAATGACTTCAATGTGAATTGGGGCTGACAGCAAAATGCCCAAGCCAGGGCAATATTTTGATGATCTAATGTCATTGTAATGGTGGTAGATGGTGCCAACATCTCCAGTGGATGCAAAATCAGTGGAGGGCTGTCATGTTCCAATGAGTCTTGGTTTTACTTAAACAGGGTGGCCGGACTCCATAGTACAGTCAGTAATACATGATAACACATCTGACTGCAGGTCCAGATTGCAAGTTAGAATCCCAGCTTGGCAACATAAGTTTTGTAGAGATTGATCATGAAATCAATTCTGTGGGCAGCCTTCCACTTCCACTGATTCAAGAAGGGCAGTTGTCAGTTACTGGCACAAAGTACTGATTAACCACATAGAGGACAAAGCTTGCCCAGGAAAGTGTGAGTAGGTTAATAAAATCAAAATTTAAAAAAAAAAAAAAGAAAAGAAAAATAGGGTGGATTGATAGTACGGGCATGGCAGCTGATGGGGGAATGCTATGCAAAATGTTTGTCAAGTAGTTTGTTGTGGCAGAGGTGTTGTTATGGTGTGGGCTGATATCCCATGATACTATCACATAACACTACAGAATTACTCTGGTAATGATTGATGGCAGTCTGATGACAAGGACATATGTTGACAAGGTCTGTGCCAGCACCCACTTCCACCTTTTCCAGCAGAATAATGCATGTCCATCCTCTGGCAGGCTAATCTAGTAAAGAAGGTGTGTAACAAATTTAGGTCACTGCAACCTTTATACTGATCTAACAGCAAAAATATCTAAGGTATATGTCTTGTAGTATATGGCCTGTGCTGACCAAATTTAGTTTATGAGTACAGATAATGGGTTAAGTTTGTACTGTGTCCACTACCAATAGTAGATCACAGCAATTTATTTGTAAACACTGACCTTGTGTCCATCTGAGACCAAATTTGGTGAATGGATACATCCAGTAAAGATGGTTTGTCAAATACAGAGTAGATCAGTATGACTACAGACTTATATTATAAAAAAATTCCAGTACTTTTCCTGAGCAGGTCTTATAGGGCTTAACTGTATTATGCGAATAGTCCCCACTCACTGGGGCTTCCAGAACAGATGGGCTGTTTAATGCCTCTGCAACCGAGTTGCTAGTAACCTTATGCAGGATTAGAGTTTGTCAGGTCTAATAAAAGTCCCTTTGACTCGGAGGCATTTTAACTATATCTATGGGAGATGGCTCGACATGGAGGTTGACAAGAGTGTTTAACATATGACTCAAATCAAACAAGGTTCAAGGTTTAGGTGCTGGGATCCATAAAGCAGTCCATGGCATGCCTGGTTGTAAGTTGGAATCCCACCTTGGCCACACAGCTTTCATGGCAGCTGATCATAAAATAATTTCTGTGGTCATTCTACCCTTCTGCTAATCCGTCTGGGCTCCATAGCAGTCAGTAATACATCTGACAGCAGATTCAGGGGTCACAAGATGGAATTTCAGCTCGGCCACATAACTTTTGTTGAGATTGATCATGAAATCATTTCTACAGTCCTTCTCCCCTTCCACTGATTTAAGAAGAACAGTTGTCAGTTACTGGCGGAAGTATGTGCACAAGTACTGGTTAACCACTTAGAAGGCTAAGCCTGCCTAAGAAAAGTGTAAGTAGGTTAATTAAATGACCAGCTTTATTTGAACTGAGTTGAGTTCCATCTCAAACTCTGCTGATTCAAGGTCATTTGTCAGCTATTGGTATATGTATGTGCACAAAGTACTGGTTAACTGCTTACAAGACTAAGCATGCTCAGTAACAGTGTATAGGTGGTGTGTATATGTGGACTGACTTTAAGGTTGTTGACTGGACTGTAAAATTTCAATCAAAGTCAAAGTTTAGATGTCAGAGCAATTCTTCAGATGTAGTCTTCTAGTTTTTAGTGAAAAAAAACTTCTCAGATCTTTTGTTTCACTTTGTCAGGTGTTAAGATGTTGGAAAATTTCTTCAGGGCCCACCTTCTTGGTAAGAGGGTTTCAAGGTGTATGTGTCAGAATGTTGTTTTACTGTTTACAAGATGTTGTCATTCTGTTTTAATCAAAGAAGTTTCATGGATTTGTTTCACAATTTCAGGAGTTCAGGTATCAGTGGGTATTTTCAGGTCCTGTCTTTTTGTTTGTCAGAGGGTTTCAAGGTTTCAGATGGTTGTTTTGTTATATTTAGGTGTAGTCTCGCAGTTTTTTTATCAAAGGAGTTGCATGGATATTCTGGTTAACATTTTCAGGAGTTCAGGTATCTGAGTTTGTTTGTCAAGGTTTTGTTGTCAAAGGTTTTCAAACTGTCAGTCTGTTTGTCAGAGCTGTTGAAGTGTATATTGGAAGTGTTTATTGTCAGAGATTTTCAGCTGTCAGTCTGTTAAAGATGTTGAAGTGTTTCTTCAGGCCCCAAGAGTTTTGTTTGTCAGAGGATTTTATGGTTTAGGTATTGGAAGGTTTCTTCCATGTGCAGTCTGTTTGTCAGAGGTTTTGGTATCAAAAGGTTTCTTCAGGTCCTGTTTTTTTAGTTTTTGTGGGTTTTCATTTTGTGTTAGTTTCTTCAGGTTCTCAACATTTGTCAGAGTTTGGGTGTCAGGTCCTGTTTTTTTTAGTTTTTGCGGGTTTACAGTTTGTATCAGAGAGTTTCTTCAGGTTTTCTATGTTTGTCAGAGTTTGGGTGTCAGAGCATTGCTTCGGATTCTTTTGGTAGGTGTGTCAGAGGTTTCAAGGTTTAATATGTCACAGGATTTCTTTGGGTTTGGTCTTTCAGTTTAAGGTTTGGCTTTCATGAAAAACATGCCTTATCTGGAGATATGGTAGATTTATAGTGCTGTGGTCATGCAATACTCCATGATTTATTAGTGCTGTGGTGGCTGATAGAGGTTTTTTCAGGGCAAGTATTTCAGGTTGTCAGAGGTTTAGAGGTCAGTTTCTTTAGGTCCAGTCTTTGTCAGAGAGGTAAAATAGATTCTTTGTGGCTTATTTCAGTTTTATTTCATAGGTTGAAAGGTAAGTGTTGTTGGGTATGTAGGATTTCATTAAGTGGATTTAGGTATCTCAATTTTTTTTTTTTAGGTCCAGTTTTTCAGGGGTTTCATGGATATTGTATTTCAGTTTGTCAAGTGTTAAGGTGTTGGAATGTTCCATCTGGTCCTGTTCTTTTGGTTTATTAAATGTTTAGTATCAACAAGTTTGAAGGTTTGAGTATTGGAGGATTTCCTGAGGTACAGTTTTTGGGTATCTTTCAGCTTGTGACTTCAGATCTTGGACATCTGACTGAACTTATCAGATCATGGTGCTCTATTATTATTAACCCTCGATCTATATGAAAAGAACAGTTGGAATATTATGATTACCTCTGTCTGTACATTTCTTTGTTCGTCTATAAATGGTATATCTTCCTATATTGTTGGTTTAAACCAAATTTGCTGTATGCCTTTGCTAGGCTCTTGCAGCATCATGTTGATTTCTGGCCCTGAGCAAGGGATCGTAGGGTTAAATGCTTTGATTTTTGTATCTTACTCTATTTCTTCTAAACAATTGTGTGCAGGATTTGGTGGTAATTTGCTGTTTACCTAATCTTGTATGCTAAGTCATGTAATATGTAATCATTTTTTTTTATTCTGACTCCTAGAGTCTGCTGTCCTATTTATTTATCCTTCTGTCCATCCTCATTGAAGGTTTGGAATACAGGAAATAGAAACGTAAGTTAGATCCTAGCTGGCTCTGTTGGATGGTAATCAGGAGGTCCAGGCTTTGATCCCCACCGAGTCCAGCAACAGTTTTCTGTGAAGATTGATCATGAAATAGTTTCTACGGTCATTTTCTCTCTTCTGCTGATTCAAGAAGGGCAGATGTCAGTTTCTGGTGACAGAATGTGCACAAGTACTGGAAAACCATTTAAAGGATTAAGCCTGCCTAGGAAAAGCGTGGTTGAGTAAACTGACCAGCTCATCATGACCTTAATAGGATGACTGGGCCATTATAGAAATCTCAACTCGTAAAACTCAGACTATCTCAGACTATCTCTAGACATTTCTAATGAGTACCCACAACACGTTTTTGTGGGGAAATAAGAAACTATCAATAGTTAGATGGCTCAATGCAATTTTTAGGTCAAGTTTAGTTATGGTTGAAAAACATGCCTTATCTGGAGATATGGTAGATGTAGTGTGCTGTGATCATGCGTTACTCCATGATTTATTAGTGCTGTGGTGGGATCTGACATCTAATTCATGAAAGTGGGATTGCCACTGACAAATACCGGCACCCATAGTCTGTTGAATATATACTGATATCTCCCACACAGGTGGTTGCACAAGGTGGAAGTGGTCTTGCTGCATTGTTATATGCTCACTTCCTGTCTAGCATAGTGATATAGACATTTTCAGTGTTGATGTAGCCTCATTACTGTCCCATGAGCTCAATTGAATCATACTATCTCCTGGTAGGACAGCCCTACCTCTATCAAACCTACATTATAACCATTTCTTATGTAGCATTTTGCTAAGAAATGTCATGGCATCCTTTTGCAAGTGACTTCATTTTGCAAGATGTGCATTACTGGTTGCACAAGACACAATATCCACGATTTTCATAATTTAGCCCATGGAACACATTTTACTTACAGTGACAAAAAAAAAAAAAAAAAATCTTGAAATTTCTTTAGGTAAAGGTAGTGTGCAAAATTTAGAAAAATGAAAACAAAACAAAAAAGAAAGAAAGAAAAGAAAACCTTGAAAATTTTAACATCAGTTTATTCTGTGGCGCAAAATGCATTGATGGTCAGTAAAAATTTCAGCAGGTGATTTATTATCTTGCCTAAACAAAACTGACCCCTTTTTTTGGCTTAGCACAAAATTGTTCAGTTTTGTGCTTAGCACAAAATTGTTGTTTTTTATTTCAGAGAAAAGAAGACTTGGCATTTCTTGTGACCTAACTGCTAGTCAGATATTTTACCTGAAATGTCAAGCCCTATTTTCTCCGAAAAATACAAAAAATAAAATATTTTGTCAGCTGCATTTAATTGTTATCAGGGCTAAAAGTACTGATAGAGATGTTATTGTCATCCTAGTGTCAGCATTAGTATGTGAGTCTGTGAGTCATGCTTTGTTAACCCATTTATTATGTTAACCCTTCTCTTGCTGAACATGATAAGTCCTGTCTTAGCAAACAGTGTAGATCCAGATCTGTTGGCTTCTGAAGAAGCCAATTCAGAAGCCAGCTGATTTGGATCTGCACTGTTTGTCATTAGATATGTGAATTTCTATCAAAAACCAGGATCAAGTAATCTGATTGGCTGGAAATTAGAAATAGTGGCATCCTAATTTATTCAGCAAAGCAAGGGTTAAGTGAACTCTTATATCCCAACTCTTTAGGCCAGTCTATTTCCAAAAGCAGGTGTCTGGTTAGGTTTTATGATTACTTTGTTTTATAAAAGCTCTTGTAATTAATGCAAACAGTGTATTCCCAGATCAGACACTTCATTTTGCAGCATCTGATCTGGGTCAACACTGGTTACCAATTACACTGTTAGGGGTTCCTGACTAAAATAGGTTAAAGTTCTACATTAAAA
Source organism: Anodontia alba (assembly GCA_964016985.1). Lineage (NCBI taxonomy): Eukaryota > Metazoa > Mollusca > Bivalvia > Lucinida > Lucinidae > Anodontia > Anodontia alba. The sequence goes on from OZ024829.1 coordinate 34,896,401, forward strand.
ACTTTTAACCTTTACAACTCCATGGGCAAATTTAGCCAGTGATTAAATGATTTTTTCTTATTTTTCCCAGAAAACAAGATTTGTTGACAATTCATGCAAATTATCTACTTTTCCAAGAAAACAGGATTTGACACTTTATGCAAAGTGTGCTTTGTAAACAGTTTGCATGAAATGTTTAATCCTGTTTTCTGAGGAAAATATGAAAATATTTCAAAATGACATTCACTGAACTCTTTACCCAGCATGCTAAGCATTAAAATATACTACAAAAAGGCCCACAAAAGTAACAGGTATTAGAGGACATGTTTATCTGACTGTAGCATTATCTATTTTACAATTTATATAATGAAATTGTTGAACAGATATTTCTGCTGCAAAATCTTTTACTAAATGACAAAAAGTGCAGAACCTGACCAGAATGCTGCTTTAGGAGCAGTCTGATCTGGATCTACAGTGTTTGTAAAGGCTTTTTTTCTGACTTTTTGGGACAAGTTCAGTTGTCCAAGTGGTCAGTGCTCCAGACTTCAGATCACAAGGTCCCAGGCTCCAAGGTTATAAAACTTTTTTCATGCTCAACTCAGCTGAGCATTTCTCCTGCTAATAAAACTAAAATTACCAACAACTGCAAATTCTTTCTTGCTAAACAAGGCTGAGCATGAAATTTTCTCTGCTAATAAATATGAAAATGCCAACTACTGTTGTTGGTATTTTCATATTTATTAGCAGAGAAAATTTCATGCTCAGGTGAGTTGAGCATGAAAAAAGTTTTATTACCTTGGGACAAGGTTTGAATCCGGCTGGAGACAGATGTCAGCTCATGACTGTATTGTGTTTCATTGCACCGAGCCTATCATCATCACCTTTCCATTATCTCAATACGACATATAAAATGTTGATAGGGAAATAAAACACCAAAGCCTCGTCATCATCTGACTATTAGGTGTCTGCATTTATAGTGTAAATATGGAATGCTCTATACCACTACATCTAATAACTTTGAAAATTACTTTGCGTGTGATCTTTAAATTGACCTTTGACTTCTTATATTTCCTTGTTCATTTGTATTAACACAGCATGAGATGGGCAAATTCAGTAGACAACAAACGGTGGTCTGGGTCCCAGTCAAATTAAACGTTGAGAAGCCTTTGGTAGTGCTCTAACCAGGCCTTCTGCTTTGAGTCTTCACACAATTCTTTGAGTCTGCATCATTCTTCACTGGTTTGTCACCAACAACATCAGCATTCTCTCTTCTAATCTTGTTAGCAAGGCCGTAGACTTCTAGAGACTTAGGGTCAGTATTCTTGTAGACATTCTTGTCAGCTTCTTGAGGAGCGTGGTGCACTGCATGTCTGTCATTGCATTTGGCTGCATTATATGAGAGCAGAAAGCCAGAGCTAAGACATCACCAACTGAGCTTTCTTCCTCAGACCTCTCTTGTTCTATTTGCAACAAGCAGTTTAGAGCTAAGATTGGTCTCATTAGCCATCTTAGAACACACAAATAATAACACTTCACACAGCTGATTAGGATTGGTCATTGTCAGAAAAGACGGATGAATGAAAAAAAAAAAAAAACTTATGATGTCCTCATGCCTTTATCAGTCTTCAAGGCCTTGAAAGCTTCCTGCTTGGCAACAATGGCCTTTTCCAAATGTTCATTCCATCACCAGGTTTCACGACACCAATGGTTGGGCTGAGTTGTGCGATACACCTCCTCAGTTGTCTTGAGCAGTCCAGCCTTGATGTTGTTCCAGATATTCTCAGTGGCTGCATCAGCTGCACCTGCAGACATGCTCACATGCAAGTTGAAGAACTCCTGAAAATGATTGCTCGTCTGAGGGTATTTAAGCTTCCAAACTTTGAGGTGAGGGGTGAACTTTCACTTGGATTTTGGTGACACATCCATCCTCATGTTGCATACAAGAAACTGATGTTGCAGGGCTACTTCCTTGCCAGGGATCACTTACATCTGTGACAAGTTTGCGCATGGTCCTACGGCAAAGGATGAAGTCTCCTACAGAAAAGGATGAAGTCTGTGTGGCTATGTTTCCTGACTTGTACTTGATAAGATGGCTGTCACGTTTCTTGAAACGTGTTCCCAAGAAGCAGGTCAAATGCTAGGGCAATTATTTACTCCAGGGTTCTCTCACCCTCAACAGCAGGTCAAATGCTAGGGCAATTATTTACTCCAGGGTTCTCTCACCCTCAACATCTGGTTCCCGCCTGCCATCCCATCATGCACTTCTCTGTTTCCAGTGCCTGCACAGCCTACATGGCTGTTCCAATCTGCACATGGGAACAGAAATCTGATGCTGGGATCTTGGCAGTCACAGCATGCAGCTTATCAAAAAACAGGTCCTTAAATCATCACTTAGACCACTCTGTGGGGCATACACAGACAGAAAGGTAACCACACGCTGGCTGACTATAAGCTTTACTATGATGAGTCTGTTGGAGACTCTCGGCACCTCAAAATAATATATACATCTTTTAAATCAATACTTGGATTGTTGGTATGTAAGGGCCCAAATTTTCTTTTCATGTGAGCATCAACCATTTCTGTGACCCTGAGGTCAAAGTCACAGACAAAGAAAATTCATTGTCGTGCTTGCTTTTAGCATGGTGTGATCTGGTTTTCTGTCCATTCATCCATCAATCCATCAACATTTGCATCAACCCTCACTATGACCCTAATGTTCAATTTCATTTCCCAAGAACTGTAAAGGCTATATTGATGACAATTGGTGTAAACCTGCACTTAGGGATGATAGCTCGGCAGTATCCATATTTGATTTTGACCTATATTTCATGGTTCACCAACTTTGTAAATTTGTGTGGCACAACATAGCCTTTGGCAGAGTTCTGGTTTCTTAAATTCTATATTCAAGTTCTGATAAAATCTTCTGACTAAATGGATGTAGTTTGATCATACTTGGATTAAAGTTAGAAACTGATCCAAAGATTTCAATGCAAAGCCCAGCCCAAGGAATGGCCATGAGGTCATGTGACTGGCCATAGGTCTAGATAAGAGTGGGTGTCAGCTGAATATTTTTCTTATTTCTCCACAAAAACACGTATTGTGGGTAGTCAGTGAGGTGCTTCTAATGAGCACCCACAATATTATGTTCATGGAGAAATACAAAAAATATCAATACTTTTGGATTGAAAAAAGCATCTTATCAAGAACTATGGCTGACTTTGTTTTTTTTTCCATTTGATGGACACTGTATATTCAAGTGAGCTTTTCTGTCTGGTAACAAGTCAATTATAATTGCATCTTCTCAGCATATGAACCCATTTATGCGAAGTAGACTCACTGTTTGGACTGGTCCATTTCCAGTAGAAAGGGATGTCTGGTTAGTTTTTATTCTTCCCCTGTTTTATAGAAATACTTGTATTTAATGCAAAGAGTGTAGATCCTGATCAGACACTGCTATGGCATCTAATCTGGGTCTATACTGTTTGCCAATGCCCCATTTAAAGGAGTTTGGCATAAATGAGTTAACCATTCCCTCTGACAAAGAACAATCAGTAGTTTACTCTTGTTTGGTGGAAGACTTGAGTAAATAAGATCTGATGATGCTTGTCAGTGTCCATTAATTAGCATGTGCATCTAACTTGATTGTGGTGGTTTTAACAATATCTGATCCTAGTTGCATCTTCACAACGTGCATTAATATTATTTAAGCTGACAAGAATTATCTGCAGTTTACTCTTGTTTGGTGGAAGACTGGAGTAAACAAAGATCAACCTGTCATTAACATGCGCAGCTAACATAATGGTTCTGGGTTTAACAAGATTGCACGGCCCGTCAATGTTGGGCGATAAGGCCAATTTTGGTTAATGCTCTATAATCAAGCTGACTTTGTATCAGTTTTGAAGAAACATCTAGTTATTGAACAGTTCTTTCTGTCTCATTTTTGATTGGTTGATTGTTCATTGGTATTTTGTTTAAATGGTTGTCTTTTTCATAAAGTTAGCAGTTAGCGGTTACGCAGCTAGTAGCTTGATGAGTGACCGCTGTGCTTGACTTCATGGAAGACCCAACAAAAAAGTAGGCACTCAACAGAATATTTGTATTGTTTTTTTTTACAGATTATGAGATCTGGAGATATCCTCTAGCTCACAGTCAGGTTTCAATTCAACCGGTTGCAAAATAACAAAGATGTAAAACATCATATACCTGTAGTGTTTTATTGTCTATGGGAGTGACCTTTTGCAAATATCTTATTTCATAACCGATTGACTTGAAAATTGATAGAAAAGTAATGGCAGGCTAACATTTTATAATATGTAAAAAAAATCACAAATAAACAGTCGTGTGCCTGTGGACAAATGCTACAGAAAGACTATACGGGCCGTGTATAGCTGCAAAAGCTTGTCTAACCATAGTTGCATCTTCACTTATATTAACAGCATTCAGTCTGACAAGAATTATCAGTAGTTTACTCCTGTATGGTGGAAGACTTGAGTAAATATGATCTGATCGTGCTTGTCAGGGATCATTAATACATGCATCTAACATAAGGGTGGTAGGTTTAACAAGATCTAATTGTAGTTGCATCTTCACAACTTACATTAACCCTTGTCCTGCTGAACCCAGATATACCCTGCCTTTCCAAACAGTGTAGATCCAGATCAGCTGGCTTCTGAAGAAGCCAACTGATCTGGATCTGCACTGTTTGTCGTTATGTATTTGAATTTGCATGAAAAACTTGGATCAAGTAATCTGATTGGCAGAAAATTAAAAGAAGATGTGACATCTTTATTTATTCAGCAGGACAAGGGTTAATTAATATCATTCACTCTGACAAGAATTATGAGTAGTTTATTTACTCTTGTGTGGTGGAAGATTTGAGTAACTAATACCTGATGGTGCTTGTCAGGGTTCATGTGCATCTAACAAAATGGTGGTGGGTTTAACAATATCTGATCATAGTTGAATCTTCATAACTTACATTAACATCATTCACTCTGACAAGAATTATCAGCAGTTTACTCTTGTATGGTGGGAGACTTGAGTAAACAAGATTCGATGGTGCTTGTCAGTGGCCTTTAGCATATGCATCTAACATACTGGTGGTGGGTTTAACAAGATCTAATCATAGTTGCATCTTTACAACTTACATTCTTTCACAAGACAAGAATTTCCGACAAGAATTATCAGTAGTTTACTCTTGTTTGGTGGGAGACTTTTGAGTAAATATGATCTGATGCTGCTTGTAGGGGATCATTAACATATTGGTAGTGGGTTTAACAAGATCTAATCCCAGTTGCATCTTCACAACTTACATTAATCCTTGTCCTGCTGAACGCAGATATATACCCTGCCTTTATAAACAGTGTAGATCTAGATCAGTAATCTGGATCTGCACTGTTTGCCATAATTATGTGAACTTAGATCAACAATCTGGATCAAGTAATCTGATTGGCTGAAAAATTTAAAAGGGCATAGCCTCTTAATTTATTCAGCAGGACAAGGGTTTACATATTTCACCCTGACAAGAATTATCAGCAGTTTATTTACTCTTGTGTGGTGGAAGACTTGAGTAACTAAGACCTGATGGTGCTTGTCAGGGTTCATTAACATGTGCATCTAACAAATGGTGGTTGTTTTAACAGGATCTAATCATAGTTGCATCTTTACAACTTAACTTTAACATCATTCATTCTGACAAGAATTATCAGCAGTTTATTCTTGTATGGTGGGAGATTTGAGTAAATAAGATCTGATGATGCTTTTCAGTGTCTACTTGCATTAGTTAGAAATATAGTTGTATGGTATGATTATATCAAGACCTGTCACTTTACAGGATAGCTCACCAGAAGTTGCACAGGTTATCGTATGAAAAATTTGTGTTTGTGATTTGATCTCTGGGTCACTGCTGGGGGAGAGAGTCAGTATTCAGCACCAATCCAAATATCAGTGGCACTCCTCCAGACACTCAGGAGATATACATTTCTTAAAAACTTAAAAATAAAATTTAAATACGAATATTCTAAGCCTTTAGAATAAAACTTAAATATGGAAATTCTTAGCCTCACACTGAACTTAACTTTGGACCAGTGTTTAACATCACTCCTTATCCCCACACTTTAGTGATAGGGATATAATGTGAGTGCCTCTGTTTGTCCCTCTGTCCTTCCATCTGTTTGTCACACTATCTCCTCCTAAACCACTGGGTGGAATATAATGAAACTTTTAATACATGACTTCCCTGTGTAGTAGGTGTGCAAGAGCAACATTATTTTTCTGTCCATCTATCCATCCATCTGTCTGTCTTTGTCTTTCCATCCATCTGTCCATCATGCTATCTCCTATTAACCGCTGAGCAGAATTTATCAAACTTGCTTAATGACTTCCCCACATGGTAAGAGTGTGCAAGAGTAAGATTATATAGGGTTTATTTGTTTGATTTGATCGATTAGGATGAAATAATTCACTAGTGTTCTAAGGCTTGCGCGTAAAAAAACGAGTGAGCGAAGCGAACAAGTTTTTTTACCCGAAAGCCTTAGAACACGCGTGAATTATTTCTCCGTAATCGATCAAAACAACCAAATAAACTGTTTATTACATTTTCATTTATGTTTTACCTTTGAATTTTCACATTCAGCCGTTACGATTTCCTACCAAAATGGTTCCAGTCAGTGCATGAATTTCAGGATGCGTGGTTTAGTTTGAAAATCAGTTGCAATCTTGTTTTCATTTTAATGTAAAATTCATCCTGTACTTAAAATATAGACACAACAATGTCACGAAAGTTGAATTGGATTATCAAGAAAAACAAACTTTATATTTGCGTTGCAGGTCTTTCCTCAAAAACGCCAACTGGACTTGAAAATTGCAGTCTGATCTCCATGATTTTATCAAATTTTCCACGAAACGTCAACTGTTGTTATTGTTGTTACCAACAACGTCAGCAACCTCGCCTAGCAATTATGACGTCAAAACGTTCGAAATGAAATAATTCACTCGGTGAATTATCGATTATAATTCACTTAGAAATCTCAGTAAATCACAGCTGAAAATGTAATAAATTTCCATCCATCCATCTGTCAGTCCATCAGTCCAACATGCGCAACATTAGCACAGAGAGTGGGGATTTTGCAATGGTGTGCCATCGACTATGCAATCTAGTGGTCCATTTAAGTTCATTCAGGGGATCTTGATCTTTAAAATCTTTTGATATAAAAACATTAACATGGATATTCTAAATTGATTACCTTGAGAGTTGACCTTGTTCAACAAAACTTTTGGACCAGTATCTGACATAACTATTAAACCAATTAAAACATTCAGGACCTATAGATCATTAAAAACTTTTAACATAATGGTGTAGCAGGAAAGGTCTAAGTCTGTGTGACCAGGGGTTAAGGTGGTTGAAACTAGCCACCAATATCTACAAGTAGGCAGACAATGAACTTAATCACACAAGGGATTTGGCTAATATGATTTCTTAACATTTAGCACTCTGGGTAATATTGTCAGCAGATGACATATATTTATCTTATTTTACCCAGAAAGCAGGTTTTGACATTTGATGCAAATCTTCTCCAATGGAGACAATTTGCATGAAATGACATCCTGTTTTGTAGGAAAAATGAAAAAAAAAACAACAATGTGTTGTCTGCTGAATTAGCCCAGAGAGTGGTAGCAAGCAGGGGAAAAATTCAGCAGACAATGTTTTGAAATATTTTTCTTAATTTCCTTACAAAATAAGTTTTGATATTTCATGTCAATTGTCTTTTTGACATTTCATACAAATTGTCTCCAATTTCAAAGTGTCATCTGCTGAATTTGCTCATAGTGATAGAGGTTAACATACATGTAGGTAACAAGACCTGCATTCTGTAGTATCTGATCTGTATCCACACTGTCTACTCAAGTCTGTCTGTTTGACTACTTAGCGCAAACAATTTATGAAGGAGGAGTATTTTGATGATAATTTTAGGAAAATTTTCTCTATAAAACTGATATTGTGGGTACTCATTAGAAGTGCCTTGGTTATGAATAAATAAGAAAATATCCCAGGATGATCACCGAATAATAATCCTTAAAAAGTCCTCTTTTAGATAACCTGCAACACAATTTTATTGTCTAATTACTTGTATTGGCTGTTTGATTAAAAGGTGAAAAGCTATTTAACGCTGGGTAAAGTTTTCAGCAGATAGCATTTTGAAATATTTGTTTTATTTTTCCCAAGAAGCAGGGTTGGACATTTCATGCAGATTGTCTCCAATGGAGACAATTTACATGAAATGTCAAATCCTGTTTTGTCTGAGTAAAATCAGAAAAATATCAATCATATGCTGAATTTGCCCAGGGAGTGGCAAAGGATAATGAAACGAAAGATGAACAGTGTTTATTTGATACAAAAATCTATCACTCAGGAGTATGGATACTTTGGTAAAACATTCTGTCTTTCAGAAGATATTTTTACTAAATTATCATGTTCCTTCATGACAGATTTTTTTGTTTCAGGTGATCACTGTTTTATTTTCTGTATATTTGTAGGTTCTCATCTGTGGGTCCTGACTGTGCACAGATGATAGAGAAAACTGACCAAGGAAGGTATGACAGAGGCTAAAATTGCATTTATTTTGATCAATTTCATAGCTCCAGACATCCATGAGGATGCATCACATAAACATACAGTCGAACTTCAATGGCGCGAATACCAATGGATCGTTTACCGTGGCTTATTTGAACTCATTTTTGAGTCCCAACGGAATTTTTGCGGTAGCTCAAGAAAACAAATATTGAGGGAAAATGGCTTATTCGAACTCATTTTTGAGTCCTTACGGAATTTTTCCGATAGCTCAAGAAAACAAATATTGAGGGAAATTTTATTATTTTATAATGATATTGTATATTGTGTGTACTCATTAGAATTGCCGAGGCAATTCTAATCTCGGCAGTTCTAATGAGTACACACAACATACCATTATAACATTTCCATAAATTATCGCCATTTGGGTCCTGATCTGGTGCCATGATTAAATCTCATTGTCTCGAATTACCCCTCTCTGGAACAAATTTCCATAGTCCCAAAGATGTTCGAGCCATTGAAGTTTGACTGTATTTCTTATTTCCGCTCAAAAAATGTACATTGTGCGGACTCATTAGAAGCACCTCAGCAAGGATGGATGCAACAGACTTGGATGCAATACCTAATGGATGCAACAGACTTAGATGGCTGCAATACCTAATGAATGCAACAGACTTAGATGGATGCAATACCTAATGGATGCAACAGACTTAGGTGGATGCAATACTTAATGGATGCAACAGACTTAGAGGATGCAATACTTAATGGATGCAATACCTAATGGATGCAACAGACTTAGTTGGGTAGTTTCTCATCATCCTTCATGTCGCTTCATCCAAAAGTCAACAAATTATTATTGTCCAATTTCAGAGGGGACTAACTCCAAAACTATATAGACAAGAGTTAGGGCTCTTGTGTTCTGCATGTCGTCTGATGATGTTTTATATTTCTATAAAGTTTCATGAAAATATCATGAACGTTTTTCAGGTTTTCAAGTTATAAATCGGACATGAAATTTACCATTGTTGAATTTAAAAGGGGAATAATTCAAAAAACTATATGATCAAGAGTTACAGTTCTTTTATTGTGCAAGTTGTCTGATGATGCTTTATATTTCTATGAAGTTTCTTGAAAATATCTTGAAGGGCTGTCAAGTTATGATGCACATACGAATACACCATTGTCAAATTTCAAAGGAGAATAACTACAAAACTATATACATGTAGACAAGAGTTATGGTACTTGTGTTCTGCATGTTGTCTGAGGATGCTCTTGATTTCTATGAAGTTTCATGACAATATCTTGAAAGGTTTTCAAGTTATAGAACGGACACGAAATTACAATTCTCTAATTTAAAAGTGGACTAACTCAAACTAGAAATGTGTCCACAGTACACGGATGCCTCCACTGTAGGGTACCTGATAATAAAACTGCAAAATTCTACCTGGTACTAATGCCTTAACCTGAGTCTAACAGAATCACATATGTAAGTATGTACGTACATACACACATTCGTACAGAAGGACGTACATTAGTACCGCATGTACCCATGTACGGAAAACCAAAAAACTATATGCCCCCTCATCATCCGATGCGGGGGCATAAAAATAAATAGCCAAGGGTTACAGTTCTTGTGGTCTGCACATGGTCTGATTATTCTTTATATTTCTGAAGTTTTATGAAAATATCTTGAACGGTTTTCAAGTTATAGAGCGGTTTTCAAGTTATAGAGCGGACACAATCACATGATGGATGGACAGACAGATGGACAGACATTCGAGGCAAAAACAAAATGTCTCCACCTCTATCAGTGGAGACATTATTCTTTACATGTCTATGAAGTTTCATGAATATATCTTAACCAGTCTTCAAGTTATAGAGGGGACGCAAAATTACCATTGTCAAATTTCATAGTGGAATAACTCCAAAATGAACTGATAAGAAATACAGTTCTTGTGCTCTGCACATTGTCTGATGATGCTTTATATTTCTATGACGTTTCATCAAACTGTCTTAAACAGTTTTTGAGTTTTTTGAGCGGACACAGAATTACAATTCTCTAATGAAGGGCTTTCAAGTTATGAAGTGCACACAAAATGACCATTGTCAAATTTCAAAGGAGAATAACTCCAAAAGTGTATAGACAAGAATTACAGCTCTTATTTTCTGCACGTCGTCCATGAAGTTTCAAGTAAATATCATGAAAGGTTTTCGAGTTATAGAACGGACACGACATTACCAGTGTTGAATTTCAAAGGGGAATAACTCCAAAATTATTTAGACGAGTTTTAGGGCTCTTAACTGATGATGTTTTATATTTCTATAAAGTTTTATGAAAATACCTTGAGCAGTTTTCAAGTTACGGAGTGGACACGAATTTACCATTGTTGCATTTCAAACCATACTTGTTCTAATATTTGATCAAGTCCATCTTTTTTCTCCCTGTTGTGTCTAAAAATTGACAGATGAGGTAGCAAACAATGTAAACCCTGATCAGAAGCTGCATTCTGATCTGGGTCTACACTGTTTGCTCTGGCTTGTATGTCCCAATACTTAGGTGTCGGGATAAAGCATATGCACAAGTACTGGTTAGGTGCTTAGAGGTCTAAGCCTACCTAGGAAAAGTCTGGTTAGGTAAACTGACTGGCTCTACATGACCTTAATAGTGTTGAATGGGCTTTTTAACTCCAAACCAACCAACCAAGCCAATGCTTAGTGTCATTATGGTAATCTCTCTATCTCTTTAATTTCCAGTAAGGTGATTCAAGAAAATACTGGTAGGAGCCATAACACAAGGTAGGAGGAAATACCTAGGCAAATATTTTTCTTAGTTCTCTATTTACCTTTACCATTCTCCAGGCAGATTCAGCAAACAACAAACTGATGATATTTTTCTTATTTTACTCAGAAAATAGACATTGACATTTCATGCAAATTGTCTCATGAGGAGACAATTTGCATGAAATGTCAAGTCTATTTTCTGGGAAAATTAAAACATTTTAATATGTTGTCTGTTGAAATTTTTCCATGGTACGAAGTTAAAACATGGAAGATTCCCTGGGCAGATTAGATGGTATTTTTATTATTTTTCTCAGAAAATAGGCCTTGACATGTAAAGTCTATTTTCTGGAAAAATAAGAAAAATATTTCAAAATGTTGTCCACTGATATTCTTTCCGAGCAGTTGAAACAACATACTGTAATGATTCATTAGAATTGCTTCACTCAGCTATATCTAAATATTAAGTAAAAATATATTTTCATGAAGAAATAAGAAAAAATATCATTACTTTTTGAAAAGTATCTCATCTGCATAGCTCCAGATACCCTATAAATAAGGTATTGATTTATTACCACACTATGTTTTTAAGTTTTTCAAAGAAATCAGAAAAAAAAAAAAAAAAGCACGTAGTAAATAAAATATCTACATAATAAAGAAAGCTCAGCTGCAAAGGATTGCATGAAGGGCCTATTTAATGATCTTGTGCAACATTTTTCTGATTTTCTTTATAAAATATTATGTTGTGGGTACTCATTTGAATTGCCTCAACAATAGCTTTAATAAGGAGTGGATAAAAGTACATAGGCTGTAATCTGAAGACTCGAAAATTGCTTGACTGTGTGCTTAAAGGGTATGTGTGGTTATTTGGTTGAATATGGTGTTTTTCTTATTTCTCCTGAAAATATGTTGTGGTTACTCATTATAAGCACTGAGCTCCACAGTGCAGTTGGCAGTGGATCTGACTGCAGATCGAGGATGACTGTAGATCCAGGATCACAAGTTTGAATCCCAGCCTCCACCATATAGCTTTAGGGGAAACTGATCATGAAATCATTTCTATGGTCATTCTTCCCCTTTTGATAACTCAGGTTGTCATAGTGGTGAAGGTTTGTGCACAAGGACTGCTTAACTGCTTAGAGAACTAAGCCTGCCCATGAAAAGTGTACCGGCTTGACATGACCTTAAAAGTGTTGACTGAGCAGTAAATCTCCAGCTCAAACTAATGCTCATTATTGGCACCTTAGTGAGGCACTTTTAATGAGTACCCACAACATTTTTTTGTTGAAATAAGAAAGATAACTCTGGATACCAGTCTTCCCCAAATTTGAGTGGCTGATTAAATTTTAGAGGGATGGATTCCATAATGCAGTCGTAACAGAAAAATCAGAGTTTGCGAGTTCATACCCCAGCTAGGCAACATAACTTTCATGGATAGTGATCATTAAACAGTTTCTATGGCCATTCTCCCCTTTCAGCAGATTCAAGAAGGGTAGTTGCCAGTTTACTAACGAAAGTATGCACACAAGTTCTAGTTAACCACTTAGAGGACTAAGCCTGCCCAGGAATAGTGTGAGTGGGTTAACTAAGCCCTCTTGACATGACCCTAATAGGTTGACTTGGCCATAAAACCTCAACACAAAAGAAAAAATCTTATGGGAACTGGATACACATGTTAACCCTTAGCATGCTGAATAAATTAAGATGTCACACCCACATTTGATTTTCAGCCAATCAGATTGCTTGATCCAGATTGATGCTATAAATTCACATACTTTATGGCAAACAGTGCAGATCCAGATCTGATGGCTTCTTCAGAAACCAACTGGTCTGGATCTACACTGTTTGCTAAGACAGGGTGTATCCAGGTTCAGCAGGACTAGGGTTAAATTTTCTGCCATTTTTACAAGGGAGACATCTTTTGTGAGTCACTTCTGAAAATGGGTCTTCTCTAAAAGGAAGGAATTTGCTTCAGAGTAAATTCTTTCCTTTTTAGAGTGAACCTTTTTTAAAAGGGGACAGTAACAAGTTTGACAGAGTTGCCTTGCCTGAAAGTGTATCACATTTATTTTCTTAACCCTTGTCCTGCTGAACCCCGGATATACGCTGCCTTTGCAAACAGTGTAGATCCAGATCAGTTGGCTTCTGAAGAACTGAAGAAGCCAACTGAACTGGATCTGCACTGTTTGTCATTAATTATATCTGTATCAAGTAATCTGACTGGCTGAAAATTGGAAGTGGGTTTGGCATCTTAATTTATTCAGCATGGCAAGGATTAAAATGCATATGGAGCCATCCTTGGTGGCTCAGTTGGATGCACGTCCAATTGGAGACCAGGAGGTCATGGGTTCAACCCTCACCGAGGTCAGCAACATTCTTTCGTGGAAATTGATCATGAAATATTTTCTACGGTCATTCTCTCCCTTCTGCTGATTCAAGAAGGGCAGTTGTCAGTTTCTGCCGAAAGAATGTGCACACTACTGGATAACTGCTTATAGGACTAAGCCTGCCCAGTAAAAGTGTGATTAGGTAAACTGACTATGCTCAGCATGATCCCATTGGGTTGACTGGGCCGTAAAACCTCAACACAAACAATAAACTGTAAATGGAGCATCAGTAGGAGAACAGTATGAAAAATGTTACAGAATTATTTGGAATTGTCTTCCAGGATGGATGTCATGTCTCCTGTATTTACCTTGTGTAATTGGGCAGACTGGGCTGAGCAAACAATGAAGGCCCTGATCAGATGTCACAGGAGGAGTTGAGTGATCAAGGTCTCCTTTGCTTGCCACTCATCCAGCAGTTTTGAACAAATAAAGTCATGCAGGTAAATCAGAAAGCACTGGTGGTGGCTGCAATGCTCCGGAGTCAGCTTTTTAACACACTGGAGTGGGCGAAAAATGGCAGAAAAGGTAAACAAAAGATATACTTGTTCTTGTTATAACTTTTATCTGAGCTTATTTCGGTATTACTTTTAAGGGCACTGGGTGCACGGAACACCGAAAAGACTGCAGTTTATGATTATGTAAGGCATTTGGAGATTTATTTTATCGTTTAGTCGACAGATCAGCTGCAAGTTTAGCACGTGTCCTTGCGATGTCATGATTTTACCTGTATTTTCTTAAAAGGCTACTAAAATAAGCGTTTTCAACACTGTTATTGTTCCATTCCTGTGGTATTACAATGGAAAACACGATTTCAACACGCCAAATTTTTCGCGATGATTTTCTTGAACTTTTATTGTCCATTTTCTATTACAACACACTGTGCGCATTTTTTGAAGCATCGCTACAATGCACCGGCTGTGGCACACGCATTTTATGGCTGTTTGTTTATCCCAATAATAATAGGACTTATCCCAATAATAATAGGACTTTTATACGCACTGCAAGCAGTTGAAATCCAGGCGAACAGATAATATTTTGATCATTGAATAGTACATGTATTTACTATAAAACATCTCGGCGATGACTTTTTTTTTTAATGTCTTCTCATTTGTTGGGGGGATTGTGTTGGCATGACCTCGGGTTCATGCAGCAGACGACTTATAGCGTAGGCATTCTAAACCGAGTATAAGTTGTACGGGTGCAGAACAACCTCGTCCCACATAAAACTCGCCCCAAAACATCTCGCCCACATAAAACGCCCCAAGACAACTCTCCCCAGATTCATAAGACAACTCGCCCCACACTGGTAATAGCACATTATTGTAACAGCAGAATTTTGCTTATTTTGCAGACGGTACTTTGAAATGTTTTTCTTACTCTTTTCAGAAAATAGGCTTTGATATTCATGTAAATTGACTCCCAAGGATTAATGCATGATGTGTCAAAGCCTATTTTGGGGGACAAAAATAAGAAAAATATTTCAAAATGCCATCTGCTTTTACTTGTGGGGCAAGTTGTCTTTTGAGTGTGGGGCGAGTTGTTTGGGGGGCTAGTTTTATGTGGGGCTACTTGTCTTTAGGCGAAATCAGTTGTGTCTGATGTATTGTCTGATATTAATGATAAGTATGGTTATATTTAAGTTATGCCGAAATGAAGAAAATCAACCCTTTGGCTGCACAAGCCAAAACAAAGACGATTCCCGCAATTTGTAACGCCAAAGAAGAACATTTCTACGACTGCCACTCCAAGAAAAAACACATCTTATGCATTTTAAAGACTCAACATTCCTGAATCATTATCCAAAACGTAGCAAAAAAGTTCATATTTATGCCAATCCCAGTCTGAAACTTATCAGTGAAGGCCTAAAGTTTGAAGAAGGATGAATGGCAAAGAGTGTAGATCCTGATCAAATGCTCAGGGGGTGGGGGTGGGGGTGAAGGGAGGGGGCGGTGGTAACTTCCTATATATGGGGGGGGGGAGGGGTGAAGGGAGGGAGCGGTGGTAACTTCCTATATATGGCATAATACGGATGTGTGTGCCAAATAGCCCCCTTTTTCAGCACTGCCAGGTATATGATTGGCCCCCTTTTTTCAACAAAAAGTATATGAATGGCCCATTTTTTCTGGATTCTTATGTGAAAGGCCCCATTTTTCTGACATCCTGGTATATGCACATATTTTTCGCTCAGAGATTTTTCAAAGCTGCTTATCCTCTTGGTATTACATGAATTGACTGATATTTGTCTAACAACCAGCAAAAAATGGGTATAAAAAATCAAAGGGCAGTATATGAATAGGTCAACATTTTGGATGATCAAGTATATGAATGGGTCCGTTTTTTCAGAGGCCAGGTATATGAATGGGGTAGGTTTTGAAATACTGGCTCACACACCCGTACCAAAATTACACCCCCCCCCCCCCCCCCCCACCCCCCGAGATCAAATGCTGCATTCTGTGGCATCTGTTCTTAAAATGCCAAGAAAACCTTCATCTGAAAATGTCGTCTGTTTATGACGTCTGCTGAATTATTCTTGCAAACTTTTCAAACATTTTTTGCATTATCTTCAAATACTGTTTGCAAAAATGACTTTTAAAATCACAAGCAGATGACAAAGCAGAAGGCAATTGTTGTGACTAGCAGTTTAAGGGTTAGAACAGTTTGTACAGGCTTTTCTGTATAAAAACTTAGGGTAAATACAGTAATGACATGTCAAAATTGCTAAAGTAAATCTGCCGTGCTTGTTTCACTCAGGTGAGTAAAACATGGACCTTGGAGTCTTATAATTATTATAAGCTCGCCTTTATGAAGGTAGGGTAGAGCTATACATAGCAGTCACCATGGCCTTGAACCATGTCAGAATGGGGTTAAGTTTTGTTTAAAGTTTTAACCCATCGTAGACTGAATAGAATCTCCAACACTACCCAGCGGGCACATGACATTTATACAACGTCGCCTCAACGTCGATGCAACGTCATGACGTTGCATCGACGTTGAGGCTACGTTGTATAAACGTCATGTGCCCCCTTGACGTTACCTCGATGTTGAAGCGAAGTTGTATAAATGTCATGTGCCCGCTGGGATATATTGGAAGAGTTCGTTTTCAATTTAGATACATCCGGCTATGAGATTTAGATATTCCCAGAGAAAAATGACTAAACTATTTGCAAATAGTGGAGATCCTGATCGGATGCTGAATTTTGCCATGTCTGATCTGGGTCTGCACTGTTTGCCAGTTGCTCTTTTAAGCGTCTCCAGACTACAATAGGTTAAATGGCTATATCTCCAGAACTTCTGGATGGAAGTAGTTCTTCCTTGCCCTGATGTTAGATACTGATCTGAAATTTTATGCTGTTCCATCCCAACATACATGAGTGACCTTGAGTTCAAGATCATGAACTTAGAAAAAAATTATGTTGCAAAGGTTTTGGTTAAAGTTGTTAAAAGTTTATATCATAACGTTTGAGCCTGATCTTACTGACACTCTCCTGTGACAGTTCTTTTTATTATCATCATTATTACTATTGTCACATAATAGTTAGTTTACAAATTTATTTGAAATAAATAAACTATCGCTTTCAACATTTTGGTTGCTAGGCCTTTTCCATCAATGCAGTTCCTTGAAGAAAAAGTCCTAGTGGCTGAAATGGTGGAAGAAATGCTTTAATTGTTATATGAATTATTATTATGGTAAATGTCCTAAAATTTCAAACACCAAAGTGTCTGACAAAATGATATATACAAACAGTGCATACCCAGATCAGACAGCTTCTGAAGGGAACAGTCTGTTCAGGGTCAACACTGTTTGCTTTTTCACTTAGTATTTTAAGAAACTGCAGCTGCTGCATAAAAAGCAAAATTTAGGCCAAAGTAGTATGGAATAAAATGTTCCAAATAGGACATATACCCTGTCATCATTATTTTATCATTATTAATATTATTATCATTATTGGTGAGGAGGGACATTGATCAATTGCAATATATTTGTTGATGTCTGAGCACAGTCTACATCTCCAGATTACTGTGAAATCATGAATGTTTAGGCAGTTTCAGCTTCACTATTTATACGGTTTAATCTTTGCTACGCTGTGGGTAAATTCAGCTAATGACAAACTGGTAATATATTTTTTATTATTATTTTTCCCAGAAAATACGGTTTGATGCTTCATGCAAACAGTCTCTGGAGAGAGTTTGCATGAAATGTTAAACCTTATTTCCTAGGAATGATTTGTACAGTTTTCTTCCCTGAAAGCTTATCCCCGCATCCCCCCCACATACTATTGAATTATGATTCCAGAAAGCTGCTCTTTGTTGACTTTTGATAGCATCACATTTCTGAAGCATAGCTCTAAAATGCAGAACTGTATTTACCCGGAGTACGGGGACACCCTAACTCCTTACCATACTTGTTCCATAATTAGAAAAGGTTTCTGCCACAATCTGATGTGTTTAAAAATTACTGAACAATTGGCAAACAGTGTAGACCCTGATTAGACACTGCATTCTGCAGTGTCTGATATAGGCCTACACTGTTTGCTAAGGCTTGTTTGTCCTAATACTTCAGGTTACGTGTTGGGATAAACATACCTAAGCAATCGGTGTACATGCAGATCAGTTGCCACAGAATGTGGCATCTGATCCGGGTCTACAGTGTTTACCACTCATCCAGCAGTTCTTTCGACACAATATAAGATATTAACCCATTTATGCCTTGCATATGGGAACATATGATGCAAATGATCCTTATGGGTGGATTAGCCATTAAACTGTAATTCATCAAACCTAGCCTCCCACAAAAGGGACATTTGGCAAACAGTGTAGACCCTGATCAGATGCTGCAAATGTGGCATCTGATCAGGGTCTTTACTGTGTACATGAAATGCAGGAATTTCTATGAAACGGAAACAATAAAACTTAACAAGACACATCCTGTATTGGAAATGGACCGGTCCAAAGATTGAAGGTAGAAGAATCCACTCAGCATAAATGGGTTAAAATGGACTTGTTCAAATTTTAAGACAAGTAAGGTAAGGAGTTAGGGTGATAATTCTGGGATAATTTTCTCAAGTTCTCCATAAAATACATATGTTGTGGGTACTTACTTTAATGAGGTGCTTCAGATGTGTACCCACAACAAATGTTTTATGAAGTAAGAAAAATTAACCTAGAATTATCACCAAATACTCCTGCTTAACAGTTCTGCTTCCACCAAATGAAAATAAGAAAATATTTTGCTTCCACCAAACAAAAAAATATGAAATTATTCTGCTTCTACCAAACCAAAAGTATGAAATTATTCTGCCTCCACCTAACACAAAAAAATGAAATTATTCTGCTTCCACCAAAAAAAAAAAAAAAAAAAGATATGAAATTATTCTGCCTCCACCAAGCAGAAATATGAAATTATTTTTCTTCCACCAAACAAAAAGTATGAAATTTTTCTGCTTCAACTAAACGAAAAGTATGAAATTATTCTGCTTCCTCCAAACAAAAAAAAAGAAATGAAATTATTCTGCTTCCACCAAAAAAAAGTATGACATAATTCTTTTTCCACCAAAAAAAAAAAAATATGAAATCATTCTGCTTCCTCCAAACAAAAATATGAAATTAGTCTGCTTCCACCAAAAATAAAAAAAAAAAGAAATTATTCTGATTTCACCAAACAAAAAGTATGAAAGTATTTCTGCTTCAGTCAAACAAAAATATGAAATTAGTCTGCTTCCACCAAGCAAAAATATGAAATTATTCTGCTTCCACCAAACATAAAATATGAAATTCAGCTGCTTTAATGGCCTCCAGATATAAAGTGCTACCAGAAAAATCATCAAATGCAATTTTCTAGTAATTCAACTCTAAACAGAAATATAGATGTCAATTAATTTCACCATCTCTAAATATGAATTGCTGAAAAATAAAGCAACAGCAAACCAATTTTTGTATTTAGAAAAATCATACAAGTTGGTAGTACCATATCTGGACAAAGTACTTTCTGAAACCCTTTCAAAACAAAAACAATAGTTAGATACAGGCTTTGTTTTTAGTAGTTTGGATTTATCAATTTTTGCTATTGACTGACATATTTTTGTTTTTGAATTTGTTTGGAAGAAATTGTTATTGTCATACATAATATTTTAAAAAGATAATACAGTTTTATCTGTCTTTATATCAGAAGTTCCCAAAATGATAATTGTCATTTACACTTAACATGCCATGGATAAATTCAGCAGACGACAAACTGATGATATTTTTTTCTTATTTTTCCTAGAAAATAGGATCTGACACATCATGCAAATTGTTAAGGAGATAATTTGCATGAAGTATCATATGCTTTCTAGTTAAAATAAGAAAAATATTTCAAAATGTTGTCTGCTGAAATTTTTACCCAGCATGCAAAGTGTAAATTACCAGCTTCCTGTTAACCATAATTCAAAACATGTCAAGCAAAATTTGAGACAGATGACATACAGTTGTTGTTTTTTTTCCAGATTTTTTTTTCAGAAGAACTAAGAATTGACATTCATGTGAATCATCTGTTTGGCAGACAATTCACAGAAAATTTCAAGACTTATTTTCTTTGAAAGATAAAATTCTTTTTAGAAATGTTGTGCTGCAGTTTTGATGCTCTTTAAGGATTTAAATTGGCAAAGCATCATTTAGTTTTTTTTTGTTTTTTGTTTTTGTTTTTTTTCAGAGAAATTAATTCTTGATATGTGTTTGAATCCTCTATTTAGCAGATAGTTCACACAAAATATTGAGTCTTATTTCCATTGAACAATAAAAAAAAATGACAAAAAAAAACACAAAAAAAACTTCAGAATGTTGTCTGTAGCAGTTATTACTCATGCTTCAAGGGATAGTTGTGGGCTCTAAATTGGTAGTAACATTTCCATGTAACGTACTGAGGTCTGACAATTTAACTTAACCTTTACCACTGTCTGGGCAGAATCAGCAGATGGCAAATTGATAATTTTTCTTATTTTTTCCAGAAACCAGATTTTGAGATTTTATGCAAAGTATCTCCTTAGGAAACAGCTGCGCCTATTTTCTGAGAACAATAAGAAAAAAATATTTTAAAATGTCGTCTGTTGAAATTTCTACTCAAAAGGCTAAATAAGCAATAAAACATTGAAAAAACAAAAACAAAAATGATAAATCTACCTGACTCCACATGAAAATTTCCTGTGCTTAGGATTGCATTAGTTGAGTATTTCATGACAATTCTTTGATATTTTCTTCATTTCTCAATAAAAACATATGTTGTTTGTATACTCATTTTTTAGAAGTGCCTGTAATGAGTACCTCCAAAATGTTTTCACCTTTTTCTTATGAGTATATCCTCAACTTATGTTTTATGGAGAAATAAGATTTTTTTTCAGAATTCTCATCAAATCCTTAACAAGTCCATGCTCTCTGAATAGGCAGTTCCAATATTTCGGGGGTTAGCAGCAGACGGAAACTAAGACATATTACCACTTGTCATATTTTCTTGCTTTTACCTACAACAGAGGGCAAATTATTGATATTTTCCTTACACTTCCTAGAAAATATGACTTGCGATTCATTTAAATTATTTCTAAAGGAAAATAAGGTTGACATTACATCAAAATTGTCTCCAGAGGAGGAGACAATTTGAATGAAATGTCAAACCTTATCTCTGGGAAAAATAAGAAAAATATCTGTAATTTGTTGTCTGCTGATTTAGCCAATAACGTAAAGATCAGGAAAGCAAAAAAAAAAAAAAAAAAGCACATTGAGATAATCTGATTTTAAGAACATAAAAAATTATTTTCTTGAGCAAAGAAGAAAAGTATTTATTCATTTTGACAGAATGGAACCTTGAAAACATAATGATTTCACAGTATCTCCATTGTAGAGGTGGAAAGGAAATGGTCTGAGATCAGTGTCCAGTGAAGTCTGAGCACCTTCTACCACTCCAGCTCATCATTTGTCCAGTAGAGTGTTTAATTGTTCTGTTTATATTTGTTTAAATTTGCTTCTTTGTAAGTGTGCAAACTAGTGAATTACATCACCTACCATATTTGCCCTAAATACAGACAGGTTAATGCTTTGCATGCAGGGTAAAAGTTTCAGCAGATATTGTGAAATAGTTTTCTTACTTTTCCTAGAAAATAGGATCTGACACTTCATGCAAACTGTCTTCTAAGGAGCCAATTAATTTGCATGAAGTGTCAGATCCTATTTTCTAGGAAAAATAAGAAAAATGTCATCAGTTTGTCATCTGCTGAGTTTACTTGTAGCATGGTAAGTGTTAATTTCTACCATACTTATCCTGAAATTTGACTGCCAGGGCCCACTTGTTCAAAGCATCGTTAGCCTAACAAGCTCGCTAGTGGTCAAAATTTTAACTATTCTAGTAAGTACAATACACTACAACTTTATAACATGGTTCGTTATACCACAGTTTTGGATATAACAGGGTTCAAAGATAGATCCCAAAAATGTATAGATTATAATGAAAAATGACACTAAATGGTCATTTTCCAATATAATCTATACATTTTTGTTTGGCTGTAACATGGTTGTTTAACTAACATGGTTTATGCTATGGACCCAAACAGTAGTGTTATAAAGATGTGGTGGGGTGTATCTAATTCAAATATTTTTGCTGACTAACAGCATCGTTAGTTTTGAACAACTGGGCCCAGGTGATCTCACTCTGAAATTTATGATGGAATGGTAAATAGTGTAGACCCTGATCAAACTGCTGCTTTAGAAGCAATTTGATTGAAGTCCTCACTGTTTGCACAAGCCTGTCTAAGTATTTAGAGTAAATTGGGTACTCATTCATAATTAACATTTCTACTGGCCTTCCTTCCAAAATGTAAGCCTTTTTTCCCCTAAAAATACAAAAAAAAAAAAAAAAAAAAAATGTTTGCTGTAGTTATTATTAGCACTTTAATCCATTTATGCCTAGTGTCCCATAAAAGGGACATATGCAAACAGTGCAGACCCAGATCAGATGCTGCAGAATGGAACATCTGATAGGGTCCACACTGTTTGCATTTAATACAGGAATTTAAAAAAAAAAAAAAAAATGTGGTAGTAATAAAACCAATCAGACACCCCTTCTATTGGAAAAGGATTTTTCCAAAGTGTTGAGGTAGAAGAGTCTATTTTACATAAATGGATTAAGGGGTAAGACTAATTTTTTTTTTTACCCATTGGTCATCTATAACTTCAAACTTGCTGGAGACCAAGCATCAGGTCTGGGCCAGATGTCATAGTCATGAATTATGACTAAGCATAGTTTCAAGCCATGGAATCCAGCAAATTTGCATGTATGTAAACATGTGCTTAGTTGGCAGTTCTAATGGGTACACATGTTTCTGTGATGACATAAGTTATGAGGTTGTTTTCTGTTTGGAGTTGTTAGACTTTTTAAGATTAGGTATTATGCCCCCGCCCATTGGGGCCCACGAAGTAGATGGGCTGCCTTGTGCCTCTGTGGCAGAGCTGCTAGTAACTTAATGCAGGACTTGAGTTCATCATTGGCCCAGGTCGGGTAAAAGTCCCACAGATTCAGAGGTGATATCTTGACATGATGACATGACTGAAATACTGTTGACTGTGATGTTAAAACTTGACCAAGTATCATTCCCCCACCCATTGGGGCCCATTCAGATAGGCTTCCTTGTACCTCTATGGCAGAGCTGCTAGTAACTTAATGCAGGCATTTGTCATTTGACCAGGTTGGGTAAAAGTCCCACAGATTCAGAGGCAATTATATTGACATGATGACAAGACAGAAATACTGTTGACTGGATTAGGTATGAGATTGGATAGGTTAGATTATATTACATTGATACTATGTTAGATTAGACAGGAATATATACTAGTAGTAGATCAGACTATGAAGTTGGTCCACATCAAGCAAAAAATGGTGTCTCAACATCAAGAAAACATGCCTATATAATTTGTATCCCCTTAATCCTCATTTTTATGTAATAAAACTGGGGTTCACAGGAGTATACATTATTTTTCTTATTTCTGCTCAAAAACATAGATTGTGGGTACACATTAGAACTGCCTTGCCAAGGTGGTTCTAACAGGTACCCACAATCTATATTTTGAGCAGAAAATATGAAAAATATCAGAGTTTCTTATCTGAAAATTTTCACTTTTTGAAGGTGAAATTTTCTATATATTTGTATAGGCACGTTTTTTTAATGAAGTATGTGCAGAATGCACAGATTAAGATTCATCCCCTGCATGTACAAGGTCTCATTTGGGCCTTTGATTCTCCATTGATATATTCTATAGTATCCATTGGCACTAGCAGTGTACAGTGGAGGTCGTGATCAGACTGCACATTTGCGCCAAAGGCACATTTTTGCTTGGCGGAACTTAGTTCAGCATGTATGATTGTGATAATTCATTGAAAGTTTTCTGATTGAGTGCTTTGAAAGTGACGATATAATGTGTGTTCTTATGCGCCTTACGTTTGCGGTTTCATCTCCGTACAGCCGAGTCTATTCGTGATACTTTCTACACGTTTGCGATTCACTCTTACGGACGCTTGCGAATTTATGTTTGTGATTTAAATTCACATTGGCGATTTACGCTTGCGATTTAGGTAATTACTGTGTGCCTTAAAACTTAGCATGCTGGGTAAAAATTTTAGCAGATTTCATTTTTTTTTTTTTCTAGCAAATAGGATCTGATACTTCATGCAAGACAATTTGCATGATGTAGAAAGTAGGATCTGATATTTCATGCAAGGAGACAATTTGCATAAAGTGTAAGATCCTATCTTCTAATAGGATCTGATACTTCATGCAAATTGTCTCCTTAGGAGACAATTTGCATGAAATACCAGATGGGATATTTCATGCAAATTGTCTCCTAAGGAGACAATTTGCATGAAGTGTAAGATACTATTTTCTAGGGAAAAAAAAGTATGAGTTTGACATCTGCTGAATTTGCCCATTGCATGGTAAGTGTTTTCAGTTTGTAACTCATGTATGTATTTTGCTTTTTCTCTTGAGTTGTATTTTGTATGTTTGTATTTTGTATACCAGTCTATGGGCAAATTCAGCAGATGACAAACTGATGAATTTTTTCATAATTTTTCCATGAAGTAGGCAGATTGATATTTCATGCAGATTGTCTCCTGGGGAGAGGAAGCTCCTATTTTCTAGGGAAAACAAGAAAAAATATGAGTTTGACATTCTGCTGAGTTGGCCTATTACATGGTAAGTGTTAAGCATTTTTTTTCAGTTTGTAATTCATGTATGTATTATGCTTTTTCTCTTTTGTATTTTGTATGTTTGTATTTTGTATACCACTCTATGGGCAAATTCAGCAGATGACAAATTGATGATTTTTTTTCGTAATTTTTCCAGAAAGTAGGCAGATTGATATTTCATGCAGATTGTCTCCTGGGGAGAGGAAGCTTCTATTTTCTAGGGAAAACAAGAAAAAATATGAGTTTGACATTCTGCTGATTTGGCCTATTGCATAGTAAATGTTGAGCATTTTTCTCAGTTTGTAACTCATGTATGTATTATGCTTTTTCTCTTAAGTTGTATTTTGTATGTTTGTATTTTGTATACCACTCTATGGGCAAATTCAGCAGATGACAAATTGAAGATATTTTTCTTTTTCAGAAAATAGGCATTGACATTTCATGCAGATTGTCTCCTGGGGAAATGATTTGCATGAAATGATAGCATTTATTTTCTTTGGAAATAAGAAAAGTATTTCAAAATCTGCTGAAATTTTTTTCCCAGGGTGCTGAGAGTTTTTTTTTTTTTTTCTTCTTCTTCTTTTTTTTTTTGTATGTAATTTATTTGCTTTAAAGGCTCCTTTTTCTTCAAAAAATAGACATTTTTTATCCAAGAAATGTTTAATAAATTGTTTTATGGTAATAATACGATCATAAAATGTGACATCAGTGAATTTCAGTTACCTTGTTTTTTGAACTAAATCAAAAATGAAATGATTTTTTATTGTATCTATGAATTAATGTTCGCAACATACAATAAAAAATCATTTCATTCCAGTTCAAGAATGAAAGATTAACTGTAATTTTACAGGCTGTCAGATGCCACATTTTATGATTGTATTAATACCATATATTGATTTGCTAAACCTTCTTGCATAATAAAATGTTTATTTTTGAGGAATATGGAGTCTTTAATCATGCTTTGTCTCTGTAATTAATGTATGAATTCTTTTTGTAATTTGTTCATCTGAATTATGTTTATTTATTCTCATATGTGTTTATAATTTGTATGTCTTAATTGTGCTTCTATTCCAGCATTTGTAATTTATATGCCTTAATTGTGCTTCTTTTCCAGCATTTGTTATTTATATGCCTTAATTTTCCTCCTTTTCCAACAGCTTACCTTACAGCTAGCATTGGTTTTCTCAACTCTACCATTCATGACGAGGGTCCGGAGATTTAATGCCCGCAAGGATTGTTTGGTGTGTATCGTAGGGGTTATAGCCGGTGGCCACTATGATCAGGGAAGAGATTTGAATGCAAAGCTACATGATTACTACTTTATATTTAATGGCTTTGCCTGCAAAACCATTTTGTCTTTGATCTGCCTGCTTCACATCAAAACTGATGTTGATGACGATAATCATTTAATGGTGATGATGATGACAAAAAAAAAAAGGCTTAGAACATTTATGTATAATGGCACTTTTGATGATGATGATGATGATGATGATGTTTATTGTTATACAGTAGTGTTGATGACACATGTACTTTTCAAATTATATATTGCATGTATAAATAAACAAAATAATTATTGTACTGTTACTGATGATTATCAAAACATCAATACATCAGATGTAATTACAGTTATAATATCAATGATAAGCATGTTAAGTGCCTTCAATCCTTTGCTAGGATTATTATGATGATTGTAGTGCTAACCTAATGTAGACAATGAGCAATAAGATTGGTAATGCTTATGGTTTGAAAAATACTGCTGATGAATCATACGTTGATTATGTATAGAAATGGTAGAAGTGGTTCTAATTATTGTATGTTTACTGATGATGATGTGGTAATTTATGGAATTACTGAACCCAATTACTATCATAATGTTGATGCAGATGATGATGTAGATTATGATGAAAATGGGTATTATGATTATGATAATGTTGATGATGATTAAATGCTTTGATTATGCTTCTTTGCCATCTGTTAGTACTCATACGCCATAAGAATTTACTGTCTTTTACACATTTCTTTCAGCTGTCATTGGCTTTCTCAACTCTACAGTCATGATGAGGCTCTGCCAACCTAGTGGTGAGATTGCTTATTTATATATGATTTTACATGAATGAATATGACCTTGCCCAGTGACCTATGACTTCTGGTTTAGTTTCTTATTTGACAGAATATAGATCGGAACTAGAAGCCTCAAGTAAGTGGACAAGGTTATATTTTTTCCTGAAGTGTTACACAAACTTGACTTTAACTTGACTTTTAAGATTTTTATAGTAATTGAACTATAAGAGATGATGATGATGATGATGTAGAGGTGATAATGGTATTGATATTTAAGATATCAGTTTATTTGGTATATTTGCAATTGTAATGTTACTGAGACTGATGATAGATATATTAATGATGAGGATGGTATCTTTGCTATGCTTCTTTTCTCTCTGTATTTTATATGGTCACTATGATCAGGGAAGAGATTCTGAATGCAAAACTTAACTATCACTTTTATATTCAGCAGTTTTGCCAATGTCTTTCATCTGCCTGACTGCACATCAACACTGATTTTAAAGATGATGACTGCCATTATGATTGTGATTTGTTGATGATGATAATTCTACTGAGGCTGTCGCTGAGTTTCTTAAGTGTCTTCAGTCCTTTGCTAGGATTATGATCATGATTGCAGTGCCAAACTACAGTAGATGACAATAATGAGATTGGTAATGTTAATGGTTTGATAAAACGGTTGATGAATGGTATACTGTGTTGATTATGTAGACTAATGGTAGAGGTTGTTCTAAATATTGTATGTTTACTGACGATGATGATGTGTTCAATTATGGTTTACTAAACCTGATTACTTTTATAATGTTGGTGCAGATGATGATGATAGCAGTTATGATGAGGATGGGTATGATGATGTTGATGATGATTTAAGTGCTTTAATAATGCTTCTTTTGCCGTCTGTTAGTACTTCCTATGCCATAAGAATTGACTTTCTTTTACACATTTCTTTCAGTGATCATTGGCTTTCTCTACAGTCCTGATGTGGATCTGTTAATCTTACGGTGAGATTGCTTATTTATATATGATTTTACTATATACATTTGTTTAGTGACTGGTGACTTCTGGTTTCAGTTTCTTATTTAACATAACACAGCAGGGAACCAGTAGCCTCATGTCAGCTGACAAGGTTATATTTTTTCCTAAGGTGTTAGATATACTAGAAATTGATTGTAATAGAACTGAAAGAGATGATGATGATGATGATGATGTAGTATAGGCTGTAATGTTATTGATGTTTTAAGGCATCAGTTTATTTGGTATATTTGCAATTGTAATATTACTGATGATGATGGATATGTTGTAATGAAGATGGTAGTTTTGTTATGCTTCTTTTCTCTCTGTATTTTGTATGCCTTAATTTTGCTTCTTTTCTTACAGCTTACCTTTCTGCTAGCATTTGCTTTCTCAACTCTACCACTCATGACGAGGGTCCGGAGATTTAATGCCCGCAAGGATTGTTTGGTGTGTATCGTAGGGGTTATAGCCGGTGGCCACTATGATCAGGGAAGAGATTCTGAATGCAAAGCTTATTACTATTACTTTTATATTCAGCAGTTTTACCTGTGTCTTTGATCTGCCTGACTGCACATCAACACTGATGTTGATGATGATGACTGCCATTATGATTGTGATTTATTGATGATGGTAATTCTACTGCGGCTGCTGCTGAGTTTGTTAAGTGCCTTCAGTCCATTGTGAGGATTATGATGATGATCTCAGTGCTTACCTTATGTAGATGATAATCAATGAGATTGGTAATGTTAATGGTTTGATAAAACTGTTGATGAATGGTATACTGTGTTGATTATGTAGACTAATGGTAGACGTTGTTCTAAATA
This sequence comes from Anodontia alba, assembly GCA_964016985.1. Lineage (NCBI taxonomy): Eukaryota > Metazoa > Mollusca > Bivalvia > Lucinida > Lucinidae > Anodontia > Anodontia alba. Next base: position 34,925,216 of record OZ024829.1, read on the forward strand.
TTGTATGTTTACTGATGATGATGATGATGATGTGTTGAATTATGGTTTACCTGATTATTTTTATAATGTTGGTGCAGATAATGATAGGGATTATGCTAAGGATGAGCATGATGATGTTGATGATATTTGAATGCTTTAATTATGCTTCTTTGCCGGCTGTTAGAACTTCCTATGCCATCAGAATTTACTATCTTTTACACATTTCTTTCAGTGATCATTGGCTTTCTCTACAGTCCTGATGTGGCTCTGTCAATCTAATGGTAAGATTGCTTATTTATATATGATTTTACTATATACATATAAAAATAACCTTGTTTAGTGACTTGTGACTTCTGGTTTCAGTTTCTTATTTAACATAATACAGCAGGGAACCAGTAGCCTCATGTCAGCTGACAAGGTTATATTTTTTCCTAATGTGTTACAAATACTTGAGTTTGATAGTAATAGAACTGTAAGAGATGATGATGATGATGATGATGATGATGATGATGTAGTTTAGGTTGTAATGATATTGATGTTATAAGGCATCAGTTTATTTGACATATAATTGCAGTTGTAATGTTACTGAGACTGATGATGATGGATATATTGTAATAAAGATGTTAGTTTTGTTATGCTTCTTTTCTCTCTGTATTTTATATGCCTTAATTTTGCTTCTTTTCTTACAGCTTACCTTTCTGCTAGCATTTGCTTTCTCAACTCTACCACTCATGACGAGGGTCCGGAGATTTAATGCCCGCAAGGATTGTTTGGTGTGTATCGTAGGGGTTATTGCCGGTGGCCACTATGATCAGGGAAGAGATTCTAAATGCAAAGCTTATTACTATTACTTTTATATTCAGCAGTTTTACCTGTTTCTTTGATCTGCCTGACTGCACATCAACACTGATGTTGATGATGATGACTGCCATCGTGATTGTGATTTGTTGATGATGGTACTTCTACTGCGGCTGCTGCTGAGTTTGTTAAGTGCCTTCAATCTATTGTGAGGATTATGATGATGCTCTCAGTGCTTACCTTGTGTAGACAATAATCAGTGAGATTGGTAATGTTAATGGTTTGATAAAACAGTTGATGAATGGTATACTGTGTTGATTATGTAGACTAATAGTAGACGTTGTTCTAAATATTGTTTGTTTACTGATGATGATGATGATGATGATGATGTGTTGAATTATGGTTTACCTGATTATTTTTATAGTGTTGGTGCAGATAATGATAGGGATTATGATGGGGATGGGTATGATGATGTTGGTGATGATTTGAATGCTTTAATTATGCTTCTTTGCCATCTGTTAGAACTTCCTATGCCATAAGAATTTATTATCTTTTACACATTTCTTTCAGCGATCATTGGCTTTCTCTACAGTCCTGATGTGGCTCTGTCAACCTAATGGTGAGATTGCTTATTTATGTATGATTTTACTGTATACATATAAAAATAACCTTTTTTAGTGACTTGTGTCTTCTGGTTATAGTTTCTTATTTAGCATAATACAGCAGGGAACCAGAAGTCTCATGTCAGCAGACAAGGTTATATATTTTCCTAAGGTGTTACAAATACTTGAGTTTGATAGTATTAGAACTGTAAGAGATGATGATGATGATGTTGATGATGATGATGCAGATGATGATGTAGTATCAGTTGTAATGGTATTGATCTTTCAAGGCATCAGTTTATTTGATATAATTGCAATTATAATGCTACTGAGACTGATGATGATGGATATGTTGTAATGAAGATGGTAGTTTTGTTATGCTTCTTTTCTCTCTGTATTTTATATGCCTTAATTTTGCTTCTTTTCTTACAGCTTACCTTTCTGCTAGCATTTGCTTTCTCAACTCTACCACTCATGACGAGGGTCCGGAGATTTAATGCCCGCAAGGATTGTTTGGTGTGTATCGTAGGGGTTATTGCCGGTGGCCACTATGATCAGGGAAGAGATTCTGAATGCAAAGCTTATTACTATTACTTTTATATTCAGCAGTTTTACCTGTGTCTTTGATCTGCCTGACTGCACATCAACACTGATGTTGATGATGATGACTGCCATTATGATTGTGATTTATTGATGATGGTAATTCTGCTGCGGCTGCTGCTGAGTTAGTTAAGTGCCTTCAGTCCATTGTGAGGATTATGATGATGATCTCAGTGCTTACCTTATGTAGATGATAATCAATGAGATTGGTAATGTTAATGGTTTGATAAAACTGTAGATGAATGGTATTCTGTGTTGATTATGTAGACTATTGGTAGAAGTTGTTCTAAATATTGTATGTTTACTGATGATGATGATGATGATGATGATGTGTTGAATTATGGTTTACCTGATTATTTTTATAATGTTGGTGCAGATAATGATAGGGATTATGCTAAGGATGAGCATGATGATGTTGATGATATTTGAATGCTTTAATTATGCTTCTTTGCCATCTGTTAGTAAATTCTTATTATAGTATTTCCTATGCCATAAGAATTTACTATCTTATACACATTTTTTTCAGCGATCATTGGCTTTCTCTACCGTCTTGATGTGGCTCTGTCAACCTAATGGTGAGATTGTTTATTTATATATGTTTTTACTATGTCTTTGATCTGACTGCACATCAACACTGATGTTGACTGTTCTAAATATTGTATGTTTACTGATGATGATGATGTGTCGCATTATGGTTTACTACACCCATCACGAAAACATGCCTATATAATATTGACCCACTTAAACCCCACTTTTACATAATAAAACTGGGGTTTACAGGAGTAAACAATATTTTTCTTATTTCCGATCAGAACCATAGATTGTGGGTACTCGTTAGAACCACCTCGCCGAGGAGGTTCTAACGAGTACCCACAATCTATGTTTTGAGAGGAAATATGAATAATATCGGAGTTTTTATCTGAAAATTTTCAGTTTTTGGAGGTGAAATTTTCTATATATTTGAATAGGTGTGTTTTCGTAATGGTAGTACTTTTTATAATGTTGGTGCAGATGATGATGTAGATTATGAGGAGGATGGTTATAAAGATTATGATGTTGATGATGATTTGTATGCATTAAATATGCATCTTTGCCATCTGTTAGTACTTCATATGGGGGTGTTGGGTGTGACGAAGGTATCGTGTATCTGACATCACCAGGGTGCCCATCTGACATTGCCTTACAGTTGGGCAAGTTGCTGGCAAGGCCTGCTATCCTTGTAGCAGATACGGGTTGGGGGTTGTTTTTAATTCTTCTGTTTCTTTACTTTCATTCCTGTTCCTCTTTCTTCTCTGTCCCTCTTTTATCTCCTCTTCTATATCTTTTCTCCCTTTATCTGGGAGATAACACAAAATGACCCACAAGGGTTGACATGTTGTTAAACCCCAACACAATCAATAGTACTTCATATGCCGTAAGACTTTACTATCTTTTACACATTTCTTTCAGTGATCATTGGCTTTCTCAACTCGACAGTCCTGATATGGCTCTGCAGACCTAATGGTGAGATTGTTTATCTATATATGATTTTACTATATACATATAAATATAATCTTGTCCAATGACCTGTGGATTCTGGTTTCAGTTTCTTTTACAACATAATATAGCTGGGAACCAGTAGCCTTGGTTCAGCAGGTAAGGTTATCGGAGTATTTATGCCCCTGCATCGGATGATGCCAGGGGCATATAGTTTTTCAGTTTTCCGCACGTGCGTATGTGGGTACATGTGTACAAATGTATGTCCATCTGTACAAATGTATGTATGTACGTACGTGATCCTATTAGACTCAGGTTAAGGCATTTGTACCAGGTAGAATTTTGCAGATTTATAGTCAGGTACCCCACGGCAGGGGCATCAGTGTACTATGGACACATTTCTAGTTTTTTCCTTAAGTGCTACACATACTTGACTTTGATAGTACTGTAAGAGATAATATTGATGATGATGTAGTAGTGGTATTGATGCTTAAGGTATCAGTTTATTTGATATATACCGTAATATACCTAAGTATTGGGACACCTAACAATTCGTAAAAATAATTATTTTTCGTCATCCTAAGAATTGGGACATATCAAAAATCGCTAAAATTTTCAGTAATTTTTTGTACCATATGAATTGGGACAGTGCATTTAGGTGAAAAAAATGATCTATTTAACAGGGTAAAACTGTTTTCTCGGTTTGTGTTTTGTTTACAAGCGATGTCACGCAATATTTTACGTCTAAGCATACAACAGGGGGGTTCCTACGGCAGGCTGGTTAGAAAGTAGAAAATAAGTAAAACATTTCTTTGAGAATATTAATATGAAATTTATTCAAGAAATCTGCAAAAACAAAAACGCACATGCGTTTGCATCAGTCTGGATGCGTCGCCATTTTGTGGTTGTCACGTGACACGTCACGTTTTAATTTGCATCAATAAAGTTCTACAAAAAACAAACAAACAAACAAACACAACAAAAAAAACTATGAATAAATACCAGTAATAATAATAAAAAGAAATTCGACAGAATTGTTTACCGATAACGATTTAATGCAAAACAGCGTTGGGGGAACACTAAAACACTGTTGAGATGACCCCAAAACATCGTTGAGACAAACCCTAATAATAACGTCATCAGAACAGGTAGATTGTTCCTCGCATTTGCGGTATCGGTTATGCGCAATTAACCAACAAAGCAGGGAAGCAGTATATGATTATTTTTTTTCACTTGGACGCTTTCAACACATGATAGATAAACGAGGGGATTTTAAATCAAAACAATGAGTGCTAATCTGTTTATTCAATATTAACAATAGATTAGGTTAACGAGACAGTGGTCCGAAAATACACAAAACAATGAATCCAAATATGACACATTTTCATCATTAATCGGTGCCATTTTCAACTACGAGACGTAAGTATTGGGACACCTAATAAAATAATTAATTTTCGTGTTTCTAAGTATTGGGACAGCCAGAAATTTAATTATTTTTTCCTGTCCCAATACTTACGTATATTACGGTAGTCAAACTTTGATGGCTCGAACTCATCGGGACCACCAAAAAAAGTTGGACCAATCGGTAGTTCAAGCCATTGAAGACCAGCTTGGCAAGATCCATCTTTGTATGATTTTCTATCATAGCTATGGTAATTTTGATGACTTTCTGTATATTTATCGGTTATAATTTAAGCCATTTATTATACCTGTTGCACTTTCAGGGAGATGAAATAAGACAGCAGTAATAAATCTGTCTGTTAATTTTATTTGCAAGATGAAAAGGAAAAAATAACAAGCATAAATATTAAGCAAAAAAGATACGATCTGTATTTAGTCTTGTCACATGAAAAGTTCCCATAAGCTAAGACCCGAATGAGCTTGCTCAGCTTATAAAACTGCTAGAGTACTGAAATGCGGAACTTGATGACTGCATGCACTATACTGACAAAACAGTGAACAACTAAGGTGAACAACTAAGATGCAGATTAGACTGCTCAGAATCGCAGGCTGATCCACTCCTTTGGTGTTAGCAAATGGCAAAAGGCAATTTTTCTTGCCACTCAACTTAAATTGACAACCTTTCAACATTAATTGATTGACCAACCTATCAAAGGGTGGTCTTAATTGAGCTCGCGCCAATCAATTACACCTGTGTTATGTAAACAGCTGTTTCGGCAAGATGCTTTGTCAATATCAAAATGTCTAATGATACTGATCATGCATCTGAGTGACCTTAATTGATTAAACATGGCATCTTAATAAAGTAATTAGTGCGAGCCATCTGTGGTATTTTTCATAGAAAATGCACTCTAGGGACTAGTCTTGGGGTTCAAGCCATCATTGTTTGAGTCAAGTTTAGTAAAAATGAATGGGAATTCTGCGGAGACTGGAAAGTCAGTTGGACCAAAATGTGGTGTTTGAGCCCAACTGAGTTCGAGCCAGGGAAGTTCAACTGTAGTTGCAATTGTAATGTTTCTGAGATTAATAATGATAGATATGTTAATGATGAGGATGGTATATTTGTTATGCTTCTTTTCTCTTTATATCTTATATGCCTTAATTTTGCTTCTTTTCTTACAGCTTACCTTTCTGCTAGCATTTGCTTTCTCAACTCTACCTCTCATGACAAGGGTCCGGAGATTTAATGCCCGCAAGGATTATTTGGTATGTATTGTATGGGTTATAGCCGGTGGCCACTATGATCAGGGAAGAGATTCTGAATGCAAAGCTCATTACTATTACTTTGATATTCATAGTTTTGTCTGTGTCTTTGACCTGTCTGACTGCACATCAACACTGATGTTGATGGGCAGTTGTCAGTTTTTGGCGAAAGAATGTGCACAATACTGGTTAACCGCTTAGAGGACTAAGCCTGCCCAGTAAACGTGTGGTTAGGTAAACTGACTGCGCTCGACTTGATCCCATTGGGTTGACTGGGCCGTAAAACCTCAACACAAACAAACAAAACACTGATGTTGATAATGATGACTGCCATAATCACTGTGATTTGATGATGGTGATGCTACTGTGGCCACTTCCGAATTTGTTAAGTGTCATCTGTCCTTTCCTAGGATTATGATGAAGATTGCAGTGCTAACCAAATGTAGACAATGATCAGTGAGATTTGTAATTTTTATGGTTTGACAATACTGTTGATGGATCATATACTTGTTGGTCATATATGTATACTAAAGGTAGAAGTTGTTCTTATTATTGCTAAGATGATGATAATGATGATGATGTGTTGAATTATGGAATTACTATACCTGATTACATTCTTTCATGAAGATTTGATCATGAAATATTTTCTATGGTCATTCTCTCCCTTTCGCTGATTCAAGAAGGACAGTTGTCAGTTACAGGCGAAAGAATGTGCACAATACTGGTTAACCACGTAGAGGACTGAGCCTGCCCAGTAAAAGTGTGGTTAGGTAAACTGACCATGCTTGACATGACCCCACTGTATTGACTGGGCCATAAAACCCCAACACAAACAAACTACACCTGATTATGATCATAATGTTGGTGGACATGATAATGAGGATAGGGTATTGATAATGATTATATGCTTTATGCTTCTTTGCCATCAGGGGATGGTCAGGTGTGGCGAAGGTGTCATGTATCTTACGTCACCAGGGTGTCCAAATGATATTGGCTTACAGTTGGGTAAGGCCTGCTATCCTTGTAGCAGGTAAGTGTAGATGGGGAATGTTTTTTTTTATTCGTTCTGTTTCTTCCCTTTCATTCCAGTTCTTCTTTCTTCCAGTCCCTGTCTTTCATCTCCTCTACTATCTCTTTTCTCCCTTTTTCTGGGAGATGACACAAAATGACCCACAAAGGTTGATGTGTCATTAAGCCCCAACACAATCTTTGCCATCAGTTGGTATTTTATATGCCATAAGTATTTACTGCCTTTTACAATGTTTCTTTCAGCTATCAGTGGCTTACTCAACTCCAGAGACTCTACCAACCTTATGGTGAGATGGCTTATATTTATGATTTAATGATAATTATAAATATATCCTTATGGGTATCCTGTGACTTCTGGTTCAGTTCGTATTTGACAAAATACAGCTGGGAACCAGAAAACTCAGGTCACGGCACAAGGTATATTCTTTCCTAAAGTGTTACATTTACTTGATTATGAAAATGATAGTACTGTAAGTGCAGACATGCCATTAGCCCTTGACAGAAATCTGTGAGATTTTGCAAATATTTAGGGGAGATTTGATGAAATTCTGTGAGATTTTTATGAAAATCACTTTCAAGCTCACATAAGTAAGTTAAAAGCCATTATTTTAATGAATTAAGCTTGGGATAACCATGCTAATGTGTGATTTATTTCTAGTGCTTCAAATAATAGCTTATTAAATGGTATGAAAATTCTGTGAGATTTGAAAATCTTATGGGAAACGGGGTCAAGAAGGGCCAAAATTCTGTGAGATTTTGTCTCACAGTGTGAGGTATGGCATGTATGTAAGTGATAATGATGATGATGATGATCACCTCAATATCAGTGATGATAATAATTATGATGATGATGATGATTAGAATGATTACACTTTAGTATCGTTGATGATAATATTGATGGCATTGCTGACCAGGTATTGACTGTAATGATTTAACAATAGTGACAATGCAACCACTTTGTACTTATACTCTATTGAGTATGATAATTATGGCATTGTTATTGCTGATGGATATGATGATGGTAATGATGTTACAGAAAGTGATGATAGCTATGATGAGTACACCTATACCAGTGATGATGGTGATGATGTTGATGATGATGAAATATTGACTGTGGAGTGTAATAATTCTGTAATAATTAATTTCAATGGTAAATGATCAAAACAATAATGTTTTGATAGTACAGTATTTGTTGAGTAGTTATTGATATTTTGAGTAATTCAGCAGTTAACTACAGATGTCAGTACCTTAGATTTGTTTATGTTGAGGTTTTACGGCCCAGTCAACCCAATGGGGTCATGTCAAGTGCGATCAGGTTACCTAACCACACCTTTACTGGGCAGGCTTAGTCCTCTAAGCGGTTAACCAGTATTTTGCACATTCTGTCACCAGAAACTGACAGCTGCCCTTCTTGAATCAGCGGAAGGGAGAGAATGACCGTTGAAAATATTTCACGATCAATCTCCACGAAAGAATGTTGCCGACCTCAGCTGGGGTCAAACCCACGACTTCCTGGTCTCCAGTCGGACGCGCATCCAACTGGGCCACCGAGGCCGGCAGTAGCTTAGATGATGATCATGATATTGATGATTGTGATGAAGACCTCAGTACTAACCCTGTTGGCATCATTGTTGACATCTGAAAATTTAGCTTTTATTGGTAAGATGAACTTGAATTTTATATGTTTAACAATATTGTTGTTGGAACTTGTTGCTTGTACTGTACTGATTAGTAACAAGAATGAAGATATCTTTGTTGAACTTCATGATAATCTGTGCTAATAGTGGCACACTGTTGAACTCTATGGTAACTCTTTGATGGTTATAATTTGTGCAGTAGATCATTATGTCACTCAGAATGGCTCAATTCAAATGGCTTCATGGCTTCACTTGGTAGAATGTCTGCCTTAAGATTCAAGAGGTTCAACTGGGTCATACTGAAGACTTTTCCAAAATTAGTTATAGTTTGGTACACAGCATTAAGAAGAAGAGCTAGGGTTAGTATTACCACTCTCAGTATAATATGACTGCTGGTAGGATCATTACAATATCTGCATTATGATACAGCAGTGGTGGAGCACTGCAAAAGGACATCAGTTCCCACCTTTAAATTCAGACACCATCACAGCATGACTGAAAGATTGTTGACAGTGATGATATTAACACAAATAAAAAAAACTTGATGAACAGTAGAGTACTCTATGTACAGTTGAAACTCAGTGGCTCAAACAGCCTTAGGACCATGAAACTTTGCTCAAAATAGAGGTTGTTCAAGCCACCGAGGGTTAAACATAGCGCCAGGTCAGGAAGCAAAATGGCGATAGTTTAGGGAAACTTTTCCATCCTCTACTCAATAATAGTACATTGAGTGTACTCATTAGAATTGCCTCATTGAGGCAATTCTAATGACTACACACAACATACAATATCATGATGAAACAAAGAAAAATAAAGTCCCTAAATATTTGTTTTCTTAAGCAATCAAAAGAATTTCGTAGGGACTTAAAAACAAGTTTAAATTAGCTGTGCTAAATGAGACATTTGCTTTTTGAGGGAGGAAATGCTTTCATTTGAGAGAAGCATCCATTTAAAAACATAGGTCTTTAGATCTAGAGTTGGTATCAGGTAAATATTTTTCTTAATTCTCCACAGAAACATATATTGTGGGTCTCATTAGAAGCGCCTCACCGAGGGGCTTCTAAGGAGTACCCACAGCATGTGTTTCATAGAGAAATAAGAAAAACATCTATACATTTGGATTGAAAAAAAGCATCTTATCTAGAGTTATTGAAAAGGGAAGGAAATATTTTTCTGTCAAAATGATCTCCCTTAGAGGTGTATCCATTCCTCTTAATGCTTAGCATGCTGGGTAAAAATTAAGCAGACAACAATTTGGAATGGAGGCTCCTAGGCTAATGCAACTGCATACACACATCCACCAGGAACATTCTTTTGTGGAGATTGATCAACATATGTTTTTGTGTGAGAAATTAGTAAAGTATCAATACATTTTGGCTGAAAAAAGCACCTTATTTAGAACTATGTACTACATGTAAGTTTATGTCGGATATTGCAAAATTCTGTTTTTTTTATTGCTGATAGCAAAAAAGTTTATGGTTAGATTGCAAGGTAAGAGTAAGTTATTCTTACCTGTCTGTTTCTAATTGAATAAGAATTATCATCGGAACAGGATCATATTTTATCATAAGACGACGCTTTTAGTCAATGGCATGATGTGGTACATTGCCTCCCCTGCTGATTCTAGAATGGCAGTTGTCAGTTTCTGCCGAAGGAAAGTGCACAAGTACTGGTTAGCCGCTTAGAGGACTAAGCCTGCCTTGGAAAATCAGGGTCAGGTAAACTGATCATGTTTGACATGACCCTAACGGATTGACTAGGCCATAAAACCTCAAAACCTCAATACAAACAAGCAAACTGTCATCACTATTACTCACCTTGGCCTACTTTTTTATGCTTGGCTGAACAGTGTTTAATCTAAGGTTTTAACTCCAATGTTAAGTCTGTGCATTTAGCTCCATTTCTCAAATACCCGTGTATCTAGGCTAATGAAACTTCAGACACAATACACACAGCTACCAGCCTCGGTGGCTCAGTTGGATGCGCCATCCGACTGGAGACCAGGAGGTCGTGGGTTCAACCCCCGCCGAGTTCGGCAACATACTTTCGTGGAGATTGATCATGAAATATTTTCTAAGGTCATTCTCTCCCTTCCGCTGATTCAAGAAGGGCAGTTGTCAGTTTCTGGCGAAAGAATGTGCACAATACTGGTTAACCGCTTAGAGGACTAAGCCTGCCCAGTAAACCTGTGGTTAGGTAAACTCAACATGACCCCATTGGGTTGACTGGGCCGTAAAACCTCAACACAAACAAACACACAGCTACTATGATGCAGCCTGCCTGCTGCCATACACCAGTACTGACCTTCACTTATTTGCCACCTTTGCTGAACAGTGTTTAGTCAGTGCATTTACCTCTGACTTCTTAAAACCAAGGCCTCTACAATAACATAATTTCATACACACATCCACCTTGATGTACCCTGCCCACTGCCATTGACTGTTTCTGACCTTGACCTTCTTTTCATGCTTGGCTGAACAATGTTGTCTATGCATTAAGCTTCATTTTGTGAACACCCAGGCCTATAGGGTAATAAAACTTTTGAAATACACACCCCCACCATCGTGCTCTCTGTCCAGTGATGTAGATTATTGACCTTAATGTCTTTTTCATGCTTGGTTCAACAATGTTTAGTCTGTGCATTTAGCTCCATTCTTTAAACACCACCAGCAGTTGTGACATAGCCCTTTGGCAACTTTCTTGTTCTGTTATACAGATTGGGTTCCTGCATATAATTACAGATGATGCAATAACCTGTGATGATGATGATGATGATGGAACAGCAAAGAAGATTGATCTGAACTGAATTGATGGTAACTGCAATACTATTACTAATGCTGAGCATGCTGGGTAGAGAGCAGATTAAACCTGCCTCGGTGGTTCAGATGCGCGTCTGACTGGAGACAGGAGGTTGCAGGTTTGACCCCTGCCAAGGTCGGCAACATTCTTTCTTGGGGATTGATCGTGAAATGTTTTCTACGGTCATTCTCTCCCTTCCACTGATTCAGGAAGGGCAGTTGTCAGTTTCTGGTGAAAGAATGCGCAATACTGGTTAACTGCTTGGAGTACTAAGTCTGCCCAGTACGAGTAAACTGACTGCGCTCGACATGACCCCATTTGGTTGACTGGGCCATAAAACCTCAACACAAACAATTCAGCATGTGACATTTTGAAATCTTTTTCTTACTTTTCCAAGACATTTAACGCAAATTTTCTCCTTAAGAGACAATACTTATGAACTGTCATATCCTATTGTCTGGGGAAAAATATCAATTTGTTGTCTGTTGTATTCGTCCATAGCAGGCTAAGTGTTAACTCTTAAACTGCCAATCACAACAACTGTCATCTGCTTGTGATTTTAAAGCTCATTTTTGCAAGCAGTGTTGATCCAGATCAGACTGTTCCTATAGGAGCAGTCTGATCAGGGTCCACACTGTTTGCCTGTATGCAAAAATAGGTTCGTAAAGTTAGCAAGACTATTCAGCAGATGACATAAACGGACAACATTTTCAGATGCAGGTTTTCTTGGAATCTTAAGGGTTAATTAATGTTGGTATAGTATTGTCCATATTTACCCATAGTAAATTCAGCAGAGGACAAAATATACCCTAGCATACTCTGTTTGTTTGGGGTATGCTGTTCTTACATTTGACCACCCATATTTTATTATTATATGGGGGTGCATATAGTATCACCGCTATCAGTATGTATGTCTGTCCCATCCGTCCATCCCATCTGTATGTGACAAAAAAATGGTTTCCTTTGATGTATACTAGCGGAAAAAAGAAACGCAAGTATTAATTCTGGGGTTGTATTTTTAAAGAAAATTGTGGATTTCATTTGATTGTTTAATTTTTTTAATTCTTTATTTCATTTTCTATTAAATACTATTGGTTTAGTGTCGTATAGCAGACGACGTTTGCAATAAATAGCGTTAAACACAGACACCCAAAGTTATTGAATAATGGGTATCAATAGCGCGTGTGTCCACCACAGGCTGTTGTCGCGGCTCTCACTCTTCTAACCATAGACCCGACTAAGTTGTCAATGGTCCTTTGAGGGATATTATTCCACTCTTGAATAAGAGCTAGCTGGAGCTGTGCGAGGTTGTTCTGTACGTTGACGCGCTTCCTGACCCTCCTGTCCAACGCATCCCAAAGGTGCTCGATTGGGTTTAAATCTGGACTGTATGAGGGCCAATCGAGCACTTGGACATTATTCTGGTTGAGGAAGTCGCGACAAACCCTGGCAACATGCGGTCTCGCGTTATGCTGAAACGTGAGATTATGAGCATTGACAAGCGGGAGAATGTGAGGCATAAGCACCCGATCCCGATAGCGTACGGCTGCAAGATTACCCTGAATAACCACTTGGGGCGTTTTCACCCCATGAGAAATCCCACCCAAAACCATTACGGACCCCCTTCCCCCAAATCTGTCGACTTCTCGTAGCAAGCATCAGAATATCGCTCACCAAGACGTCGATACACTTGTTGTTGCCTATCTGACCGCTGAAGCGAAAATCGCGACTCATCGCTGAACATTACACGCCGCCAGTCAGCCAGTCGAAACCAATTTGGTGCATGGGCACGCAGCCATTGCATGCGGCGTTGACGTTGCCTGGGCGTAAGGTTCGGGCCCACGTAAGGACAGCGTGGACGTAAATTGAACTCCTGCAAGCGATTTCTGATTGTCCTTGGACACACACGACGGCCATGTGTTCCAATAACTTCTCTTGCAGTCTCTGTCGCCGTCCTTAACCTGTTACAAAGGTGTACAAGACGTATACGTCTATCTTGACGTTGGGTCGTAATGCACGGACGTCCGCTCCTAGGACGGTTAGTTAACCTACCGGTAGCTCTAAGACGCTGAACTAAGCAAGATATCATCGACTCGTGCACCCCAAATGGCTGCGCGACGTCACGTTGCGATGGACCCTGCAAAATTAGAGCAATAGCTCTACCCCTATCCAGTTGCGATAAGCGTACCATTTCTCTCAACAAACTCAAACAACAAACGTTTTGTGCAACCGATACGAATGGAACGAAAGTTCGATTTGGTAATGTGTTAAAGTCTCTACCATGCGATACTACCTGTGCAGCACAGATATAATGAAATTCAGGTACAATGATATTGTGTAGCCTGTGTTCACGCTTCAGTGATTTTGTGATATCCATACACAGGGAAGTACACTAATGTCACCAAATACAGAAAACTAGATCAGTTTGTTCACAAACAAACTTTCAGTATTTAAAAATTTGAACTTGCGTTTCTTTTTTCCCCAAGTATATATTGAAAAGATTAGTGTATTGGATTCAAATTTATACACAGGTATATAATCATAAACTGTAGGTCAAATTAGGGTAAACTCTACCAATTATTATGGGAGTTAAGGCCCTTTTTCAACTTTGACAAATAGTTTTGTTTGATATCTCTTGAAAAGATGAATGCATTTGATTAATATTTTATACACAGATATATAATTATAAAATATAGGTTGAATTTGATGTAGAGTAAAGTCCAAAAATTATTTTTGGAGTTATGGCCCTTTTTCAATGTTGAAAAATAGTTTCTGTTTGATATCTTTTGAAAACATTAGTGTATTAAAACCATATTTAATACACAGGTATATAATCATGAAATTAGAGGTCAAGTTCGATTTAGGGTAAAATCCACTAATTATTATGGGAGTTATGGCCCTTTTTCAGCTTCGAAAAATGGTTTCTTTGCAATATTTTTGAAAAGATTAGTGTATTGGATTGATATTTTATACACAGGTATATAATCATAAAATATAGGTCAAGTTTGGTTTAGGATATAATCTGCCAATTATTATGAGAGTTATGGCCCTTTTTCAACTTCATTTTTTGCAAAATTCTTGTGTGCAGGGGAGGATGGGCTCTGGACGGGGGCATCTGTGTCATATTGACACATTTCTAGTCCATCTGTGTCTTATGTTTTGGTTTCTGCTTATTACCTTGCTAAATAATTTAGCGGAAGGCAGTCATTTATTAACGTCTTATTGATACTTCTTGTTTTTTCCAGAAAACAAGCTTTGACATTTGACATTTCATGCAAATTGACTCCATTTGAGACAGTTTGCATGAAATGTCAAAACCTATTTTCTGGGAAAAATAAGAAAATATCTGCTGAAATGTTTATCCTGCATGTTGAGCATTAAATACATCATCACAAGGTAGCCAAATTGAGAAGTCTGGTAAGGGATCTATTTCACTGCCTGTTGGTGTGTTTAAACACTGCAGAATGAGTGGCAAACAGAACAGACCCTGATCAGGCCTGAGCAAACTGGGTAGATCCATTTCGATAGAAATGTCAAATCTTGTTTTCTGGGAAAAATAAGAAAAATATCAATTTGTTGTTTGCTGAATTAGCAATAGCATGTCAAGTGTCAATTGATCTAACTGTTAGAGGAAGAAATGTATGATATATGATATTTTTCTAACAATTCTTTTACATGGGCAAAGATTACTTGCCACATTATAACATAGAAAGTATAGCAGATACTTTGCATTTATATGGGGTAAGAATGTGGGCCCAGTTGTTCAAAACTTTAAGTTGTTAGCTAATGTGACGTTAAAATTTCTGTGTTGAAATATGGCAAATACATCTGTATTTTTTGCTGAAAAAATATTTGTAGCTTTTGCAAAAGCTACTCATATTTTTGCAGCAAAAATATCAATGTATTTGAAAATACCTTAGCTGCAATAGTTAACGAGGTTATCATTAAGGAGCTTGTTGTTAATGCTAACTATGCTTTGAGCAACTGGACCCTGTATCACAGAAAATTTGTTAAAGAGGCATTCATAGCACCAGATAATCAAAGCACTGACAGCACTGGTGGGTCACTGTTTCTGAGTGTAGGCTGAGAAAATGGTCCTGAATGGGGACTTAAGACTGTTTCATTTAACCTTTAACTGCCTGTAATTTAAGTAAACATTGCAAACTCAGATCAGATGCCACATTTTATGGCATCTGTCTGATCTGGGTCTGTATTGTTTGCCAACATTACGAAAACATGCCTATTCAAATATACTGAAAATTTTACCACCAAAATATGAAAATTTTCAGATAAAAAATTCTGATATTTTTCATATTTCTGCTCAAAACATAGATTGTGGGTACTCGTTAGAACTGCCTCATCAAGGCAGTTCTAACGAGTACCCACAATCAATGTTTTTGAGCAGAAATAAGAAAAATAATGTATACCCCTGTAAACCCCAGTTTTACTATATAAAAGTAGGGTTTAAGGGGGTCAAAAATATATAGACATGTTTTCGTGATGAATGTCCCAGTCCAGGTTTAGTAGATAACTCTCTTTGTAAAGCACTCTGAGGTCACAGGGACAAGACTAGCATAGCTATAGGTAACTGGTATCTGGAATTCTTACAAATGTGCAGTTTGATTTCATTGGTTCTTGATAATCATGTGGACAACAACCTTAAGGAAATTTTGTTGTTTGTATACTATGGTTTGATTGTAAACAGTCGACCCAAAAAGGGGTATCCACATGTATTCTTATTTCTTTCACAAAAACACACCCTGTGGGTACTCATCATAAGTGCCTCTAGTGCACTCCTTTTGGTCGAAAAAGCACCTTATTTAGAGCTGTTGAGCATTTACCTACTTTCACATATTACAAAAACATGCCTATATTCAAATATACTGAAAATTTTCACCAAAAAAATAAAAATTTTCAAATAAAAATTTCTGATATAATTCATATTTCTGTTCAAAACATAGATTGTGGGTACTGGTAAGAACTGCCTTTTTGAGGCAGTTCTAAAGAGTACCCACAATCTATGTTTTTGAGCAGGAATAAAAAAATGTATACCCCTGTAAACCCCAGTTTCACTATATAAAAGTGGGGTTTAAGGGGGTCAGTATTATATAGGCATGTTTCTGTGATGAATATCAAATTTCATTGATATATAAGTGCCTCAGTTGTACAGTAAAATTTCGCTAATAAGACCACTTCTGGTACTGCCTAAAAGTGGTCTTATTAGTGGGGGTGGTCTTATTCTTGAATGTAGAACATAGCTCCAAATAAGGTGCTTTTTCAGCCATAAAGAGTGCCTGCAGATCCATCAGCCAAGTTAGCTTCAATGACAACAATGTGGACGACAGTTATAAGCCAGTCCTCGAGATAGAGTTTAGCAAAACAGTTTTTATATGAATTTATTGTGTTTTCTTGCAGAGTTGACAGAATGGACCCACTATAGTCAATATAGTCTCAAAAATAGATGCTGTATTTGTCAAATTAGAAGCAATAGGAGAAGAGAAGCAATTAGAAAAGAAAATTAGACAGTACATAACAGAGGTAAATAATACCATTTGTGGGCATACCTTATTCCTTGGAAACACCTTCATGGCTCAGATTAGAAGATCAGCTACATAATATTTTCTTATTTCTACACAAAAACACATACACTTCAACCTCTTTATTACACAGTTTGTTATAACATGGTTCTGGATATAACATGGTTCAAAGATGGATCCCAAAAATGTGTATAGATTATATTGAAAAATGACCATAAATGGTCATTTTTCAATATAATCTATACATGTTTGGAAATAAAACGGTTGTTTTACTAACACGGTTTATGTCATGGACCCCAATAACAGTATTATAAAGAGGTTGTAGTGTATTGTGTGTACTCTTTAGAAGCACCTCAGTGAGGTGTTTCTAAAGAGTATACACAATATATTTTTTCGTGGAGAAATCAGTTGAAGAAGCCAAATCTGGAGCTATATATACAATTTTTTAGCTTACGTGAGCACATCGTGTTCAGCTATCTAATGGCCAGTTGTCTAGTATCTTTCACCTGTCTGCATCTGTCAGTTTACATTGAACATCTCTTCCGCAACCACTAGCTTTTCTGGTGAAAGAATACTTACAATACTAGTTTACTGCTTAGAGGACTAAACCTGCCCTGTATAGTCTAGTTAAGTAAACTAACCATGCTCGACATGACTGTGTGTCTGTCGGTCCGTCAGTCGTACATCCGTCTGTCTTTTTTTTTTCTGGATGATAACTTGAGCAAACTTTAATGGATTTTCATGGAACTTGGGATGTGCATTGATATTGTGGAGATCTAGTTTGGGATTGCTAATGGGCACATTTCATCAAATTTTTACGGAGTTGTCTGCCCACGACATGATAATGGCGGGGTATTATAGTTTAACGTTTTTTTTTGTTTTTTTTTTGGTCATTCTCCACTTTCTGCTGATTCAAGAAGGGCGGTTGTCAGTTACTGGCAAAAGTAAGCGCACAAAGTACTGGCTACCCATTCAGAGGACTAAGTATATGCCCAGGAAAAGTGGGGGTAGGTTAACTGACTGGCTTGACATTACCTTATTAGTTTTGACTGGGCCATAAAACTCCAAATCAAACCAGTCTTGAAATCAGTGTAAATAATTTGCTTGAACAGTAAAGTTTTTTTTAAAATACCTGGGATGCAAACCACAGGTTCTCATCTGTGTTAAGGAGACATCTGAGGCTTTGGCAATACTGAAGATGATATGGAAGGACAAGAATAAAAGGATCATCTCAAACATCATATTGATTTGCTCTCTGGCCCTGAGGTAAAAAAAACTTTTTCATGCACAACTGAGTTGACATTTCATATTTATTAGCAGAGAATATTTCATGCTGAACTGAGTTGAGCATGAAATTTTCTCTGCTTATTAGCTCACCTGAGCACGAAGTGCATGGTAAGCTATTGTGGTCAGTCAATGTCCGTCGTGCGTCGTCCGTTGTGCGGCGTCAACAATTGCTTTAAAAGCCTACTCCTCCTACACCTCTGGGCCAATTGACTTGATACTTGGTAGGAAGCATCAGGGTGACTTGTAGATAAAAAATCGTTACAATCGTGCCGATTGGAAATCAAAGATGGCCACCATGGTCGCCATCTTGAAAATCTATTTTTTGCTTCTTCTCCTGAACTGAAAGGCCATTTGACTCCAAACTTGCTAGGAAGCATCAGGGTGACTTGTATATCAAAAATAGCTAAAATCGTGCCGATCGGAAATCCAAGATGGCCGCCATCTTGAAAATCTATTTTTCCCTTCTTCTCCTGAACCGAAAGACCAATTGACTCCAAAGCTGCTAGGAAGCATTGGGGTGGACTTGTAGATCAAAAATAGCTAAAATCATGCCAATCGGAAATCCAAGATGGCCGCCATGGCCACCATCTTGAAAATCTAATTTTCACTTCTTCTCCTGAACCGAAAGGCCAATTGACTCCAACTTGCTAGGAAGCATCAGGGTGACTTGTAGATCAAAAATAGCTAAAATCATGCTGATCGGAAATCCAAGATGGCTGCCATGGCCGCCATCTTGAAAATCTGTTTTTCGCTTCTTCTCCTGAACTGAAAGACCAATTGACTCCAAACTTGCTAGGAAGCATCGAGGTGACTTGTAGATTAAAAATAGCTAAAATCGTGCCTATCGGAAATCCAAGATGGCCGCCATGGTCGCCATCTTGAAAATCTATTTTTTGCTTCTTCTCCTGAACCTAAAGGCCAATTGACTCCAAAATTGCTAGGAAGTGTCGAGGTGACTTGTAGATCAAAAATAGCTAAAATCTTGCCGATTGGAAATCCAAGCTGGCCGCCATGGCACCCATCTTGAAAATCTATTTTTTTGCTTCTTCTCCTGAACCCAAAAGCCAATTGACTCCAAACATGGCAGGAAGCATCAGGGTGACTTATAGATCAAAAATAGCTAAAGTCGTTCCAGTCGGAGATCCAAGGTGGCCACCATGACAGCCATCTTGAAAATCTATTTTTGGCTTCTTCACCTGAACTGAAAGGCCAAACTTGCTAGGAAGCATCAGGGTGACTTGTTTAAGCAATCATCATGAATCTTGCACAAAATGTTTGTCTTGATGATTTCTAGATCAGGTTTGAAACTGGGTCACCTGGGGTCAAAAACTAGGTCACCTGGCCAAATTTGCGGAAAACCTTATCACTCTAGTGATCACATTTTTGAAGCAATCATCATGAATCTTGCTCAAAATGTTTGTCTTGATGATTTTAAGTCAAGTTCAAAACTGGGTCACTTGGGGCCAAAAACTAGGTCATCTGGCCAAATCAGCTAAAACCTTGTTAACACTCTAGCGGTTACATTTTTGAAGCAGTCACCATGAATCTTGCTTAAAATGCTTTGTCTAGATGAGTTCTAGGTCAAGTTTATAACTGGGTCACTTGGGGTCAAAAAACTAGGTCACCAGGCCAAATCAGCAGAAAACTTTGTTAACACTCCAGCAGTCACATTCTTAGCTCACCTGAGCACAAAGTGCTCATGGTGAGCTATTGTGGTCAGTCAATGTCCGTCGTGCATCGTCTGTCGTGCTGTGTCAACAATTGCTTTAAAAGCCTACTCCTCCTATACCCCTGGGCCAATTAACTCGATACTTGGTAGGAAGCATCAGGGTGACTTGTAGATCAAAAACAGCTAAAATCGTTCCAATCGGAAATTCAAGATGGCCACCATGGCCGCCATCTTGAAAATCTATTTTTCGTTTCTTCTCCTGAATCAAAAGGCCATTTGACTCCAAACTTGCTAGGAAGCATCGGGGTGACTTGTAGATCAAAAATAGCTAAAATCATGCCGATCGGAGATCCAAGATGGCCGCCATTGCAGCCATCTTGAAAATCTATTTTTCTCTTTTTCTACTCCTAAACCCAAACGCCAATTGACTCGAAACTTAGTAGGAAGCATTGGAGTGACTTATAGATCAAATATGGCTTAAATCGTGCCGATCGGAAATCAAAGATGGCCGCCATGGCAGCCATCTTGAAAATCTATTTTTCGCTTCTTCTCCTGAACCGAAAGGCCAATTGACTCCAAACTTGGTAGGAAGCATCTAGGTGACTTGTAGATCAAAAATAGCTAAAATCGTGCCGATTGGAAATCTAAGATGGCCCCCATGGCAGCCATCTTGAAAATCTATTTTTCACTGCGTCTTCTGAACCGAAAGGCTGGTTGACTAGAAGCATCAGGGTGACTTGTAGATCAAAGATAGCTAAAACCGTGCCGATTGTAAATCCATGATGGCCACCATGGCGGCTATCTTAAATTTCTATTTTTCGCTACTTCTCTAAACCTAAAAGTCAGTTGACTCCAAACTTAGTAGGAAGCATCAGGGTGACTTGTAGATCAAAAATAGCAAAAATCGTTCTGATCGGAAATCCAAGATGGCCGCCATGGCCACATCTTGAAAACATATTTTTGGCCACTTCTCCTTAACACAAAAGCCAGTTGGCTCCAAACTTGGTAGGAAGCATCAGGGTGACTTGTAGATCAAAAAGAGCTAAAATCGTTCAGATTGGAAATCCAAGATGGCCGCCATGGTGGCCATCTTGAAAATATATTTTTCACTTCTTTTCCTGAACCGAAAGGCCAATTGACTCGAAACTGGGTAGGAAGCATTTGAGTGTCTTGTAAGTAAAAAATAGCTAAAATCGTTCCGATTGGAAATCCAAGATGGCCGCCTTGAAAATCAATTTTTCGCTTCTTCTTGTGAACCCAAAGGTCGATTGACTTGAAAATTGTAGGAAGCTTGATTGGCAGGATTTATGTAGGGGACCACAAAACACTGCTACATACTAAAAATATAAGCTGTGGGCCTCATAGTTTCAGAGAAGATTTTTTTAGTTTTTCCCAGTATAAGTCTATGGGAGCTAATTGCCTAAGGGGCGTCGCCAGTTTGGGCCCCAGGGCTTGATTGGCAGGATTTATGTAGGAGACCACTAAACATTGCTACATATTTATAAGCTGTGGGCCTCATGGTTTCTGAGAAGAAGATTTTTTAAGTTTTCCCCATGATAAGTCTATGGGAGCTATATATGGGCATGGCGGTCATCTTGATTTATTGACCATGACCATTTGTACATATTTCCAATCCCCCTTTAACACAAGGCTCCACATGAAGTTTGAAGAAATTTGGCCCAGGGATTTCAGAGGAGAAGTCGTTCAAAGGTGTGAACGGATGGGCAGACATTCTCACAAATGCACTCTAGTTGGGTATTTCAATAGTAAAAAATTACCCAAAAAGCAACTCGATGCCCTTAAAATACCCAACAAACCCTCAAATTTTTTGGACACTAAGGCAATAAACAGTAAGTACCCAACATAGGCATACCCAACTAGTGTCCTATCATTTGCCAGGATGGAAAACGGATGGAGAGTGATCAAAATAGCTCATCCTGAGCCCTCAGGTGAGCTGCCAAGAGGACCATCATGATCCTATATTGCTCACCTGAGCAAACAGATTTGCATACTACCCTCCCCCACCCACACCCCCCCAATCTAGCGGCCATGTTTTTTTTAACGCATCATGACGGCTTGAACTGAATCTTGATAGAGGATCACCAAGGGAACATTTCGGACATACTGAAATCGGTTCAGTGACTTTCGACAAAAAGATTTTTAAAGTGTCCATCGTGTCATTCTTCAGATTAAGATTTATTCAAAAATCTTAAAGCAATCTACTTGTGTGAAACTTCAATATTAAGTATGAAAATATGTCAGCTCAGGTGAGCGATATAGGACCATCATGGTCCTCTTGTATATATGAAAATGCCAACTATTGTTGGCAATTTCATATTTATTAAGAGAAAAATTTCATGCTCAGCTATATTTAGCAAGAAAGAATTTGCAATTGTCAGTAATTTCAGGTTTATCAGCAGGACAAATTTAGTGCTCAGCTAAGTTGAGCATGAAAAAAGTTTCATACCTCGGGGGCCTGTTTTTGACCCCCTTGGGGAACACATCCATCAGGATGAAAAGGGGTCTGGATACACTTGTTACATTTCCAGCCAATTCTTCCAAGGGAGACAACTTTTGTGACTTTGTTTGCTTCAAAGCAAGTGGGTGACCACATTGTTTAGCAGGGTTGCACTCTTGAGTTTGAATCCTGTGATAGGCAGAGTTCAACTCATGAGTGTATAGCACTTCATTGCACAGAGCCTTTCATATCACCCCTTCATCATCTAGAAATGACTTAAATGATGTTTACAGAGACATTAACCCTTCTCTTGCTAAACACTTCATGCCCTGTCTTAGCAAACAGTGTAGATCCAGATCAGTTGGCTTCTTCAGAAGCCAACTGATCTGGATTTGCACTGTTTGCCATTAAGTATGTGAATTTATATCAACAATCTGGATCAAGTGATCTGATTGGCTGAAAATTGGAGGTGGGCGTGACATCTTAAGTTATTCAGCATGACAAGAGTTAAATGCCAAATCATCAGCAGCAGCCTGTTTACTTTACTGCACATCAAGTCCCTTCTGAAAATGGGTCTGCTCTAAAAGGAAAGAATTTGCTCCCGCTATATATTTATAGGCTATTAGTGAATAGATACCCCTGAAAACTTTCACTACCATTTTACAAAGGGAGGTAACTATGCAGAGACAAAGTTATCTCCCTAGTTCATGTTTTTGAAATCTGTAAAAAAAAATGGGGGCTACCCTTAAAGGGAGAAGCATTCAGGTGGCCAAGTGGTCAGTGCTCCTGACTCAGTTCAAGAGGTCCAGGGTTCGAATCCCATGATAGGCAGAATTCAGCTCATAACTGTATGGTGATTCATTGCACAGAGACTTTAATTATCATCCTTTCCATCATCTCAATATGCCTTAAAAAATGTTGGAAGGGCTGCAAAACACCAAGACCCAATTGTTCAAAACTCATGGCATCGTTAGTTAACATATTGTTAAATCTTTGATCGTCAAATATGGCATATATACTAATACTGTTGCTGGAAAAATGTGAGTAGCAAAAGCTACCCACATTTTGTCAGCAAAAATACATGTGAATAAGATATTATACTTACTAGAACAGGTAACATTTTGACCACTATGAGCTTGTTAAGCTAATGATGCTTTGAACAACTGGGCTCAAATTATCATATTCTTCAAAGAAAAAATTTGCTTCTCAAATTTTAAGGTACCATAATAAACCTAAATATTGGGACAGAAAAGCCTGGGCAAACAGTGTAGACCCAGATCAGACACTGCATTATGTGGCTTCTGATCAGGGTCTGCACTGTTTGCCACTTATCCAGCTATGTTTGAGACATACCAACATGTAGTAAAAGGGCCTTGTTCTAATTCTAAGAGAAGTAAGGTTATAAGTTAAAAGTTGTCCCAATATTTATGGTCAATTTGGTAAATAAAAAGAAACTTTGCAAATCCAAGTAGGAACATGACTAGCATGGCCGACAACTCAAGAAATAGACATATCCACTTGGCATAGCTCACAATAAGTTGCTTTTTGAAACCAACCAGTACTGATTCTATGCTTATTAGCTCACCTGGAGCTTTGCTCCAGGTCAGCTTTTGCTGTGGCGTGTTGTCCGTCATCTGTCCCTCATCCGTCCGTCTTCCATCCATCCGTCATTAACCTTTCATGTTTTTGACATCTCCTGAATGGTAAGTTGGATTGCGGTGAAACTTAGTGGGAGGCATTGTGGCAACATGGAGATTCAGAATTGCTAAAATCATTCCAATATCCAAGATGGCCGCCATGGCGGCCATCTTGAAATTCTTCAAACGACATCTCCTCCCAAACCATTAGTCCGATTGAGCTGAAACTTGATGGGAGGCATCGCAGTGACACAGAGATTCAGAATTGCTAAAATCATTCCATTCCGATATCCAAGATGGCCGCCATGGCGGACATCTTGAAATTCTTCAAACGACATCTCCTCCCAAACCGTAAGTTGGATTGAGTCAAAACTTGATGGGAGGCATCCAAGTGACACAAAGATTCAGAATTGCTAAAATCGTTCCGTTCTGATATCCAAGACGGCCGCCATGGTGGCCATCTTGAAATTCTTCAAACAACATCTCCTCCCAAACTGTAAGTCGGATTGAGTCAAAACTTGATGGGAGGCATCACAGAGACACAAAGATTCAGAATTGCTAAAATCGTTTGGTTCAGATATCCATGATCGCCGCCATCTTGAAATTCTCCAAACGATGCATCACAGCGAGACAGAGGTTCAAAATTGCTAAAATTGTACCATTCTGATATCCAAGATGGCCGCCATTGTGAAATTTTTGCCATGGCAGCCATCTTGAAATTCTTCAAACAACATCTCCTCCCAAACCATAAGTCTGATTGAGCTGAAACTTGATAAGAGGCATCACAGTGACACAGAGTTTCAGATTTGCTAAAATCGTTCAGTTCTGATATCCCATGGTGACCATCTTGAAATTCTTCAAACGACATCTCCCAAACCGTAAGTTGGATTGAGCCAAAACTTGAGGGGAGGCATCACAGTAACACAAAGATTCAGAATTGCTAAAATCGTTCTATTCCAATATCAAAGATGGCCACTGTTGCGGCCATCTTGAAATTCATGACCTCCTCCCAAACCATGTCGGATAGAGCCAAAACTTGATGGGAGGCATCACAGTGACACAGAGATTCAGAATTGCTAAAATCGTTCCATTCTGATATCCAAGCTAGCCGCCATGGCAGCCATCTTTAAATTCTTTCAATGACATCTCCTCCCAAACCTTAAGTCAAATTGAGCCAAAACTTGATGGGAGGCATCACAGTGACGCAGAGATTCAGAATTGCTAAAATCATTCCATTCTGATGTCCAAGATGACTGCCAAGGTCTTGAAATTCTTCAAATGACATCTCCTCCCAAACCATGTCAGATTGTGTCGAAACCTGATGGGAGGCATTGGAGTATTTAGAGCTAAAATTGTTCTGTTCTGATATCCAAGATGGCTGCCATGGTGGCCATCTTGAAATTCTTCAAATGACATCTCCTCCTAAACCTTAAGTTGGATTGAGCCAAAATTTTGATGGGAAGCATCACATGGACACAGAGATTCAGAATTGCTAAAATCATTCCATTCCAATAGCCAAGATAGCCACCAAGGGGGCCATCTTCAAATTCTTCAAACCACATCTCCACCCAAACGATGTCAGATTGAGCCGAAACTTGATGGGAGGCATTTGAGCATTATAGAGATTCAGAATTGCTAAAATAATTCTGTTCTGATATCCAAGATGGCCACCATGGCAGCCATCTTGAAATTCTTCAAACGACATCTCCTCCAAAACAGTAGATCCAATTGAGCCAAAACTTGATGGGAGGCATTGGAGTGACATAGAGATTCAGAATTGCTAAAATTGGTCCGTATTGATATCCAAGATGGCCGCCATGGCAGGCATATTGGAATTCTTCAAACGACATCTCCCAAACAGTAAGTTGGATTGAGCAGAAACTTGATGGGAAGCATTGGAGTGACATAGAGATTCAGAATTGCTTAAATCATTCCGTTTGGCTATCCAAACCATATCTGCTCCGGAACCCTAAGTCAGATTGAGGCCTAACTTGGGGCCACAGGGAGATTAAGAATTGCTAAAATCATTCCGTTCCAATATCCAAGATGGCCGCCATGTTAGCCATCTTGAAAATTTTCAAACAACACCTCCTCCGGCCATCTTGAAAGTCTTTAATTGTTATCTACTCCTGAACAGTAAGTCAGATTGAGTGAAAATGGTGGAAGGCATCGGGGCATTATGGAGATTTAGAATTGCAAAAATGGTTCTGTTCTGATATCCAAGATGGCCACCATGGCAGCCATCTTGAAAATCTTTAAATCACATCTGCTACCGAACGGTAAGTCTGATAGAGCTTAAACACGTTGGGAGGCATTGGGGTGTTATGGAAATTCAGAATTGCTAAAGTCCATGTGTTCCAATGTCCAAGATTGCCGCTATATTGGAATTCTTCAAATGACATCCCCTCCCAAACAGTAAGTTGGATTGAGCAGAAACTTGATGGGAAGCATTGGAGTGACATAGAGATTCAGAATTGCTTAAATCGTTCCATTTAGCTATCCAAGCTGGCCACCTCTTGAAACCACATCTGCTCCCGAACCCTAAGTCAGATTGAGCCTTAACTTAGTGGGAGGCATTGGGGCCACAGGGAGATTAAGAATTGCTAAAATCATTCCGTTCCAATATCCAAGATGGCCGCCATGTCAGCCATCTTGAAAATTTTCAAACAACACCTCCTCCGGCCATCTTGAAAGTCTTCAGTTGTTATCTACTCCTGAACAGTAAGTCAGATTGAGTGGAAATGGTGGAAGGCATCAGGGCATCATGGAGATTTAGAATTGCTAAAATGGTTCCGTTCTGATATCCAAGATGGCCACCATGGCAGCTATCTTGAAAATCTTCAAATCACATCTGCTACCAAACGGTAAGTCTGATTGAGCTTAAACATGTTGGGAGGCATTGGGGTGTTATGGAAATTCAGAATTGCTAAAATCCATCTGTTCCAATGTCCAAGATGGCCGCCATCTTGAAATTCTTCAAACCACATCTCCTCCCAAACAGTAAGTCAGGTTGAGGCCTAACTTGATGGGAGGGATAGGGGTGACATGGAGATTCAGAATTGTTGCATCGTTCATTTCCAATATCCAAGATGGCGACCATGATGACAATCTTAAAACTCTTCAAACAACATCAGATTCTGAATTGCTAAAGGCAATCAGATCTAATAGCCAAGATGGCCACCATGGCACGATGTAACATATGATCAGCCTAATCCAGGTGAGCGATTTCTGGCCCACTTGAGCCTCTAGGTTTTTAAATGAAATCAAATGCTGTGGGTACTGATTAAGAGTGCCTCACCGAGGCACTTCTGATGGGTACCTATATCATGTTTTTGTGGAGAAATAAGAAAATTCACTCAGTACCCCCCTCTTATGTAGGCTACTACTAGGCCAGCCAGGCAACTTTGCTGATTGCATGTCATTGAGCTAATTTTCTAACAGCTCCTAAGACATGTATATGGTACCGTTTGATCTTGGTACAGCAGTTGAAATCATCATTAGCTTATCCTTAACTCTTAGCATGCTGGGTAAAATTTTCAACAGATGACAATTTTCATAATATCCCAGAATACGTGGTTTGACATTTCCTGCAAATTGTCTCCCTTCCCAGGAAATAGGGTTAGACAATTTCATGCTACATATTGCTTCTGGCTTGTTAAAAGGCTATATTTCCTGAACCTCTGAATGGAAGTAGTTTATACTAGCCCTGTTGTTAGATACTGGTCTAAGTTCTATGCTGTACCATCCTAACCCACTTAAGTAACCTTGAGGTCAATGTCAGACTTAGAAAAAATTGTGCTACAGTTTTTGGTTAAAGATTTTAGAGGCAAAGTGTGATTCAGGCAAGCTATGGTAGCTCAAATCTTTGAGATTGATCATGAAATCTTTTCAAAGTCATGCTGTCCCTTCTGCTGATTCAAGAATGGCTGTTGTCAGTTTCTGGCAAAAGAATGCACAAGTGCTGGATAACCACTGCTAAGACTAAGCTTGCCCAAGAAAAGAGTGGTTAAGTAAACTGACTAGCTCAACATGACTTTAATAGTGTTGTCTGGGTCGTTATACACTAAACCAACCAACCGAGGTCGGCAATATTCTTTCGTGGAGTGATCATGAAGTATTTTCTACGGTCATTCTCTCCCTTCCACTGATTCAAGAAGGGCAGTTGTCAGTTTCTGGTGAAAGAATGTGCACAATACTGGTTAACTGCTTAGAGGACTAAGCTTGCCCAGTAAACGTGTGGTTAGGTAAACTGACCACGCTCGACATGACCCCATTGGGTTGACTGGGCAGTAATACCTCAACACAAACAAACACAAGTCTAAAGGTAAACCCTTATCCTGATGTTCACAACAACCCCTACCTTTGCAAACAGTGTAGATCCAGATCAGATGGCTTCTGAAGAAACCATCTGATCAGGATCTACACTGTTTGTCATTCGTTTTGTGAATTTGAAGGAAAACAGCATATGATGTAATCTGATTGGCTGATAGTCATGAATGGGTGTGGCTAATTTAATTATTCAGCAGGATAAGGGTTAATATGGTATATAAAGTCTGCCAGGATAGGGTTCAACCTATTGTAGATTGAATGAACTCCCCCACACTATATATATTGGAAGATTCAATTTTCAAATTCAGGTATGTTAGGCTATGTGATTTAGATATTCGTAGAGAAAAATGGTTGATTTATGTGGGTCTGCACTGTTCGCCAATTACCCTTTTAGGGGTCTCCAGACTACAATGTTCCAAATGCTGTGTATAAAACTTCTACACAATTCTGAAAGGCCTTGGTGGCTCAGTTTGATGCACATCCATTTGGTGATTAGGATATTGCCGGTTCAATCCCCAGTGGGTCCGGCAATAGTTCCTTTGTGAAGATTAATTATAAAATATTTTCTAAGATCATTCTCCCCCTTCTACTGATTCAAGAGGGGCAGTTGTCAGTTTCTGGTGAAATAATGCACACAAGTACTGGTTTACAAGTTGGAGAATTAAGCCTGCTAAGGAAAAAAGTGGTTAGATAAACTGACTGGCTCTACATGACTTTACTAGTTATTCCCACGCTTTTCGAAGAAAGTGATACCCCACATCCGTCTGTACGGCCGTACATCCTAGACCATTTAAGCTAGCATCTTGAAACTTTCACAGGCAATAGCCCCATGGATGAGCACTGGAGGAACACATTTGGAATTTTGATTTACCCCTTGGGGCAGGGCCAGGGGGTGTGGCCCCAAAGGGTCCAAAATCCATTTTGTACAAACAGTCATGTTGTATATCAAATCAAAGGTAATGAAGAGTAGAATACAGTGATGCAAACATTTTGACCCTGGGGCATGTCAGGGGTCACCAGAGGTCAAAAAGTAGGATTTGGGGTCCTTTATGTTTGGATTGTCACACAACTCCTGGGCTTTTTGAGCTAGAACCTTGAAATTGTCACAGGTAATAGCTCTATGGATGAGGACTGGAGGAACACATTCGGAATTCTGATGTGCACGGAGGTATGCGATGGTGCTGGCATGGGAATATGTAATGGCATGCCATCGACTTGCTCTAATTTTGACTGGGCTGTTAAACTCCAGACCAACCAGTCAATTGACTGTTTTCAAGCACAGAGGCTCAATAAGTTGGAGGACTAAGCCTGCCCAGGAAAAGTGTGGTTAGATAAACTGACTGGCTCCACATGACCTTACTACTTTTGACTGGGCTGTTGAACTCCAAACCAACCAACCAATTGACATTTCACAAGCACAGGGGCTCAATCAGTCAGTGCAATCAGTAGGGCATTCATTCGCCTTATGACTGGGAGGTTGTTGGTTCCATTTGTCATCATACCAAAGACTTTAAAAAATGGTACCAGCTGCTCTTCCACTTGGTGCTCATCATCAAGAAAGAAGAGCTAGAACTGGGCAGCCTGGTGTCAGTACAATATGCCTAGATCGAATACCTTGCCATGTGTCTGGGGCATGGTATTTCAGTGAGGCAACACTCTAAAAGTGAGCATTGAGCTCCCTGCCACATCCAGAAGCCGTTGCGATATGACTGAAAGATTGTTGGAAGTAACATAAAACCTGAATAAAACAAATTAATTGACATTTTACATATATTACCTCCTAAAATTGAGTATGAAATTTCAAGTCCTATTTCTGTTTAAAATAAAAAAAAATATATTTCAATATGCCAGTCTACTGAAATTTTTACCCAGCATTCTAAACTTCAACAGCTAAATTAATCTTTAAAACTCTGTTGGCAGATTCAGCAGATGACAGACTGGTGATAGTTTTCTTATTTTTGCCAGCAACGGTATAAGACATTTCAGTTTTTGCACAAAGTGTCAGCTCTATTTGTCTTGGAAAAATTACATATGTCGTCTGTTGCAAATTTTACATGTATTACATAGCTCCAGTTAAGGCACTGTTTTTAACTAAAAAGTACTGCTATTTTTCTTATTTCTCCACAAAAACAGGTTATGGTATTCATTAAAAGCACCTCACCAAGGCGCTTCTAATGAGTACCCACAACATGTTGTCATGAAGAAATAAGAAAAAAAATTTATGTGGATACACCCTCCTATCTTAAGCTATGTATAAAACTAACAAGTCTTGACATTTCGTGTGAATCATCTGCTTAGCAGACAATTCACATGAAATGTCAAGACTTGTGAATGCTTTGAACAGCTGGTCCCTGTTGCAGAAGTTATATTCCCTGTAGCTACACAACATTGAAACAGTGCTGATTGAACTTGATTCTACATCTGACATTTCAACTTTGTGTGCCTTCTGGGTTTGTTTATAATTTTTGACTGTACTCTATTATTTCAGGTCCAGTTCTACTCCTTTCTACATTATTTGGGATGGTAGTTCAAGGATATCAACCTCTTCCCATAAATCCAGTTCAGATTTGATGGAAGTTATTGTTTATGGATGTTAATGCTTAGCACTCTGGGTACAAATTCCAGCAGACAGGGCCCAGTTCAAAGCTAACGACGTCGTTAGTTAACGATTTTTTAAAATTTACACTGAGTGATATGCAAATATGCTGAAATTTTTTGCTGAAAAAAGTGAGTAGCTTTTGCAGTGCAAAAGCTACTCACATTTTTTCAGCAAAAATTTCAGAATATTGTGTATTGAATCCGCTAAAACAGTTAACGAAATGACCCTTAACAAGCTCGTTAAGCTAATGACGCTTTGAACAACTGTGCCCTGCATTTTAAATTCTTTTTCTTATTTTTCCCAAGAGATAGGATTTGACAGTTTATGCAAATGGTCTCCAATAGAGACAAATCGGTTGAAATGTCTAATTCTGTTTTCTGGAAAAAATTATAGAAATATCATCAATTTGTAGTCTGCTGACTTTGCCCAGAGAGTGGTAAAGGTTAAATTGTATACTGTGATTTTGTCTCTATGTGATATAAGGAGTGTACTATAAGAACCTTAATCCTTAAAAGGCCAATCACAACTACAGCAGACGACACTTTCAAATATATTTTTTTTATCTATTTTTCTTAGAAAATAAGTCTTGACATTTTATGTGAATTGTCTGCCAAGCAGACGATTCACATGAAACATCAAGGCTTATTTTCTAAGAATGGTATTTTTTTTAGAATGTCGTCTGCTACAAATTTTGCTTGGTGTTTTAAGGGTTAAGTTTTGGGACAGATAGGCCAGAGCATACAGTAAAGACCCAGATCAGACTCCATAGTGCTGTGTCTTAATCAGGATCTTCACTGTTTGCCATTACGAAAACATGCCTATTCAAATATACTGAAAATTTTACTACCAAAAAATGAAAATTTTCAGATAAAAAATTCTGATATTTTTCATATTTCTGCTCAAAACATAGATTGTGGGTACACATTAGAACTGCCTTGATGAGGCAGTTCTAACGAGTACCAACAGTCTATGTTTTTGAGCAGAAATAAGAAATATAGTGTATACCCCTGTAAACCCCAGTTTTAATGTTTAAAAGTGGGGTTTCAGGGGGTCAAAATTATATAGGCATGATTTCCTGATGGCCACTCAACCACCAGTTTTTAGACACATCAGTATTGGTAGGTTGTATAAAACTGAATGCTTAATGGGAAAATTTTTCAGCAGATGATATTTTGAAATATTTGTCTTGTTTTTTTATTTTTGTTTATTTTCAAGAAAATAAGGTTTGAGATTTCATGCAGATTTGCTTTGAATGTCAAACTCTGTTTTCTGAGAAAATTTAGAAACATATCAATTTGTTGTCTGCTGAATTTGTTTGCTCAGAGAGTGGTAAAGGTTAATGATATCATTGTTCATGTACATAGTGTGGTATTTAACACTTAACATGCTGGATAAAAATTTTCAGCAGACCACATTTTGAAATACTTTTCTTATTTTTCCCAAAAATTAGGCTTTGACATTTCATGCAAATTGTCTAGTTTATATGAAATGTCAAAGCCTATTTTCTGGGAAAAATAAGAAAATATAAATTGTCGTCTACTGAAAATGTTCAGGGAGTGGTAAAGGTTAGAAGTTTTTAAAATATGGTAAATATCCTAAAACTTTAGACACTTCATCCCATATTTTTTTCCTAAGTTTTTTATACTTGGTAGACTCGCAAACAGTATTTTCTAGATGTAGTCTGAACAGGGTCTGCACTGTTCATATACATCATTTTGTCAGAACAATTGCTTATTTTCTCCCTTCCTCTGGGAGATGACAAAATGACCCACAAGGTTTGACTTATCATTTAACAAGAGAGAAAAACTTCTCATATAAAATGGACCAGACAGTTACATACAAATGTACATACATACATACATACATACATAGCTCGAGATAAGAGTGGGTATCCAGATCTGGGATCCAGATAATAGTTTCCTTGGGAAAACTACACACACACACACACACACACACACACACACACCAGAACTGAATAATTAGGCAGAAATACTTTACCAGATTACCCAGAAACAGAATGTTTGAAGCTACTAATGTAAGTTCTTTTATCTGTACATACCCTAATTAAACATTGATCATCAGTGTTTACAGACAAAATGGACAATTTCAGCCATTGTACAGTCATTCTCTACCACAATCACAAAGGCTCAACACTCAAGGAGGTCAAGGAGGACATGATGATCACATTAGGGAAGGATACCCCTTCATGTAAATCATGGTGAAAAGGTGGGCTGCTGAGTTGAACTGTGGCAGGGAGACTGGGAGCTGTCTGGGAAAGCCAGTCACCATTACCACACAACAGACCATTGCCAAGGTAGCTTTTGCAATGCAAAGGCTACTCACATTTTTCCAGCAAAAAAAATATTGATGTATTTGCCATATTTCAAGATAGAAATTTTAATGTCACATTAGCTAAAAACTTTGTTAAGTTTTGAACAACTGGGCCGAGATCAACACGTTTTAACTCCAAAATAGCCGACAGCCTGGTCATGAACAGTCATGTGAAATGCAACCCTGCTTATGCCCTCAAACAAAATGTATGTGCATTTATTTATACATGCAATTTCAAATTAAGATTATTCTTTTTCTGATTTTACATGCATAGTAATAAATTTGGCATGTTAGAGACACCTGGTTTTTCTGAGGATGTTCAGGAAATGGGGAGAAATCCCCTTAGTGTGGACTAAGATCATTGATGATCATGATGCTGTCCATGCATGATTTCATGTCTGATCATTGAGTCAGTTGTTGAATGTTTGTAACTACCAACCGGAGTTGTTTGTTTTCCTCCTAAATGATTAATCCTTAAAATGCTGTAGCACACAACAGAGAAAGTAAGACATGTCATTTCATGTGAATTGTCTACCAGACAATTCACACAAAATGTCAAGCCTTATTTGCTCTGAACAATCATGTCTTAAAAAGGTCAAAATATTGACTATTGTAGTTGTGACTGGGGCTTTAAGGGTTAATCATTGTGCATCAGTGGTTTCCAATAAAATGGACAACATGGGACATCATAAAGCCATCCACTACCTCAGCTACAAGGGGTCAATATTCAAGGAGATCTAGGAATACATGGTGGTTCCACTGTGACATGGTGAAGAAGTGTACTGTTGAGTTTAGCAGGGATAATCTGGAGGACAACCCCATCCAAGAGGACCAGTCACCATAATCACACAAGAGACCATTGCAAGGTTCTTGCAGTATCATTGTAGACAGAAGAGCACAGAGTGTTACATTGCTGCAAGGTTCAGCTTCTTGGGTCCCAAAGCTCCTTGGACCTGATCAGAAATGGATTCAGCACAACTTGTCAAGGGAGAATGACAGCTTGGGTTTCTCTGGCAATTTGTGACCACAGATGACACCTAGGTCCATCACTTCCAACCAGAAATGAAGTCAGAGCTGAGGAAAGGTTCTCTGCCCTCCAAGAAAGCTAAGAGAGTGATGTCTGCAGGAAAGGTTCTGGCCTATACTTTATAGGATGCAAAAGGAGTGCTGCTGTTGGACTACCTAGAAGGGTCAAACTATCACCAGGACCTCCATTGACAAGAAGGGTGCTCTTCAACTAGAACAGGGCTCTGGCACACACATTCACAGTGTCCAAGCCTGGCTACTAGGTGGATTCCAGCTTGTTAAACACCACTCCTGATGAAGTTTTAAATGCTGTGGACAACTTCCTGAGGGCCCAAGATGGTGCCCTCTGCACAGATGGTATGAATCTGCTTCATGACCTCTGAACTAAATGTGTTAATGAAAGAGGGGATTATGTTTTCCAGTGGAACATGATTGTTTGATTTTCTAAAACTGGCTCCAACTGCTCTTGGAGCATGCTCTCAGAAGAGTAAATCAGCTATTTCATACACCATTACAGCAACTTATTTTGGGACAGATTTTTTAGTAGGTTTTTTTATTAGAAAACTGGAAGAGAAATCCTAAAAACACTGTAATAACACTAAGTAATGGAACAGACAGACAGAAAGTCATGGGAATAGACATTTCCTTTTTTTTTTGTCCTCCCCTAAACACATAGAACAAAATACTAGTCTTTTTTTTAAGCAAGTTTTCATATATCTTTATGGTAAAGTCATATTAATTTCCATGTAAAATAGGTTTGGTGTAATAGATTGCCTGCCACAACACTGGTGTGAATCTAGTTAAGTTTTTAAGAATTTACTATGAATATATATGATAAGGTTTTTAACATATCTTTTTGAAAAAAAAAAATAAAAAGATAAGTTTCATTCTTCAACCTTTGTAAATGTTACAGAAATTCTCATCACTACACATTTTTGAGATTGCAAGTATGGCATCTGAATAATTTTTCACCCATTTAATAGAAATTTCTATAGTTAAATTAAAAGCTATGACTGAATGAATTAAAGATATCTCCATTTTTAGTTAGATATCTTTAATTTAATAGGGAATATTTAAATGTTCCATCAGTTTAATAAAGATACCTTTAAGTCATTTAAAGATATCTTCATTTTAGTATAAATAGATTTCTTTATTGTAAATAAAGGTCTGCAATAAAGACGTCTGTTTTGGTTTATCTTAGTAATGATATAATTAATTGAATTAGATATATCTGCTTCAATTAAAGATATCAGTATCCATTACATATATCTTTAGCTGTATTAGAGATAGCTGTGTTTAATCTTTAATATGGAAATCTTTAATTCGGTTAGAGATATTGAATTAAAGACATTTCTATAAAATGGGTAAAAACCAAACAGAATGCCACATGTTGCTCTTTAGCCTCCTGAAATTGATAATTATATGGTTTCATCCAGAATCTGCTTATTGCCTAATATTCACTGTATTAACAGCTTGATACCTAATCACACACAATAATTAATAATTCTGTAATATTAATGTTAATAATTGTTCACTCTTGATGTCTAGGCAGTTGCTGGATGAAAAGACAGCAAAATTTAATTTATAAATACTTCTATGTCAGTTTCCTTACTTTGTCTATGTCATACAGACATGAGGCTTGTATACGGGGGATACCAGTTTCTCATAAAACAGATTCCTCAAAATATCCTATGACTCATAATTGGATATTGCAATATCTTTAAATAAACTGGGATATCTATTCCTAAATTTTGAGATATCCCATATCCCTTAATTCAAATACAAAATATCATAGTCTCCCTAAATTAACCTTTAATGTGCTAAGCAAATTTATAGCAGCTACATTCTAAAATTGATTTTGTTATTTTTCAGAGAAAATAAAACATTTTATGTGAATCATCAGATAGGCAGACAGTTTGATTAAATGTCAAGCCATATTTTCTCCATAAAATGGAAGAAAAATCAAAATGTCATTTGCTGTAGTTGTGATTAATGCTTTGAGGATTAATAAAGCAACAATTCCGTAACCTGGAAACCCCAAACAAGCTTCAGAAATATCTACTTCCACAGAGACTCAGCTAGATTCACAGTAGGGTGGTTTGCAGTTCCATTTATACAAAATTGCCTCTTTTGTTTATTTATTTATTAAGAACATCAGTATTGCTACTATTTAGCTGCTGTATCAAACTTTAAACCATTACTTCATAGTAAATGGACAGTTTAGTCCAGGATAAATGAAAAAAATCCACAATAAACAAAATATCACTCCCTCAGTCTAAATTAAATATTTCTTACTTCCTTACCAAACATAAGAATCTTTCCTGAAACAAATGGCTGTTATGGTTTATTAAAGGATTTATTGTTTATTCTGAAAGCATACTGCATGAGCATTTTTTCCAGTTCTGATAGTTTCCAAATTTTAGAACAAAACTACTTTAAATGCTGCGAGTTTATGATGGGTGATAAGTTTTGCGGGGGAAAATAAAAGTCAGTTTTAGAAAATCAAACGATTAATTTTCAGCATAGTCCCCTCCTAGATAAAAACACATAGTTTATTTAGTCAGCAGTCATGGAGTAGATGGCTCCCTTTGGTGTAGAAGGTACCACCCTTGGCCCTTAGGAAGTAGTCCAAGGCATTCATAACATCATCATATGAGCCAAAATGACAGCCACCAAGCTACATTTTGCATAATCAGGAAGAAATAGTAGTCAGAGGGTGTTGTTAAGAGAATCAGGTGGGTGTTCAACAAGTTTGAATCCATATTTTTTGATAGCAGCCATATATCACTGTGGATGTACAATGTATGCACTGGAGCATTGTCCTAGTGGAAGAGCATTCTTCTTGTCTCTGGAGATGGGCGCCGTGTAGTTGGCTTCGGCTCTGGTGAGAGTACAACTCTTTTTTACTGTAGTAGAGCAAGAGATCCCCTTGCCTGCAGACATCACTGTCTTAGCTTTCTTAGGAGGCAGAAAGCCTTGATGTTTCCATGGCTTTGACTGGTGCATCATTGCTGGTTGAAAGTGATGGACCTTATTTCATCTGTTCTCACAAATCTCCAGAAGAAACTGTCGGATCCGCCTAAATGGCAACATTTTCCCTAGTTGTGGAGTCTATTTCTGATCAGGTCCAAGGAACTTTGGGACCCACTGAGCCGATATGTACCTTGTCTAGCTCTGGCAATGTATTACTCAAGTGACTATGTTGCTCATCTGTCTGCACTGAGGATAGCAATTGTCTCCTCTGAGGTGATGGTGAGTGGTCCTCTTGGAAGGGGGTTGTCTTCCAGATTCTCCCTGCTAAACTCAACAGTACACGTCTTCACCATGTCATAGTGGGAGCACCATATGTTCCTCGATCTCCTTGAATGTTGACTCCTTGTGACTGAGGTAGTAGATGACTTTATGATGGCCAATCTTATCCATTTTATAGGAAACCACTGATGCACAACGATAGACCCTTAAAAACCCCAGTCAGAACTGCAATAGTCAACATTTTGATCTTTTAAAACATGGTTTTTCAGAGAAAATAAGGCATGACATTTCATGTGAATCTTCTGGCAGATGATTCACATGAAACATCATGCCTTACTTTCTCTGTTGGTTGCTACAGCATTTTAAGGATTAATCATTTAGGAGGAAAAACAACTCCGGTTGGTAGTTACAAACATTCAACAACTGCCTCAATGATTAGACATGAAATCATGCATGGACGCATCATGATCATCAATGACCTTAGTCCACATTATGGGGATTTCTCCCCGTTTCCTTAAAATATGCAGAACAATTCTGTTAGAGGGCATAAGCAGTGTTGCATTTCACATCACTGTTAATGACCAGGCTGAATAAAATTAAGTCTGCTGCTCTGGAGTTACAACATGTATTGATCTTGGCCCAGTTGTTCAAAACTTAACGAAGTTCTTAGCTAACATGACGATAAAATTTCTATCATGAAATAATGGCAAATACATTGATATTTTTTGCTGAAAACAAATGTAACCTTTGCATTGCAAATGTTACTAACATTTTTACAGCAAAAATATCAATGTGTTTGAAAATACCTTGGCTACAACAGTTAACAGTTAATTTGTCATTGAGTTTGTTAAGCTAATGATGTTTTAAACAACTGGACCCTGTTCTGTGTGTCTAAAGAATCTAGCCAAATATCCAGATAAGAGGGGTAGCCAGATAGTATTTTTTATTTCTCCACAAAAACATATGTTGTGGGTACCTATTAGAAGTGCCTCAGTGAGGTACTTCTAATGAGTACCCACAAAATGCGTTTTAGTGCAGAAATCAGAAAATATCAACACTTTTTGCTTGAAAAAAAAAAGTGCCTTATCTGGAGCTATGAGCTTGCTTGCATAACAAATTACTACATGTACTCTTTATATTTTTGGATCTCTTGATATTGAATAAGTGAATAAAATATTAATGTCCTAAAATTTCGAACACTTTAATTCATACTTTTTTGCCTACATTTTGCTTTTTATGCAGTTCTTTCTTAAAATACTTAGTGAAAAAAACAGTGTAGACCCTGATCAGACTGCTCTTTCAGGAGCAGTCTGATCTTGGTCTGCACTGTATGTATATGCCATTCATCAGACACTTTGGTGTACAAAATTTTAGGACATTAACTCGTACCTAGTCCGGCAAAATAAAGGAAACATGAAGCAGTTCCTGTAATGAAATAGTGTTAAACTTTCAGGGCAGACAACTCTTGTCATATCATTTTTGTCTCCTTTCTGGAAAAGTGTCTACTCCGAAAGGGGTAGACACTTTTTCAGAGAGGCTTGACATATGAAGGTTGTCTCCCTTGTAAAAAATGGTGAAATATCAGCCATTTGTATCTCGTCTCCCTTGTAAAAAATGGTGGAATATCAACCATTTATATCTCTTCTCCTCAATCATAATTGAACAATATGTTGATCAGCTGGTGGTGTGCGGTATTATGTCTTTTTGTTAAGTGTTTTTGTGGCCTTAAAAAATACAAATATTTCTGATTAAAGAGTTTTTTGTTTGTGTTGAGGTTTTAAGGCCCAGTCAACTCAATGGGTGCATGTCGAGTGCTGTCAATTTACCTAACCACACGTTTACTGGGTAGGCTTAGTCCCTTAAGCCGTTAACCAGTATTGTGCACATTCTTTTGCCAGAAACTGACAACTGCCCTTCTGATTAAAGAGTAAAAACCATGACTAAATAAGTGATTATAGTTCAGTGTAATTGCTGTTTCTCTCTGGATTCTGTACGAGGGTCCTGCAAAAAGTTTTGTCACTTGGTTCGGATTACTTCAGTGCTATGTTTTATCAAACATATTTTTATTACAAACCTTCAAATTATTCCCCCTCTGCTGAAACACATTTTTGTAACCTTTTTACCTAGTCCTGAAAAGCAGATAAATAGTCTTCTTTTGGTATCTGTTTGGAGACACTGATAAATAGCGCTGCCAAGAGAACTTCTAGACGTATACATATTTCCAGAAACATTTTCTTAAAGCCTTGAAAATAAAAAGAAGTCACAGGGACTCATGTATGGTGAATATAAAGTGGATGGTTTAAAACTTTCACCTTTTCAGAAGCCAAAAAAGACTTAACAACCTCACACTTATGAGAGGAGGCGTTGTCATGTAAAAGGTGGACTCCTGACCATCCTTTGCTTGGTCATTTCTTATTGTAACAAGTAAATTGGTCAGTGTATATGACTGCATCTATTTCAATTTGAAATAACTCGGTCAGTTGGAAAGCAATTTGAACGAAATAAATGGGTATCATTAGTTATTGAACACACCATTCAAGTGCAGTGAAGCATTTTAAAATATACCTGGGATAAAACCAAGGAAGCCTATTAGTGACAGAACTTTTTGCATGACCCTCATTACATCAAACTCCAGTGTAAGATGACCTTTAAAGTGCCAATCACAACTGCAACAGATGACAATTCATAGCTCTAGATAAGGATGTGTAAACTGATAATTGAGGGATAAGTTAACACATTTCTCCGAAGACCCATACATTTTGGGGACTCATTAGAATTGCCTCAATGAGGCAATTCTAATGAGTCCCCACAATGTATGTTTTTTATTGAGAAAAAAAAAATCAATAAATTATCCCTTCATCTGGAGTTACGGGTATTTTGAATTATTATTTTTAGGGAAAAAAAGGCTTGACATGACACAGGAAGTATTGAGCCTTATTTTATCTTAAAAATGGTATAAACTCTTACAAATGGTATAAAAATAGACTGTCATCTGCTACAGTTATCCTTAGCACTCCAAGGGTGAACGCAGCAGATGCTGATCAAAGGGCACAGCTATGCAGGCTGGTTTGTCTGTACTATTTGCTTATGGCTTTGCAGATTTTTCCATATCACAGCTCAGTACTCCGCCCATATCACTAGCAAGTTTAATCCTTAAGGCGTCAATCACAACTGCAGCAGATGACATTTTACCTTTGTTTTCAGATAAAATAAGAACATTTCATGTGAATTGTCTGCTAGGCAATTCACATAAAATGTTTTCTTATTTTCTCTGAAAAGTAGCCACAAAAGGTTCAAAATATTATCTGCTGAAGCTGTGACTGTGCTTTAAGGGTTAAAATGTTTTAAAGTTTTGGCAGTAAATGCTTGTTAGAAAAAGTATTTTTAAATGTTATTTTTGAATATAAATTGTTTTGACATCAATTTTTGCCTTTGTTTTTGTTGTTCTTTTTATTAATATGATATAGCTCATTTTCATTGAGGGGGAGATTTGTGTAAAATTAGACCTGGCCAACCAAAGTGTTTTGGACCATCAGTGTTCTAGCCTTCTAAGTTCTGTAAAATTATATCTTCCTCCAGACTATTCAGTTTGTAAAAGGGTATGTCATAGTTTATAATTCACCTTTACTGCACCCCCTCTCACCTAAGCAGTTAATATACAGCAACACATGGGGTGGTGTTTATACAAAAATCAAACCATGGTGATCTTGGACCAGTTTCATCAAACTTAGCACAATAAATATTTTTTTATTTATTACTGGGTAAAATTTTCAGCAAACAGCATTTTGAAACATTTTATTTTTCCCAGAAAACAGGTTTTGATATTTCATGCAAATTGTCTCCACTAACAGGTAATGACATTTCATGCAAATTGTGCCGGCCTCGGTGGCTCAGTTGGATGCACCGTCCGACTGGAGATCAGGTCGCGGGTTCAGCCCCTGCCGAGGTTGGCAACATTCTTTCGTGGAGATTCATCATGAAAAATTTCCTACGGTCATTCTCTCCCTTCCCCTGATTCAAGAAGGGCAGTTGTCAGTTTCTGGCAAAAGAATGTGCTTAATACTGGTTAACCCCTTAGAGGACTAAGCTGGCCCAGTAAACGTGTGGTTAGGTAAACTGACCGCACTCGACATGACCCCATTGGGTTGACTGGGCGGTAAAACCCCAACACAAACAAATTCATGCAAATTGCAGTGGAGTGGAGACAATTTGCATGAAATGTCAAAACCTGTTTTCTGCAAAAATAAGAAAAATATCACCACTGGAGACAATTTGCATGAAATGTCAAAACCTGTTTTCTGGGAAAAATAAAGAAAAATATCAGCAATTTGTCATCTGATGAACTAGCCCAGAGAGTGGTAAAGGTACAGTAACAAAGTGTTCCAGGAGTCTCCTGGGGTTATCCCCACCCCCTCCAGTTCATATAAGGCTAAATATTTCAGAACCCCCTAAACACTGTATGTTTTTGTTCCTTATGATAGGACTCATTCAGTGACACTGACCGTGTCCCCACGGGGCATGCCCTATCCTCTTCACTCCATACAAGGCCTAATATTATCTCAGGATTGTTCAGATTCCCACACCTAAAACTATATATATTCTTGTTCTTATGATGAAAGGCATCTAACGACACCAACCAGAGGTCCCCTGGGTGCATGCCCAACCCCCATCAACTCATAAAAGGCCATACCTCAACAGTTCAGATCCCCACCACTAAACCATATATATTCTTGTTCCCAATGGTAAGAGGCATCCAGTGACACCAACTGGGGGGTCCCTCTGGTGTATGCCCCACCCCTCCAATTCATATAAGGCTAAATATCTCAGAAACCATTCAAAACCCCAACCCTAAACCATATATTATTGTTCCTTATGAGAAGACATACATGTATTCAGCAACACTGACCAGGGTCCCAGGGTTGATTGCCCCACCTCCTTCACTTCATAAAATGCCTACTATATCTGAACCACCCCTAAACGATATATAATCTTGTTCCACATGATAAGCTGCATCCACTGACACTGACCGAACATCTCCTTGGGGTATACCTCACCCCCTCCAGTTCATATAAGGCATAATGTCTCAGAAACTGTTCAGAACCCAACCCCTAAACCATATACATTATGCCCCGCCACAAACAGTGGCGAGGGTATTATGTTATACCCTCCAAAATTTTGAGTGTTTGCGGTCCACCATCGCTTCCATCATTTGTGTCCACTCCATAACAATATATACAGTTTGAAATATTTTCACGAAACTTCACACAGATGTAAAGCACTGTGAGACAACATGCAGAACACAAAAATAGTAGCTATGGTTTGCCTACTTTTGGTGTTCTTAGCGTCCTTTGAGCATTGAACATAGCCATTTCTACCATGTTTTCATATCTGCTCTGTAAGTTGAAAACCATTCCAGATATTTTGACAGAACTTCACACAAATGTAAAGTGTCATGAGACAAGGTGCAGAATTTAACAATCATAACTGGTTTACCTACTTTTGGAGTTATGGCCCTTTGAACTTTGAAAATAATGATTTCTGTAATATATTCATGTAATATACTTAAAAACTGTTTGAGTATTTTCTTGAAACTATGCAAATGTTTATCACCATGATACCATGTGCAAAACACAAGAACCATAACTGAATTAACTGCTTTTGGAGTTACCACCCTTTGAATAGCAATTCAAGTATCATACTTGTGACCTTTCTATAACTTGAAAACCATTTCAGAGGTTTTCTTGAAGCCTTACAAAAATAGAAAGCAACATAAGATAAAATGTAGAGCACATTTTATTTTTACAGAGTTATGGCACTTGCTTGATGTAAATGCAGTGGCCGGACATGGTGCAGTGCTTTCAGTGCTTTTATTCTTTATGATAAGATTGCTTTCCGTGACTGACTTGGGGGTCCCATATTTGTATGCCCCAACCCGCCAG
Organism: Anodontia alba; assembly: GCA_964016985.1. Lineage (NCBI taxonomy): Eukaryota > Metazoa > Mollusca > Bivalvia > Lucinida > Lucinidae > Anodontia > Anodontia alba. The sequence continues at coordinate 34,968,864 of OZ024829.1, forward strand.
TTTATGTTAGGTTTAATATCTCAGAAACTGTTCAGACCACACCACAAAACCATGTATATTCTTGTTCCTTATTATAAGACACATTCAGCAACACGGACCAACCCACCTCCAGTTCATATGAGGTTTAATACCTCGGAAACCATTGAGAACCATACCCCTAAACCATATATACTGTTGTTCCTTATGATACGGCGCATTCGGTGACACCAACCATGGAGTGGGGCATACCCCCAAGGGACCAATGGGTGGTGTCACTGAATGTATCTTATCATAGGAAAAACAATATCTATAGTTTAAGACCAAGGTATGCCCCTCTCCATTCAGTTCATATAAAACTTAATATCTTGGGAGCCTTTCCAAACTCCACCCCTAAACCAAATATTTGTTATTTCCTTATGATATGTCACATTCAGTGACACAGACCGACCCCTTCCAGTTCATGTAAGGTTTAATATCTCAGATACCATTCAGAACCCCACCCTTAAACTATATATACTGTTTTTTCTTATGATAAGACACATTCAGTGACACCGACCATTGGTCCCTTGGGGGTATGCCCCACTTTCTTTAGTCCATATAAGGCTTAGTATCCCAGAAACCTTTCAGAACCCAACCACTAAACCATATATATATTGTTCCTTATGATAAGCCGCATTCAGTGACACTGACTGTGGATCCCTCGGGGATATGCCCCGCCCCTCTAGTTCATATAAGGTTTAATATCTCAAAAACTGTTCAGAACCCTACCCCTACACCATGTATATTTTTGTTCATTATGATAAGATGCATTCAATGACACTGACAGTGGATCCCTAGTGGGTATGCCCCAACCCATCTCAGAAACCATTAGATCCATACCCCATGGGGTATGCTCCCCCCCCACCCCCCCCCCACCCCCCGCCCCCCCGACTCTAGTTCACTTAAGGCTTGATTTCTCAGAAAAAGGATGGCTCCCCACCCCTGAAACATATATATATTGTTGTTCCTTATGATAAGACACATTCAATTCAGGATCCCCCTGGGTATGCCCCACCACCTCCAGTTCACATAAAGTTTAATATCTTGGACACTGTTCGGATCCCTACCCCTAAACTATATGTATTACTGTTCCTTATGATAAGATGCATTCATTGACACTGACTGTGGGTCCCCAGGGGGTATGACCCGCCCCATCTTAGAAAATGTTCAGATCCGTGCCAAGGATTCGAAAATTCTTTTATCTTAGATAACAAATTAAAATGGACACAGGCGTCCAATTGATATTGGCTTACAGTTGGGCAAGGCCTGCTATCCTTGTAGCAGGTAAGGATAGAGGGGAAATGACTTTATTTCTTCTGTTTCTTTGCTTTCATTCCTGTTCCTTATTCTTCCCTGTCCCTCTCTTTGGTCTCCCCTACTCTCTCTTCTATCTCTTTTCTCCCTTTCTCTGGGAGATGACAAAATGACTCACAAGGGTTGCAGTGTCGTTAAACTCCAACACAATCAAAAAATGGACACAGAGTCCACATGGGAGCTCATTTAAATGAGTATTTGGAACTCGTTTGGGAGACTTCATGATTGGTAGGTAATAATCATATCATGTTTTTATACGCTCGTTTTGAAAAAAAGGACGTACAATTTATTATGGCACTGTCCGTCTGTCTGGCGTAAACAATTCTTGTGCACGTCATAACCAGGTAACTGTAAAGAATATTTTGATGAAACTTCATAGTAATGTGTATGAGGTCAAGATGGCAGTGTGTACAAAAATGGTTGCTCTCCCTTTCTTAGTTTCTGAGTTACTGCCCTTTAATTAGTATTTTAAAGACTATCCTTGTGTGCATCATAACTGGGTTACCATAAGGAATATTTGAATGAAACTCCATAGCAATGTGAATGAGGTCAAGATAGTGTGTCATGTGCAAAAATTATTGCTCTCACTTTCTTACTTTCTGAGTCACTTCCCTTTCATATGATTTTTTATGCCCTGGCCATTTTCAATGAGTGGGCATATAGTATCATAGCTGTCTGTACGTATGTCTGTCTGATCCATCATGTCTGTCCGTCCTGTCCATCCTGTACGTACCATTCAATATCTTTTGAAAAGATATAGTGTATAGGTCAAATTTTAAACACAGGTATATAATCATAAAATGTAGGTCAAGTTCAGTTAGGGTAAAATCCACCAATTATTAGCTTGCTGGGAGTGTGTCCCTGGAGAGCTTATGTTGTCACACAGTCGTTGGTGTCCTAGTCTGCGTTGGCGTCCCTGTTGGCATCAGTGTTGGCATCCATGGCGGCGTCCGCAACAGCACAATGTTTAAGTTTTCAAAGGTGTGCCTAGTTTTTCAATCGTTTAAGGTACTGCTTTCATATTTGGCCTACACCTACCTTAGGGTAAGACCTTTCAATAGCATACACCCCCATCCCCAAGTTAGACCCTTTATATAGGGCAGGGTCAGTTCTTACTTTGTCATTTACACTCGTGTTTAAATTTTGCATTTAAGTTTTGAAAAGTGTACAAACTGCTGAAGTATTCAAGATAGAGCTTTAATATTTGGCCCAAGCTAGCCTTTGGGTTAGACCTTTAAATAGCACACTCATGTTTGAGTTCTGTGTTTAAGACCTTGCAATAGCATACACCCCCATCCCCAAGTTAGACCCTTTATGTAGGTCAGGGTCAGTTCTTACTTTGTCATTTACACCCATGTTTAAGTTTTGCATTTAAGTTTTGAAAAGTGTTTGTAACTGCAGAAGTGTTCAAGATACCGCTTTAATCTTTGGCCCACACCAACGTTAGGGTTAGACCTTTCAATAACACACACCCCTTCCTCAGTTTGACCTGCCTAGGTCAAGGTCAGGTCATACTTTTTCATTTAAACCTGTGTTGGAGTTCTGCGTTTAAGTTTTGAAAAGTGTTTGTAACTGCTGAAGTATTCAAGATACCTCTTTGATGTTTGGCCCACACCTACCTCAGCATTACGAAAACACGCCTATTCAAATATAAGGAAAATTTCACCTCCAAAAACTGAAAATTTTCAGCCAAAAAACTCTATTTTTTCACATTTCTGCTCAAAACATAGATTGTGGGTACTCGTTAGAACCGCCTCGGCAAGGTGGTTCTAACGAGTACCCACAATCTGTGTTTTGAGCAGATATAAGGAAAATAATGTATACCCCTGTAAACCCCAGTTTTACTATATAAAAGTGGGGTTCAAGGGGGTCAAAATTATATAGGCGTGTTTTCGTGATGGGTAAGACCTTTCAGTAGTACACACCCCTTCCTCAGTTTGACCTTCTGCCTAGATCAAGGTCAGGTCATACTTTGTCATTTACAGCTGTGGTTAAATTTTGAAAAGTACATGACTGCTGAAGTATGTAAGATATAGCTTTCATATTTCGTCCACACCAACCTAATGAATTCAGCATGTAAGATATAGCTTTCATATTTTGTCCACACCAACCTAAGTGAAGATGTTTCAATGGCATATATCCCATCCCTCAGTTTGACATTCTTCAGACATCAAAGTCAGGTCATAATCTGTCATTTACAGCTATGTTTAAGTTTAAGTTCTGCATTTAATCATTAATATTTAAAGATTGTTTTTAATAATTTGATCAGCCCTTCCCGGCAAGCTGTGTTGCCTTCTGACAACTCTTGTTATACAAGTTATGGCCCTTTTTCAAATTTGAAAAATGGTTTCAGTTCGATATTTTTTTGAAAAGATTAGTGTATTGGATTCAAATTTTATACACAGGTATATAATCATAAAATGGAGGTCAAGTTTAATTTAGGGTAAAATCCACCAATTTTTATAGAAGTTATGGTTCTTTTTTCAACTTTGAAAAATGGTTTCCATTTGATATCTTTAGAAAACATTAATGTATTGGATTTCATATTTAATACACAGCTAAATAATCATAAAATAGAGGTCAAGTTGGATTTAGGGTAAAATCCACCCATTATTATGGGAATTATTGCCCTTTTTCATCTTCAAAAAATGTTTTCCTTTCCATATTTTTTTTAAAAAGATTGGTATATTGGATTCATATTTAATATACAGATATATAATCATAAAATATAGGTCATGTTCAATTTAGGGTAAATGCCACTTATTATGAGAGTTACGGCCCTTTTTTCAACTTCATTTTTAGCAAAATGCCTGCTTGCAGGTGAGAATGGCCCCTGGCGGGGACGTCTGTGTCATATTGACACATTTTTATTAGTTTCCAAACTATCCTTGTGTGTGCCATAAGTAGGTAACCATATGGAATATCTTGATTAAACTTTATAGCAATGCGTTTACGGTTAAGATAGTGTGTTGCATACAAAAAAAGATTGCTCTCCCTTTCTCAGTTTCTGAGTTACTGACCTTTAATTTAATCTTTGACTGGTCTTATGCATACCATAAGTAGCTAACTGTTCGGAATATCGTGATGAAACTTCATAGCAATGTGTAGGAGGTTAAAACGGTGTGTCATGTACAAAAAAGATTGCTCTTCCTTTCTGAATTTGAGTTACTCTCAAGACTTTCCAGACAAAATTCAGCGCTGTGACTGAGTTAGCCTGAGTAGGCCAGTCTAAGTCTCACTTGGTTGAAAACCTCAAAGACAGTTTTCTTCTGTCGTAGCTTATATTATTTGCACTTTGACGAATTAAGGAGAAACATTTTAGGGGCATCACACAGGGCTAAACACCAGCTACACATCACGAAAACATACCTATATAATTTTGACCCCCTTAAACCCCACTTTTATATAGTAAAACTGTGGTTTACCGGGGTATACATTATTTTCGTTATTTCTGCTCAAAACATAGATTGTGGGTGCTCGTTAGAACCGCCTCGCCGAGGCGGTTCTAACGAGTACCCACAATCTATGTTTGAGCAGAAATATGAAAATATCAGAATTTTTTTATCTGAAAAATTGCCATTTTTTGGTGGTAAAATTTTCAGTGTATATGAATAGGCATATTTTCGTAATGAATTTGGATTAACAAACAATAGAAACACAATTTCACTGCAAGTTTATTCTATTTTTGGGTTTCAGAAAAGGGTAAAATAGGACCTTATGCGCATACTCCTTGCATCTTCTTAAACCTCATTGAAATATTTTTACATTGGAAAGATGATTAAATCCAGAAAATAGGAGCTAAATCTTGCAGTAAGGAGGGTGTACATGCCAAAAAATCGTTATGCAATGAATTATGCTTTTTTGACCTAAAGGGCCGGTTTTAAGGTCTTTGTGAACCTGTCCCTTAATGTGACGAATGTCTTTATATTGAATTGCTTTTCTCTGTAACACATAATACAAGTTAATAAAGTTATATAAATGGGCTGTTGCATTACCTGAGGGATTTTTGACAGATTTCTCAGTCATTATTTGGAACTGGCAAAACTATTCAGAACTAGCCAAATCACTGATATACTTCACAGTCATCACAAGGGCAGATAACCAAAAGTGAATGACACATTCTTTAGTGGTATTTTGACCTAAGTCTGAAAAAAGGCGTAACTCCACCATGAAGAATCTGATAGAAAAGGAAAAAAAATACGGTTAGCAAATTTTTCGTAAGCAATGCATATATGAAATTTCAAAACTCTAGCATACATTGTTTCACCAAAAAATAATCAGATCATCTAGATCATGATCCCTGATCGTCTACAAAATTTCATAAACCTAACTATGGGTTCTTGATATCTTTTGCTTAGAAGATTTTCCTAAAATACCTAAGGCTGTAATGGGGAGGTAATTAGACCAACTATTTATAAACGTTCTCCAAAATTTAAGCAAGTCATCTACACATTAATTTCAAACTGCTTGTAAAATTTCATGAAACTGGCTCAAGCGTTTCCATAGATATTTTGCTTAAAAGAATTCCATTTGCTAAAATGCTTAAGTTTGAAAAGGGGCATAAATCCAGGAAGAATCTGACAGACAAAAGTATGGGTCAGCTAATTTATCGTAAGCAATGCATATATGAAATTTCAAAACCGTAGCATACACGGTTCAAAAGATATGAAAGGTTGCAAAAGTGCTAAAATGCTTAAGTCTGAAATGAGGCATAATTTGAACAAATATTAGATATAAACTTTATAAAATTTCATAAACAGTTAATCAGATCACCTTCACAATGATTCCTGATTGTCTGCAACGTTTCACGAACCTTAATCTAGGAGTTCTTGAGATATATTGCTTACAAGATTTTCCTTTTTCAAAACACTTCAGTTTGCAAAGGGGTAGGGGGGGGGAGGGGGGGAAGAGAGAGAGAGCATAATTTGATCAAATCTTAATACAAGTTCACAAAATATGTATCATATCATGTATGTATTAGTTCCAACTGCTTGTAAAATTTCTAGAGCCTAACTCAAATGGATCCTTTGATATTTTTCTTAAAATTTCCATTTGCTAAAATGCCTAAGTATGAAAAGGGGCATAAGACCACCAAGAAGAATCTGAAAAGAAAGAAATAAGGGCCAGCTAAATTTTCATAAAAATGCATATATGAAATTTCAAACTCCTAACGTACATGGTTCCAAAGATACATGTATGAGAGGTCAAAAAAAACGTACAGATGGACGAACGGACGTAGAGCCGAACAGACGAACGGAGAAGCCCAAAACAATCTGCCCTTCCAACTTCTTCGAAGTACGGGGCATAAATAGTTTTCGATCCGAGTAGGGTCTCATCTGTCTCATCACTGAAACATCATAGTAATACACAAATAATAAAAAACCAGTCATGAAACAAAGTAGAAGGCTCAGTGGTAATCTGAAGCCAAATATACAATGCACATGTTTATCCAAAATAAGTCCTAAACTTGTTGTTACAATTGACAAATTCTACTGGCATCTCCAATAGCATTTCCTACAAAATTGCATGTGCGTCCAGCAAAGACTCAGATCAGCTTGTGCATCGACGCAGCCATGTAAGAGTCATCGCATTCTGTGGGTAGCCAAGAACCTAAAGCGTCTTCGGGCGGATAGCGAAGACTGATCAAGCCGCAGGGCACACATGCAATCTTCTAGCTGACCTGAGCTTCAGTTGCTGTTCGCGTATGTCCCTAAAGCAGAATTTTGTATGACGCGGCTGTTTTGTTTTCAAAATCGGATAGCAGTCTGAATGATATTTGAGTGAGCAGAACAAAACCTTCAATAAGACCTGTGTAAGCAAAAAAGATAAGCCTGTACATCCTACCAATATGGAAAGGATTCTCGTTCATCCCCCTTTGGATACCCTGGAGGCACGTGATCAGCGAAGGCTCTGATCAGACTGGGCGGATGCACAGGATGATCTGATTCTTCGCTGATCACACGTCTTTTTTCTTTTTGTAGGTTTTATCGTGTGCTGGCTCAATTTTCATCTTAACTGTTTGGTGTCCAGGACCCAGTTGTTCAAAGCGTCGTTAGCATAATGAGCTCGTTAAGGGTCATTTCGTTAAGTGTTTTAGCAGATTCAGTATACAATATTCTGATATTTTTTGCTGAAAAAATGTGAGTAGCTTTTGCAGTGCAAAAGCTACTCACATTTTTTCAGCAAAAAATTTCAGCATATTTGCGTATCACTCGATGCAAATTTTAACGAATCGTTAACTAACGATGTCGTTAGCTTTGAACAACTGGGCCCAGATGTGTCGTGGTCATATGTTTTAACGGAGGTCAACAAAAAACATTATGTGAAGTAAGTCGCTGATTTTTTTCAGTAGTTTTAAGCCCGATGTAAAAAAAAAAAAAAAAAAGTTAAAACAGACAAGTGCATTAATTATTTTTTTAAATAACGTTTGTCTGAAATGTGTATCTTTAAATAAAAAAAGCTAAATGTGCCGCGGCACAGCATTTTCTTCAAAACTGCATGTGCGCATGTGCGCCCAGCGACGACTTAGATCAGCCTGCGCATCCGCGCAGTCTGATCAGAGCATTCGATGATCCCCCTGAAAACGCATTAGATCTTTGGCTACCCACAGAGTGCCCTGCGAAGACTTGATAAGACTGCGCGGATGCGCATTATTATAGTTTATTTTCTGCAGGTCACTAGCCAGTTCAGTAATTTCTTTATTCATTTTTCCCACTTAAAACAAAAGATTGTTTTTGTCGAAAAGTCATATTGTAATCGATATGAAATATATTTCATTTCCGTCGTAATCACCCGATGTATTGTCATAGTCTATTTAGCCTGAATAGGGGAACCGTGTTTACCCAAGAAATACTAGACAGACATGGACAAACAGCGTAGACCGCGTTATGCGGCGTCTGATAATTATCTGCACTGTTGCCGTACATTCAGTTTTAGACCTGTCAACAGGTAGTATAATGGACTTGTTCCAACTTTAAGGGCAAATCTAGTAAGAAGTTTAAGTTCCACAATGTTAAGATAAATACGGTACTTTTCATTTTTTTTTCTATAAATGTGCTTTTGTGTGTCTCGTACGACACTCATAGCACTTCGACCTTAATGTAAATAGTGCTCTGTAAGTACTTATTTGCAGGCTGTCTCTTCATGTCATTACTGTAAATACCTTACGTATTCGGACATACAGACCAAAGCAAAGAGTGTATACCCAGATCAGACGCCGCTTACGCGGCGTCTGATCTGGGTATACTCTCTTTGCCACTCACCCAGCAGTTGGTAGACATAGCTACAGACAGTACAGTGAACTGGTCCAAAGTTTACGAACTGTATTTACGAAATAAATAAATGAAAGATAAATAAATAAATAAATAAATAAATAAAAGGGAAATGCTCCAAGTTGAAAGCAACAACGCATTTTGGAAATAACCTTTTTTATTAAAACAGAACCGGTGAAACGACAAACGCAAATCATAAAATAAAAGAAGATTATGAAGGCTATATCCATAAGCGAAAAAGGGGTCTCTTTTTCTGCATGCGCACTTTTTATCAATAATAAATAAAACAGGCGATTGCTAAAGGATACAGTAGCTTAGAATAACAGTCGATTCGAAGAATCAGGTGGAATTCAGAAACGTAGGCAGGCTTGATTTGACGAAAACTCATACGACGGACATTTACAGTGAAACAAAAGCACATTCAACACAAAGGATGACATTTTGTGGTGAAGCTTCAGCGTGGTCCAAAGTGGCGCTTATTGTGATTTTGGTGGCCCTTGGACTTCACAGTGGAGGGTTCGGGACTAATTACTGGATGGCCAGGTACGTATATGCATTGTGATATATTTTTCCTTTCTTTTATTTTTCTGTTCTATATTTTCCTTGTTATTTTTCGTTTGCTTTCATGTACACTTAGTCCTTTATGAAAAGTATCTATTCTAAAAGGAGGGTGTATTCTTGCATTTTAGGATGGTCCTGTTTGTTGAAGGTAGGCAACACAATTAACCCATTGTAGTCGGAAAACCCCTCAAAGGGTATTTGGCAAACAGTGCAGACCCAGATCAGACTCCGCAGAACGGCGTCTGATCAGGGTCTCCACTGTTTGCAAATAGTTCAGCTATTTTTCTCTGGGAATATGTAAATCTCATAGCCGGGCGTACCTTAAATTGAAATTGGACTCTTCCAATATATACAAAATGTAGTGTGGGAGAGTCTATTCAGTCTACAATGGGTTAAAAAAGTACCCCCGATGAAAGGGTATTCATTAATTTGAATTTCCCAATATAATAACCCTTTCTGAAAAGTCAGTGAGAATTTATGGTTTAGGCATGAAGATTTTTTTACTATTTTCTTCATAAAAACTTAGCCACATTTACCACCATTAGAATTGCCTTAGCAAAATCCCAGTTAGCATTCTACGTAAATCTACATCGGGCCGTCATCGGCCCGTCAGCTACCCTGACGGGCCGATGACGGGCCGATATAGATTTACGTAGAATGCTGACTGGGATAACTAAAAAAATATTGGTGCGCACGTTTTCTTGAAGAATAAAAAACACAAATGCTCTGCTCTTCTACCGCCTTGTACCGTTTACAAAAAATTAAGCCAAAATTAAATGAATGCTTATAAATGGCAATAGAATATCAGGCATTAGGTGATGATTGGCTATCGATAGTATACATTACCTGAAAACATGTAGGTGTCAAACATGGACTTAGAAGAAAATCTGCAGAATTTCATACTTTTGAAAATTTCCATCAGTGTACAGCAAAACTGCTAAATAATAGTAGATCCATGAAATATTATGGAGATGTTGGTGCCCATCTTCCTCCGCAACGTTTATCTTTGATAGTTATTATGAAAACTAAAATTTCAAACGTTAACAATGTGAAAAAAACTAAAAGAAGATTTTTTTTACCAGGCACTTTGTTTCAGTAAAATCTACATTTTCTTACAGATACACGGTACGTGATGACCTTAACTTTGGTGTAGGTTTGTGGAAAGTGACAAATTGTTCAGGATACTACCAGGCACCTTGTTATGACTTTGATCTTCCTGAAGTATATTTAACAGGTACGTTGGTATCCTTTGTTTACAATTCGACAGTTACAATAAATACACAACTCTTCAAATATCCACGATTACGAAAACACGTCTATTTAAATAAACTGAAATTTTTACCACCAAAAAATGAAAATTTTCAGATAAAAAAATTCTCATATTTTTCATGTTTCTGCTCAAAACATAGATTGTGGGTACTCGATAGAAAAATAATGTATACCCCAGTAAACCCCAGTTTTACTATATAAAAGTGGGGTTTAAGGGGGTCAAAATTATATAGGCATGTTTTCGTGATGACGCATTCACATTATAAATGCTTCATTCGGAACAAATTCTTTCCTTTTTAGAGTAGATCCCTTGAAAGCGAACAGGAAATTAAAAAATTGCTCTGCTATAAAATATGAACCAACTTGAAATAGTTTGAATTGCGAAATATTCCCCACTGATACAAAAACTTCATTAATAATCTGGGCCCAGTTGTTCAAAGCATCTTTAGTTAACGAGCTCGTTAGTGGTCAAAATGTAAATTGTTCTAGTAAGTACAATATCGAATTCACAGGACTGGTACTTTTGCTGAAAAAATGTGAGTAGGTTTTGCAAATGCAAAAGCTACTAACATTTTTTTTCCGCAAAAATATTAGGATACATGCCAAAGTTTTAACGATACGTTAACTAACGACATCGTTAGTTTTGAACAACTGAGCCCAGAAAATACATATGGCTTGGTCGGGTAAACCTCAGTTAATATCGGGTTGATTCGCACATAATACCTAATGGCACTGCATATGGGTACAGTATATGCTCATCTTCCTGCACATTCTGCACAATCTGATTACAGCCTTCGCTGTTCTTTTGTAAGAATGCTTTGGATATCTATAATCTAAGACAACGTAAACACAATGACCATACTGATCGAGGGGGCTTTGCATTTCGCACATAGATGTGATCTTTTAACATGACGCATCATTCTCATTTCAGTGTACACTCAAGCGACAAGAGCGTTAGAATCAGTGGCCCTGGCCATTCTGTTCGTTACCACGGTTTGTCTCGTCTTCTATGTGGGTGCGACAAGGTCAAGGACACGAGGCATGGCAATAGCAATTATGGTCATAGCTTTTCTTGCAGGTATGAGTGTCATCTTACGTATTCTTACTAAAGGGGAATGAATACATTTAGCCACTTGTCCTGCTGAGCCCGGATATACACTGCCTTTGCAAACTGGCGATCCAGATCAGTTCGCGTCTAAGGAAGCCAACTGATCTGCATCTGCACTGTTTATCAATTTATGGCAACAATCTTGTTTAAATAATCTAATCTGATTGGCAATTAGAAATGGGCGTAGCATCTTAATTTATTCAGCATGACAAGGGATAAGGACAGAGACTTCCATTTAATTTTTCTTAAGTAAACCTATTTATAACACACTTGCTCGGGTCCATTAGCTAAACAAGCGTGTTTTATCCAAACAAAAATATATAGACTATACAGAAAAATAGCCATAAATTTTCATTTTTGCTACGTAATCTGTACATTTTAGTTTGGATTCAAATAAAAATGTAAAGATTATATAGCAAAACTGACCATTAATTGTCATTTTCTATCTAATCTATATATGTTTCGTTTGGATACAAATGTTAACCGTCTTATATGCAACACCGAGCTATATAATGAATTTTGTTATAAAGAGGTCGCTGTGTATATAAGGGATAATTTAGGGATTTCTTTTCGATCTTAAATACAATAATGATGTTGTGTGTACTCATTAGAATCGCCTCGATGTGTGTGTGTGTGTTTTAACGTAATGATAAGGATATTTCATTTGTACATATTTGGCTGCTAATATTAGGTCAGAACGACGTATTTGGAAAGTTCTTTTATTATTTCAGCCGCGTGTTCCATAGCGGGAATGACTGTTTGGATTTTAAATTTACCGGAGTATCACTACCCCAATTGGTCACTGGGCTTAACTGTGTTTGCTTGGACATTGTCAATCACATCAGGGATTCTACTCATCCCAGACATCCGCCAATACGACTACAAGGATAATCTCAAAGTGGGAGGGGAGTTTAGAAACCTGTCAGTCACAGAGGCGGGGAAACCAAAGATGAAGAAATTGAAAGAACCTGAGCCTGAGCCAATCGTTGAAGGCGAGGTTGACCTGAAGCCTAAGATTATTCCGCAACATCCTCTGGCAGCCCCCTCCTACCAGTATATGCCCTACAACAAAAGGAAACTACAAGATGGCTTTTAATGGGAACTGATACAATTTCAAGGGAGACAATTCTATTAAAATTGTATTTGCTCCCTTCTGAAAAGGGATCTACTCTAAAAGGAAAGACTTAGCTCCCAATCGGAGCAAATTCTTTCTTTTTAGAGCAAACTCCTTTTTAGAAAGGATTAAGGGTCGGTCTATACATGTCCGAAATGTATAGTAAATATGGCAAAATACTAAATCATGTATATATTACAGGACAAGATAGGCGTCCCTACGGAACCCGGAAAGGGACGTTGTTTTTATCTTTTAAGTTGCTCCGACAATTTAAAATTTTGTTCGGACAAAATAATTCTGTTTTTCAGATGACATATACTATACTTTTTCGGACAACTTATATCTTGTTCACACAAGAAAACTTTACTGTTTGGACGACATAATATCTTATTTGGACGCGTTAATATGTTGTTCGCACAAGATAATTAACTTGCTCGGACGACTTAATATCTTGTTCGGACAACACAACATAATATTTTGTTCGGACAACTTAGTGTCTTGTTCGGACAACTTAATAGCTTGCTAGGACAACTTAGGCACAAGATATTACAAGGGTGCTGCAAAAGGTTTTGTCACTGGGTTCGGATTACTTCAGTGCTACGTTTTATTAAACATATTTTTATTACAAACCTTCAAAGTATCCCCCCTTTACTGAAACACATTTTTTGTAACCTTTTTATCCAGTCGCGAAAAGCAGATAAATAGCCTTCTTTTGGTATCTGTTGGAGACACTGATAAATAGCTCTGCCAAGAGAACTTCTATACGTATACTTATTTCCAGAAAGCATTTTCTTAAGCCTTGGAAATAAAAAGAAGTCACAGGGACTCAGGTCAGGTGAATAAGGTGGATGGTTTAAAACTTTCACCTTTTCGGAAGCCTAAAAAGATTTAACAACCTCACACTTATGAGAGGAGGCGTTGTCATGTAAAAGGTGGACTCCTGACCATCCCTTTGCTTGGTCGTTTATTATTGTAAAACTCTTTCACTTTCTTCAGTACAGCATGTCGAGTGCAGTCAGTTTACCTAACCACACGTTTACTGAGTAGGCTTAGTCCCTTAAGCCGTTAACCGGTATTGTGCACATTCTTTCGCCAGAAACTGACAACTGCCCTTCTGATTAAAGAGTTAAAACCATGACTAAATAAGTGATTATAGTTCAGTGTAATTGCTGTTCTCTTTCTGGATTCTGTACGAGGGTCCTGCAAAAAGTTTTGTCACTGGGTTCGGATTACTTCAGTGCTACGTTTTATCAAACATATTTTTATTAAAAACCTTCAAATTATTCCCCTTCTACTGAAACACACTTTTGTAACCTTTTTACCTAGTCCTGAAAAGCAGATAAATAGTCTTCTTTTGGTATCTGTTGGAGACACTGACAAATAGCGCTGCCAAGAGAACTTCTAGACGAATACATATTTTCCAGAAACATTTTCTTAAAGCCTTGGAAATAACAAAGAAGTCACAGGGACTCAGGTCAGGAGAATAAGGTGGATGGTTTAAAACTTTCACCTTTTCGGAAGCCAAAAAAGATTTAACAACCTCACACTTATGAGAGGAGGCGTTGTCATGTAAAAGGTGGACTCCTGACCATCCTTTGCTTGGTCGTTTCTTATTGTAAAACTCTTTCACTTTCTTCAGTACAGAATTCTTGTAGAATCGGTCAGTGACTGTATGACCAGATGGACAAGGCACTTGAACGACTGGCCCACTTGAATTAAAGAAAATGGCGTACAACATCTTTTTCGAACTTATGGTTCTCTTGGCAATACATGGGCGTTTTTTATCTTTTCGCTTCCATTGCTTATTATCAGCCCATCTTTGTGGCTCAAACATGTGCACCCAGGTTTCATCACTTGTTAGCAAGTTAGAAATAATCCGACTATTGCAGCCTTTGTATGTTTTCAAAAGTTCCCGGGCGCTGTGGCTTTTGCTTCTCGGTGAGCAAATGAGGTACCCATCTAGCGCAAACCTTTCTCAGGTTCAAACGCTTTTTCAGAATTGTTTGCATACTGCCCTCTGATATGCCAGTATAACTAGCTATATATCTGACACACAATCGCGCATCCTGTTCGACCACAATCTTTACAGCAGCGATGTTAGCTTTGGTAACAGAGGTTTTAGGCCTTCCAGGACAGGTATCATCTTTAACAGAAAATTTTCCAAATAAAACCAACATGTCCCTTCCCGGGTTATTTATTAATAATTATGTTAATAAGTAAACGTGTTGTTTAATTTATTTAAGCCAGTGCATGACAAAATCTACTATAAAACCTGTATGACCGGTAATGACTCAGATCTGCCTGTACACCCACCAAGTATGACAAGGGTTCTCGTTTATCCCTCTTTGGATAGCCCGGAGGCGGTAGAAGGCACACGCGATCAGCAAAGACTTTGATCTGAGTCTTCGCTGGTCGCTCAAGTCTTATTGTAGATTTTGTCATGCGCTGGCTCATTTGTAATAGAATTGAGGATGTGAGGGTGTTCAGAAGAATCTGAGCCGAAATATTGTGATGTTGATAGTAGTTGCAGCAAACCTAACGAATTATGTAATGTATATATGACTGGGCAAGAAGTTGGTCCCGTATTTATAACCTTATTTGTCATGTTCATACATGTAACTTTTGTTGTTTAATTTATTTGTAACATTATTGTGGGTGAGAGGGTGTGTGAGAGGAAATTAAATGCCATATATTATCGTGATCACGCACGCGCACACACACACACACACACACAGTGAGAATGGCTTCGACCCAACACAGCTCATTATCACTATGGGACAGGGAGATGCGCGGGATAGGGTTTTCTGCTATTTGACAAAACTGTTTCGTTTCCGCATTACCAAAACATGCCTATTCAAATATACTGAAAATTTTACCACCAAAAAAAAGTAAATTTCCATATAAAAATTCTGATATATTTCAATTTCTGCTCAAAACGTAGATTGTGGGTATTCGTTAGAACCGCTTTGACAAGGCGGTTCTAACGAGTACCCACAATTTATGTTTTGAGCGGAAATAAGAAAAATAGTGTATACCCCTGTAAACCCCAGTTTTACTATATGAAAGTGGCTGGATACCTTTGCTTCTTTCTCTTTTGGTGTTAGGGGCAGGATTTTGGTTATGTATCATTGCTCATCATATTTATTTTTACATGGGTTTGGTTTGTTTACTAATTTATTGCTTTTTATATTTGTATTTACTTCTTTCTCTTAAAATGCTTGGTAGCACTGTGGTCATCCTTAAAAAATAATTTGTTTGCTGTATGGTGTTGTAGGAAGCAAAAGGAGAAACAACAAATAGAATTCACTTCTGAGAAAAAAGAAATAAATTCTTTTTGATGAACAGCCATAAAATTGTTTGGGTAGGTAGTTAAATTTCACTGGGTCAGTACGGTTACAGCAAACAAAATATTTTAAGGTTGGCCTCATGTTTTTTAAACGACAAATAAGATATTTGTATACAGGAAAGCAAACAGGACGTCACAAAAATTGTCTTTCTTGTAAAAAATGGCGG
Source organism: Anodontia alba (assembly GCA_964016985.1). Classification (NCBI taxonomy): domain Eukaryota; kingdom Metazoa; phylum Mollusca; class Bivalvia; order Lucinida; family Lucinidae; genus Anodontia; species Anodontia alba. The sequence continues at coordinate 34,985,032 of OZ024829.1, forward strand.
ACATTCTGTCCCATTAGCATTTACGCATCTAGTTTACGGAAATCACCGTTTTCCTACGACAGAGGAGTCTTGACTAGCAACCAACCAGACTTCATTATGTCTGTGTGAGAAGGTATACGGGCCGTCGTATCCGGCCGTGAAGAACTTCGTTGTGTCGTAGGTCAGTGCTGCCTTATCAACATGTTGTTTGAGATCGAGCATCTGCTGTTGGCTTTGAAGAGACGTGCTGTACCCGGGATATGACCTAAAAAAAAAGTCGACGAATAAAGAATGATATTGCATATCTGAAGCTATTTTTAGTATTTTTTGAAAAAAAAAAAAGAAAATAAAAAATATCATTCCTTTGAGGATATGTTTCCTTCTAGACCAAAGAAATATTTCCTTTTAGGAAGCTATCATGCCTCGTCCTGAGTGTGGATGAGGTGACGTCGCAAAGCTTATTGGCGTCATTTGACAACGTCAAAAGAGTTTGCAATGGAATCTGAAGGAAAAAAAAAAACATTTTTATGACATGTAACATACAAGTTAATACACATTGCGTTTAAAATACAGGATATATTTCCCACGAGGCTTGCAAATCTTATAAACAAACTCGTGCTAATGCACTCGTTTATCGAATTAGCAAACCTCTCGGGAAATATTAAAACACATACCGTATTTACTAAACAGTGTAGCCCAAGATCAGACGCTGCTCAATGTTTGCCAATTATCTAGTGCTGTTTTGACAGATCCACAGCCAGTCAAACGGACTTGCTAAATTTTAAGGAAAATGTGGTAACAAGTTAAATTGTCTGACTACTTAGGATAAATAATATTTGAGTTCTGTGCAGATATTTGCTTACATACAACACAGCATCTTCTGGGTACATTTCTCGCGTAAGTATATACATAATTGTGTTGGAATTTTACAACCCACTCTACACTGTTAAGATCATGTCGAGCAGGCAGTTAACCTACTCAAACTTTTTCCTGGATAAGTAAGTCCTCTAAACGGTTAACCAGTACTTGTGCACATACGTTCGCCAGTAACCATTACGAAAACATGCCTATTCAAATATATTGAAATTTTACGACCAAAAAAGGAAAATTTTCAGATAAAATATTCTGATATTTTTCATATTTCTAGTCGAAACATAGATTGTGGGTACTAGTTAGAACCGCCTCGGCGAGGCGGTTCTAACGAGTTCTCACAATCTATGTTTCTTTAGCAAAATAAGAAAAATAATATATACCCCTGTAAACTCTAGTTTTACTGTATAAAAGTGGGGTTTAAGGGGGTCAAAATTATTTAGGCCTGTTTTCGTGATGCCGACAACTGCCGTTCTTGAATCAGCGGAAGAGAGAGAATGACCGTAGAGATGATTCCATGATCAATTTCCACGAAAGTTATGGGCGCCTAACGAGGACTCAGATCAGCTTGCGCATCCGCGCAGTTTGATCAAAGACTTCATTATCCGCATTAGCAGTTTGGCTTCTCAATGCTGTCCAAAATGCGCCCGGGGGAAATTCTAATCAGACTATGCGAATGTGCAGACTGATCTGAATCTTCACTGGGCGCTCATGAGCAAAGTTACGTTTTTTGACGTTGAAGCTCAATTGATTCTTTTCAGTGAAAATAAAACTTTTCTCCTAAAAGTAATAAAAAAAATTAACAAAGTATAGTTTTGTGTAGTTGTGATTAGCTTGGGATTCGAAAATCACGATTCGATAGGAAGCGGTAAACGCATGGACATACGAACGTTTCTTACCAGTATGAAGCAAACTAACTTACTTCACATAAAACGTCATCGCTGGGGCCCGTTCAATAAAAAGAGATGTGTCGTTTGGCTTTGGTGGATTGGCTTGTAAAGCAAATGGAACCATGAAATACATAGATACGTCATATTTTCCATCAGCTTTTGAGTTATACTCGGTGACCACTGGTGTCGTCATAGCTATTTTTCTACCTAGACAATGGAAAGACATCACAAGAACAAACCTGTATAATTTTGATCCCCTTAAACCCCACTTTAATATTGTAAAACTGGGGTTTATAGGTGTTTACATTATTTTTCTTATTTCTGCAAAAAACATAGATTGTTGGTACTTGTTAGAACCGCCTCGGCGAGGCGGTTCTAACGAGTTCCTACAATCTATGTTTTGAGCAGGAATATGACAAATATCAGAATTTTTATCTAATTTTTTTCAGTTTTTGGTGGTGAAATTTTCAATATATTTAAATAGGCATGTTTTTGTAATAGAAAAGAAAACAAGACGTACAGTCAAACTTAAATCGCTTGACCATCCTTAGGACCATAGAAATTTGTTGTAGTTATGGGAAGTTCGAGTCACTGAGGGTTAAACAAAGTGCTAGGTCAAGAGGCAAAAGGAGATAACCTAGGGATGTCTTTTCCAGCTTCTATAAAATAATGGTATGTTGTGCACCCATTAGAATCGCCTGAATGAGACGATTCTCATGGGTACACACAACATATATTATCAAGATAAAATAAGCAAATTGTCTTACAATATCCCTAAATATTTGTTTTCTTTGAGGATTTCCTGTGGACTTAAAAACGAGTTCGAATCAGATATGGTAACTGAGCCATCGGTAATTGAAGCTTTCTTGTATCTTTAACTGTATCTTCTTTAAAAAAAGATAACTGTGAAAATAAAGAAAGGTTTGCTGTACATGAGAGAAGTTGTTGATAACTTAAGCTCTGCTCTTTGTAAACAATGTAGGCCTTGATTGGAAGACCATTCTGTAGCGTCTGATTTTGATCTAAACCATTTATGCTATCTATATATATGCTATATATAACCTAATATTTTGGGTTATTACGGTGTCCGTGGATCTTGCAATAACAGCTTGACTCTCATTATCTCCAATTCCAATAGATCAGAATATTTAGTTGGAGATATCAGTAGTTTGATATAACAAGAGTTGAGATGTAAGGAACATACAACAAACAATACTAATACTATGACTCAAGCAGAAGTTTGAGTTATCAGTGTTTGATAAGAGCCAAAGGTATTTGTAATTAAAGACCTGATTGATTCTTCAACTTAGAATGATAAAAAAAGAATAAATAAATTTAATCCTTTCATCCCTGTAGACCAAACAAAATACAGTCGACTCTCGTTATCTCGAATGCCAAGAGACTCTCAGAAATACTTCGAGATATCCGTACCTCGACATATCAGATTTGCAGAATTGAGGAAAAACTAATTCGATTAACCACATTTAACAATTATATGTGTAATTGGACTCTTGAAGTTAGAGATACAAAATGTATATTGAAAATATTGTGGAAAAGAGGAGAAATTTTTCCTTTGGAGCAATTTCTCCTTTTTTCCACAATATTTTTTACATGTTGTTAGATTTTCATGTTTAAGCAGAGACCAGATTTTCACTTCGAGATAAGCGGTTATTCGAGATAAGCGAGTTCGAGATAGCGAAAGTCAACGGTACCTGTGCAAACAGAGTAGACCCTAATGTGACAACTCACAATGAGCCGTCTCATCAGGATCTACAAAGTTTGCTATTCAGTTGTGATTTTTGACTGGCATCTCTATTTGCAAAGATAGACTTATCCAAATTCAATGATAGAACAGCCCATTTCATACTCAGGGTGGAAAGGATTAAGGCAACTATACCTTCACTGTTTCCATGGTCGATGTAATGAAATAACTTATAAAATAGCTGTCTAGACTGATAACTTTGTAGGTCAATATCGCTTGCCATGGCGCCAATCCAAACGGATGGTTCATAATGTCGTGTCTCGAAATCCTGAAACGTTTAGAGATTATCGCAAGGAAATGTGTGACATGCTAGATCACAGTAGAAATACTGATAGGGATGGACCTTGAGAGATGACAATAGCTGTTATGGCGATGTTTCCTGGTCAGACTAGTTACTTTCGATCAGTGACATAAACTTTCAAACATCACGGAATTGGGAGACTGACTCCATTCGTGTCTGCATGTATTTATCTTTTTTGTAAATCTGTCTTTCACTTCATGTGGTCTTATTTGCTCTTTTATCCCAATCCATTTTTTTATTGCAGAAACTACTCAACGGGGTATAACTGGTATATAACAGAATATTTAAGCTACACTAGATGATACACCTTGAAAAGACAGACAGATACAAAGTAAAAGCAAAAAAACAAAAAAGAGTCTGGAAACAAACTAAAGAATGGGCTCAATAATCACAAAGGTGCAGAAAATGTACTGCCTTATATTGAAGTACTGGGAGACGTTTTCAAAGGCCGCGACATGGCCTCAACACTAGCTGTTGTGAAGATAACAGGATTTAAAAAGGAATAACCCTTGCAAACAATGAAACACATACACACACACACACACACACACACACACACAACACACAAACACACACACACACACACACATACACATTGGCTTCGGTGCCTCAGTTGGATGCGCGTCTGACTGGTGGTCAGGAGGTTGCAGGTTCGACCCCCGGTGGGTCGGCAACAATGTTCCGTGGAGATACTGGTATAAGCCTGCCCAATAAGTGTGGTTAGGTAAACTGACCGCGCTCGACATGACCCCATTGGGTTGACTCACACACACACACACACACACACACACACACACACACACACACACATGACGAAACAAGTAAAAGATTTTCAGTTGTAATCTGAAGCCAGAGCAAATGAAACCCGCAAAAAAAAGACTGATAGTTACTTGCCATTTTGAAAGTGCCGTTCGTTAAAAAAAAGCAAAACAGAAACAGAAACAGTGAAGTGCACAATTTATACCCATTGGTAAACCAATTGTTTCTTTGTATAAGTTAGTCCCAAACCGAATAAGATATTAAACAAGAGGACCATGATGGTCCTATATCGCTCACCTGACCAAACAGATTTGCATATTTACTGTTGAAGTTTCAGCCAAGTTTACTGCTCTAGGATTTTTGTATAAACTTTATAGCACTAACCACCCCCCGCCCCCTCCACCACACCCCGGCCATGTTTTTTTACAAATCTTGACGACTTGAACTGAATCTTAAAAGAGGGTCACCAAAGGAACATTTCTGCCAAGTTATATTGAAATTGGTCCAACGGTTTAAAAAAGTTTTATATAGCTATAAAGCCCTACGCCCTAACGGCCATGTTTTTTGACGAATCATGAAAGCTTGAACAAACTTGGTAGAGGGTCACCAAAGGAACATTCCTGCCAAGTTATATTGAAATCTGTTCAGTGGTTTCTGACAAGAAGATTTTTAAAGTTTTCTATTTAGATATAAGGGAAAATAAGCCCCACCCCATGGCAGCCATGTTTTTTTAACGAATCATGACTGCTTGTACAATCTTGATAGAGGTTCACCAAAGCAACATTCCAGCCAAGTAATATTGAAATCGGTCATGGGGTATGTGACAATAAGAATTTTAAAATCTTCTATGCAGATAAAGACGAAAAATAAGCCCCGCCCACCTGGGGACCATGGTTTTTGATGTATCATGAAGGCTTGAACAATCTTGGTAGAAGGTCACCAAAGCAACATTCCTGCCAAGTTACATTGAACTCAGTCCAACTGTTCTTACGAGATTTTTAAAGTTTTTTATATAGATATATAGGGAAAATAAGCCCTGCCCCCTGGCAGCCATTTTTTTTACGAATCCAAATGGCTTGAACAATCTTGGTAGAGCATCACCAAAGGAACATTTTTGCAAAATTATATTGAAATTGGTCCAGTGGTTTCGGACAAGAAGATCTTTAAACTTTTCTATATAGATATATAGGGAAAATAAGCCCCGCCCCCTGGCGACCATATTTTTTGACGAATCCAAATGGCTTGAACAATCTTCCTCGAGGATCACCAAAGGAACATTTTTGCAAAATTATATTGAAATCGGTCCAGTGGTTTCGGACAAGAAGATTTTTAAATGTTTCTATATAGATATATAGGGAAAATAAGCCCTGCCCCCTGGCGGCCATGTTTTTCGACGAATCCAAATGGCTTGAACAATCTTGGTAGAGGATAACCAAAGGAACATTTCTGCAAAATTATATTGAAATCGGTCCAGTGGTTTCTGACAAGAAGATTTTTTAATGTTTTCTATATAGATGTAAAGGGAAAATAAGCCCCGCCCCCTGGCGGCCACGTTTTTTGACAAATCCAAATGTCTTGAACAATCTTGGAAGAGGATCACCAAAGGAACATTTCTGCAAAATTATATGGAAATCGATCTAGTGGTATCTGACAAGAAGATTTTTTAAGTTTTCTATATTGATATATAGGGAAAATAAGCCCCACCCCCTGGCGGCCATGTTTTTTGATGAATCCAAAAGGCTTGAACAATCTTGGTAGAGGATTACCAAAGGAATATTTCTGCAAAATTATATTGAAATCGATCCAGTGGTTTCTGACAAGAAGATTTTTAAAGTTTTCTATATAGATATATAGGGAAAATAAGCCCCGCCCCCTGGCGGACATGTTTTTTGACCAATCCAAATGTCTTGAACAATCTTGGTAGAGGATCACCAAAGAAACATTTCTGCAAAATTATATTGAAATCGGTCTAGTGGTTTCTGACAAGAAGATTTTTAAAGTTTTCTATACAGATATATAGGGAAAATAAGCCCCGCCCCCTGGTGGCCATGTTTTTTGACGAATCCAAAAGGCTTGAACAATCTTGGTAGAGGATCACCAAAGGAACATTTCTGCAAAATTATATTGAAACTGGTCCAGTGGTTTCTGACGAGAAGATTTTTTTTCAAGTTTTCTATATAAATATATAGGGAAAATAAGCCCCGCCCCCTGGCGGACATGTTTTTTGACGAATCCAAATGTCTCGAACAATCTTGGTAGAGGATCACCAAAGAAACATTTCTGCAAAATTATATTGAAATCGGTCTAGTGGTTTCTGACAAGAAGATTTTTAAAGTTTTCTATACAGATATATAGGGAAAATAAGCCCCGCCCCCTGGCGGCCATGTTTTTTGACGAATCCAAAAGGCTTGAACAATCTTGGTAGAGGATCACCAAAGGAACATTTCTCTAAAATTATATTGAAATTGGTCTAGTGGTTTCTGACAAGAAGATTTTTAAAATTTTCTATATAGATATATAGGGGAAATAAGCCCCGCCCCCTGGTGGCCATGTTTTTTGACGAATCCAAATGGCTTGAATAATCTTGGTAGAGGATCACCAAAGGAACATTTCTGCAAAATTTTATTGAAATCGGTCCAGTGGTTTCTGACGAGAAGATTTTTTGAGTTTTTAGTTAAAAAATCTATTTTTAGCTCCTGTGACCTAGATATGCAATGGACCGGAACCATTTGAACAACTTTGAAAGAGGATCAACCAAGGATCATTCCTGTGAAATTTGGTCAAAATCCAATCAGTGGTTTAGGAGGAGATGTTGTTTAAAGATTGTGAACGGACGGACGGACGGACGACGACGACGACGACGGACGGTGAGTGATCACAATACCTCACCTTGAGCTTTCGGCTCAGGTGAGCTAAAAACAGAAAAAGCTCACATTCTTTCTGACAGGACAAAAACGTGTAATGTTAAAGCTCCTCAAAAGTGAAAAAGCACGTTTCTCTCTCTCTCTCAACAAGCAAGGTTAACCTTTGTCATGCTGAATAAATTAAGATGCCACGCCCATTTCTAATTTTTAGCCACTCAGATTACTTGATTGTTGGTACAAATTCACTACTGATATCTCCAAACAGTGCAGATCTAGATCAGCTGGCTTTTTAGAAGCCAGCTGATCTTGATCTACACTGTTTGCAAAATCTGGGTATATCCGGAATCAGCAGGACCAAGTTAATAAACGTTTTTCTTATGAAAATTGTCAGTTAAATGCAGGATCTTATCGTTTGGTAGTTTATGAGGCAGAAATGTTTAGGACAGCTAACGTTCGGACGCGCGCCCACCCAAGATTCAGATTGGCCTGCGCATTTGCGCAGTCTGATTAGAATCTTCAATGGGTGCATTTTGGACAGCCAAGGATGCAAAGTTTCTTCATGCGAACAACTAAAACTACACTGATCAGACTGCGCGGATGATAAGGCTGATTTGACTCTTCGTTGAGCGCACATGTCAGAAGTTACTTTTTCTCACGTTGCGTCTCATAAACTGTAGGAAAGCTATGTACAGAATGCATACAAACTCACATGTGTTACTACAGACTGATCAGTCTTCCATAGTCATTCTACTGAGATTCCTCGTTCTGTAGACTGAGCCAAACGTGTGAAAATTGCACTTTCTGAAATGTGCGTCCAACGAAGACACAAATCAGCCTACGAATCCGCGCAGTTTAATCAGAGCCTTCATTGTCCGCTTGAAGAAACTTTGCACCCTTGGCTATCCAAAATGCGCCCGGTGAAGATTCTGATCAGATTGCGCGGAGGCGCAGGCTGATCAGAATCTTCGCTGGGCGCATATGTCCAAAGGTACGTTTCCTGACGTCGCGGCTCGACCGTTTTAAAACACTGTGCCGTATTTACCCTAAGTATTGAAACATCTTACCGTATTCGACCTAATTACCGCGCTGTGCGCTTAGGTTTTTCAAAAGTACAAGGAAATTTTGTGGTAAACTATGACTCTACTTACCAAGGATACCCTTAAAAACAAATATCAGCAAAGACCTTATTTGGTGATGTTTATGCGATTTTTTCTGATTTTCTTTATTAAAACATATGTTGTGGGTACTCATTTGAATTGCATCGACAAGTCAATGCAATTCAAATGGGTACCCACAACATATGCCTTTACAAAGAAGTACACTGGCTGTGTTTTAAGACCGCGGAATTGCTTCTGTGCGCTTATAGGGGTATGTGCGGTAATTAGGTCGAATACGGTAATTGTTTTCCATACTTGTCCTAAAACTTGAACAAGTCCATTTTATTATAGGAATCAAACATGGTTTTTCATTCATTAACATTCGCCAGGTCCCGTGGGAGGTGCTGAAAACCGAGGCCGGAGGCCGCGGTTTTCAACACCTCCCAAGGGACCTGCCGAATGTTAATGCATTGAAAAACCATGTTCGGTCGCTATTATTGCATAAAAACTGAAAACATTTGCTACATTTCGCGTTATTTCTTGCACTATTTTGTTTCGCCTTTTCATTGATTTTCTCGCGAACGCAATTTCTATGGACTATGCTCGTTCTAGGGCCGGGCAGTACACATCTCGTAACGGCAGCAAATCTGTGGCCCCGGTACCCGATCATATTGAAAGTTACATAGCCGTGCATTAAAAGCGCGTGAATTGCCTTGTTAATGCACGGCTTTTCGCAGGTTAATGCACGGATGTTAAGAACGTGCGACACCCCTTTTTATGCAATAATAGATGCTGATCAATCTTAAAACTACTGGACGAGTGACAAACAGTGTAGACCAGCTGTTCTGGGTCCTTATTGTTTGGTCAGGCCTGTCAGTCCCAGTGTTTAGGATTATTTGCAGTAACAAGTTTTCCGACAATTTAAATTCTTACAGCACTTTGCTTAAAATTTGAAAACATCTATTTGGAGACCTGAATAGGTGTCTATAACAGACCTTAGTCTTTCTCTGAAATTAGCAGTATTCATGGCTTATCCAGTGCTCCGAATCTCTCTCAAAATTTGTTTATTTTACGTCTCGAATTTCATCAAGCGCTGGGTCTTCTGTTATTTCATAGCTAAATTGTAGTTATAACAAGTCAAATGCATCAGGAAAATAGCTGAGTTTTTCACCTCTTTTTAAGTGTGTTACTGAACAAACTCATCAGATAAACTTTCCATCTTCTTCAAAATTGAGCAAAATTGGCAGGGAAATATATAGGTGTGTATAACAATGCTTTTCCGGAATGGCAGTGTAACAGTGTAACCCTGATCAAACTGCTTCTTTATCATCTGTGTCTACAATATTTGATCGCAATTATGCCCTTATATTCAAAGAGATATTACTGAGCAGTGTGTGCACTGATAAAAGTAAAGAGTCAGGGCCCAGTTGTTCAAAGCATCGTTAGCTTAACGAGCTCGTTAAGGGTCATTTCGTTAACTGTTTTAGCGGATGCGGTTTACAATATTCTGATATTTTTTGCTGAAAAAATTTGAGTAGCTTTTAAACTGCAAAAGCTACTCACATTGTTTCAACAAATGATTTCAGCATATCTGTGTATCACTCAATGTAAATTTTAACGAATCGTTAGCTAACGATGTCGTTAGCTTTGAACAACTGGGCCCAAATATTTATTAGGAGCTACATAAATTATCTTATTTATATTGTTTGCATGTTTGCTATCCGATGTTTACATCGCGCCATGTATAGACCAAGCTGACATTCAACTTAACCCTTGTTATGCTGAACCCGGATATGCCCTGCCTTTGCAAACAGTGTAGATCCAGATCATTTGGTTTTTGAAGAAGTCAGCTGGGCCCAGTTGTTCAAAGCGTCGTTAGCTTAACGAGCTCGTTAAGGGTCATTTCGTTAACTGTTTTAGCGGATTCAGTATACAATATTCTGATATTTTTTGCTGAAAAAATGTGAGTAGCTTTTGCACTGCAAAAGCTACTCACATTTTTTCAGCAAAAATTTCAGCATATTCGCGTATCACTCGATTTAAATTTTAACGAATCGTTAACTAACGACGTCGTTAGCTTTGAACAACTGGGCCCTGATCTGGACTTGCACTGTTTGTCATTCAGTATATAATTTTTAATCAACAATATGTATTAAGAAATCTGACTGGCTGACAGTTAGAAATGGGTGTGGCATCTTAATTTATTCAGCAATACTAGGATTAAGTCTGAATTGGACCGTTATCAGATCGACAGGAATCTTGTCGGGCTGACAACTGCCCGATATAGATTTAAATAGAATGCTAGCTTAGAAATTAAATAAATTCTCACGCTGTTCTGTTGCAGAATGGAAAATCTTGGACATTCGTTCTGATGACAATACCATGGTGGAGTGAACGGTTTCTGTGTTGTTACATCTATTGGTAAAATGTTGCCTGGTAGATTTTGGGCCAAGGACACAGACAGCGTGGCGACAAACGTTGCTAGGCAAAGCATCTTAGACGCTGTAATACAAACATACAAGATTAATTACATATTTCAATTAATCAATGATTGATCAAGAAATCATTTCTCCGGTCGTTATCCCCCTTCCGCTGATTCATGAAGGGCAGTTATCAGTTATTGGCGAAAGTATGCGCACAGGTACTGGTTAACGCTGAGAAGACTGATCCTGCCAAAGAAAAAATGTAAGAAGGTTAACTCACCGGCTCGACATGACCTTAACAGTGTTAACTGGGCCGTAAACCCCCAACGCAAACAAACAGTCAATCATTATATTGTTGGAAGCAATAATATAATCTGGCCTCAACCGTCATGTTTCTATATATAGGCTATATATACATTCGAATCTCATTATCTCAAACTCCCAAGGTACCAGGATGTTTGGTTTAAGATATTAGAAGTTTGATATAAAAGTTGCATTGTAGGCAAAAATAGCAGACTAAACCAAATTTGCACTTTATTTAGTTTAATTTAAGCAGTAGTTTGAGCTATCAGCGTTTGAAATAATGAGAGCCAACTGTTTTTGATGAAACGAAGTGAACTGGATATACTTGGTACGTGCTTTCCTCTACTGCAATGCCCTTCTGAAAAGGGTTCTACTTTAAATGGAAAGGATTTGCTCCCAAATTCATTCCCTTTAGAGTAGATCCCGTTTTAGAAGAGAGGTAAAATCAGTTATGACAGTTCACTCCTATGAAAGAGCATCAGTTCCCCTTAAATACAGGACCCGGATGGAATACAATGACAAGCATAATCACCATTACGAAAACACGCCTATTCAAATATATTGAAAATTTCACCATCAAAAAATGAAAATTTTCAGATAAAATAATTGTGATATTTTTCATATTTCTGCTGAAAACTTAGATTGTGGGTACTCGTTAGAGCTGATTCAGTGAGGCCGTTCTAACGAGTACCTACAATCTATGTTTTTTAGCAGAAATAATAAAAATACTGTATACCCCTGTAAACCCCAGTTTTACTACATAAAAATGGGGTTTAAGGGGGTCAAAATTATATAGGTATGTTTTTATGATGTTGAATAATTGTTAAAAGGTTAACTAATTTCGTCGTGTGTTTTCATATACAATGAACCCTCTTTATAACGGCAGCATTTATTTACAAAGATGTTGCCAATAAAGTGAATTAGCTGTTGTAAAGAATCCTTGATGAGCAGAACGATATATAAGAAAGGTCTTGTTTCTCTCCTCATTTCCTCATAAAACATTTGTTATATATATATATATATATATATATATATATATATATATATATATATATATATATATATATATATATATATATATATATATATATATATATATATATATTTGTTAGAATCGCTTCAAAACGTATGTTTCTTCAAATATGAAATACAATGTTCATGCCAGTCAAATATCATTGTACCGAATTTTGTCATTGTATCGAGTGTCTGTATATAAAGGGTTGACTGTATAGAAATATATGTGGTGTACCCAGGAAATGCCACACTCACGAAGAGTAGTCTTCACGAGGAACCAAAGGAGAGTATATGCACAATAATGTCACAACGAATGCCATATATGAAGCCACAAAAGCCACACTCACGAAAAAAGAAGCAAAGCAGTAGAGGAACCGCCTTGGAACGGTCAGTAGGAAAACTAGATTACATTTTAACCCTTGTCCTGCTGAACCCGGATATACTCTGCCTTTGCAAACATTGTAGATCCAGATCAGTTGGCTTCTGAAGAAGCCAACTGATCTGGATCTGCACTGTTTGCCATTAAGTATGTGACATTATAGCAAAATACTGATCAAGTAATCTGATTGGCTGAAAATTTTAAGTGGGCATGGCATCTTAATTTATTCCACTGGACAAGGGTTAAACCAGTTTTACTCGCGCGAAACCTCACCTTTATTTCTCATACATTTCCAAATTACAAATATATGTTCGGTCCGCCCTGGGGTTCTCCACCTCATCCGTGGAACATCACAGTAAAAATATAAGACTAACTATATAAGCAATAATATAATCTGGCCGCAACCCTTATGTTCCTATATACACACTGGTCAGTATAAACGCTTAGACTTCACGACAACTGCATCGGCTTCTAGTTTTTAATGTATCGGCTTTTAAGGAAAATGGCGTAAAAATGATTTAGAAGCCACTAACGGTGTATTGAAAATTCCGAAAAAAAATCAAGCAGAGATCTGACATTTAATGGGTGAATGCCTTTCTATCTGATAGTCTTACGATGCCCTGGTCAGTAAACGGGCTTAGAACACGTGTTTCAGAAGGAAATCCGAAAATGCGTTGTCGTGAAACCTATGCGTTTATATTGATCATAGTGATATAAGCTGGATATATTTGATAAACTGGATACAGCTGGTAGATTTTTCTCCCATTTTGGGTCGAATGTTTACAGCCGGGCCATAGTATACTTGCACCGAAATTTCGTTAAGGCTGTTGTCCACGTGATTATCATTGACCATTGAAATCAAACCGCGCATTTGTACGAAATCCAGATAACGGTTACTTATAGCCCCCATCACGAAAACATACCTATATAATTTTGACCCCCTTAAACCCCACTTTTATATAGTAAAACTGGGGTTTACAGGGGTATACATTATTTTCTTATTTCTGTTCAAAAACATAGATTGTGGGTACTCGTTAGAACTGCCTCGCCGAGGCGGTTCTAACGAGTAGCCACAATCTATGTATTGAGGAGAAATATGAAAAATATCAAAAATTTTTATCTGAAAATCTTTCAATTTTCGGTGGTGAAATTTTCAATATCTTTGAATAGGCGTGTTTTCGTAATGCGAGGCTTATCTGTAAAACCTGAACTGGGACTTTAGCAAACAGTGCCAGATCAGACACCGCAGAACGCGGCGTCTGACCAGGGTCTGCAGTGTTGCTTAAATAACAATAAATTAAAGGTGAAATAAATTAAGTCCCCTTTCAGGACCATTTTGTCCTGCCTACATTCAAAGATAATCGACCCGCCAGTGTTGTCAGTGCTTTGGTTTTTATACGGAAGACAACGTTTGTGACTTCCTATTTACTCACATGCACGCAAACACCATTCTAAAAAAAGTCTACTCTAAAAGGAAAGAGTTTTCTTCCCTTTGGGGGTAAATTCTTTCATTTAAGAGTAGACCTCCGTTCAGAAAGGAGGTCAAATCAATTTTGACAGAGTTGTTTCTCATTAATGTGTATACGGTCGCCTTAAATCAGGACCCGGGTGCAATACAGATGACAACATGCAATAATTATTAATGGTTTTCTAATTTGGTCATGTACTTTATAGAAACCAGACCCCGAGGATATAAAACTTTTTCATGCTCAACTCAGCTGAGCATGAAAGTTTCTGTGCTAATAATTATTAAAATACCATCAATAGTTGGCATTTTCATATTTATAAGCAGAGACATTTTCATTCTCAGTTATTTTTAACAAGAAAGAATTTGCAATTGTAAGTAAATTGAGATTTCTAAGCGGGACAAATTTCATGCTCAGCTGAGTTGAGCATGAAAAAGGTTTTACATAACCTCGGTGCCAGATATATGTAAACTACTTTTGTATACAGAATATTTAGTTTGTTTCACGTTAACGTCGCTTTCAAGTCTTTCTATTATACATCACGACGGTGTCAGAATGTGACAGTAAGTGCTAAGCTTACTTTTAGAAAGTCGAAATATCACGCCCCGACAGAATGATATGACAAGAAATTACACATAGACACATTATACTGACACCGGACTGACCAGTTCTGATTTCTGTCCTTAGATTCATCGGTTATAGTTACGTATTTATTTGATTTGAATGAAAACACAGTTCAAACTTTCCATTGTCTGTAATAACTCGTATTAATATCATTATTGTTAGCTTACGCATTTCAGTTTGAAACAGATTATAAAAGGAATGAGCTTTGAGAGTAACGAACTAAGAACTGAGAATCGCTGAAATATCAAATACTCCGGGCAGGACTAGCAACTTTCGGACAGTTTGGTCACATTAGTGACCCGCATGTAAATTTTAAAAAAATCTCGGAATTGGTTCACAAATATAAAACTTCACTATAGTGAAGCATGGGCAGACGCGTTTCAGGGCGGACATACGGCACTGATACATTACCAGCAGTAATGCAATTGTACTGAAAGCTAACGATACGGACAAAACGCCTTTTTTTTTTTTTTTTTTTTTTTTTTTTTTTTTTAATTTTATATGTGTACATTGTACAGGATGGTAGGATTATGAGTTATACTTACGTGTCGCTGCGAATCACGATGAATGCCAGGACAACTGGTACTGCACTGTGACTCTTTTGAAACATCTTATATACTGTACGTTAAAAGTTAAGCCCACTTCCATCTGAATTTATTTAATTTCGAAATTTAGTGTTCATACGAATGCACGTGGAATTCCAGCTTAAAGTGCCTTATAACCATATGCGAACCGTGTAGACGTGATCAGACTGCACATAGGTGCAGTTTGATCACCGTCTACGCTGTTCACTTAAAGTACGTGTGAACCATAAAGCTTCATTAAGCAAACATTGTAGATTGTGATCAAACTGCCTGAGTGCGAAGGTCGAGCTTGTTACAGACTAGGAAAATGAATTCTGTCCGACTATGTAGGGTAGCAACGGTACCAGCCGAATGTCGGTTACAGTCTTAGTCCCATTCATCCACCTTTCATACCAATGGTCTTTCAGTGTTGAAACTAGCGTTACTATCCTTTTATGAGGAGTGTATACATTGGAAGATAGTCCGTCACTTTTTTATAAAGGAGAAATTTTTTGTAACTTGCGTCGGCTTTCCTGCGTACCCATTTCCTTCTGAAAAGAAGTCTGCTGTAGTGAAGAAATTTGTTCATTCGTGGAGCACATCCTTTCGTTTTACAGTAGAACCCTTTAAAGTAGGGAGACCAAACAATTCTGAATTACCTCCCCCAAAGTCCTCTGTTAAAATGCATCAGTTCCTCTTTTAACCCCGTTTAAGCGAAACTTTTGGGGAAGCCTGTTATATTAACCAAGCACTTTGATCATGTATGAAATATCACTCTATTCAGTCTGTGAGCATGCATACTTATATGCTTGTATTCAGTATAATACAGTTTAAGGCTCCTTTTTCTTATATAAGTTAATCAGGCATGCCCCACAAGATGGCTGCCACAAACTGGCAAGGGAAGCAACTCAAGCTCGTGTGAACTATAAGATGGCTTTTATGTGGACCAATGTTGTCAATTTGCACTTCTTTTGTATTGTACTGGTTCTGACAGCAAACCGGTTCTTAATTTTTGCTGAGGTGTATAATTTCCCTGGGTTTTATAACAGATCTCTGTATGACGTAACAATGATACGTATTCAGTCTTATCACTACCGTTACAAAACTTATATGCCATACTTACCCTAAGTATTCGGAAACCTTATTTTTTCCTAATAATTGTCCTAAACTTTGAACAAGTCTAGATTAATCAAATACCTGCTAATGTGTCTATAAGACTGCTGGATGAATGGCAAACAGTGTAGACGCAGATCAGACGCCGCATTCTGCGGCGTCTGATCTGCGTCTACACTGTTTGCTCAAGGTTTTCTGTCCGAAAACTTAGGGTAAACACGGTATCATTGACAAGATAACCGTTGAATAGACTTATGCCAATGTACAGATATACTGAACGCCAAAAGAAACGTTCACAAGTTTATGCACAGTTTTGTTCACTATATTGCCTCGAACGAATCGTTTAAAGCGTTTAGTGGGACTGACAATTTACCATGGTATATTGTGAAGTGTAACATTTCTAAGCTTGATAAAAATAGTGATCTAGCTTATTCAAAAAAAAAAAAAACATTGCATTTTTATTGTAAGAGTTACCGTTTCCTTACCTTGGAAGCCCTCGTACCAAGTTTAGTTCAAAATGTGTCATTGGTAGTGTAAGAGATATCATTTAACAGTTTTACTGTTATAAGTTAATGGCACGTTTTTAGGACCGTTAAGGGCGTATACGGACGAAGAGAGATCCCAACAGCACCTGACCTTCGTGATAAAAAGCAAAAGAAAAATCAGTTTTTACTCTTAATTTTATATATATTTATTCTAAATGAAATTGTATATAAACATAACATAATGCACTGATTAATGCACTGATCTTTAATTAAACCGGCGCCAGGAAAAGCATGCAGACAATGCTGAATGTAGACAGCCAAATCCTAGACTAGCCTGTACGGATGTACAGGAACGTCAGAACTTTCAAGGTCTACATTACAGGGTCCAGATAGCTAACACCAAGCTTCCTGACCAATCACGTGACTGTACAGGTATTCGTGGCTCGCATATAATTTAAGTGCCTTTTCTCGTTTTGCAATTCATATGATGCCATGAATGATTATTCTTTCGTTTAGTCTTGAAGTCATTTGCAGGGCTACAAAAATCTTATAAAAACTATCATGAATGTGCCAAGTTAAATTTTACATTAACAAAATTCTAAAGACATCTATAACTTCTTTGTGTTTAATTTAAAATTAATTCGAATTGAATTCTTGATATTTGATTACAAAGTTGTTTTCGTTGGAATGATAACTATATAAGAAGATTGACAGATTTTTCTTTCTTTCTTTCTTTTGCTAGGTCATACACTATCGAGGCACAACAATTTGAAGTTAACATAAACTCGTTTTGGCATTGACGTCAATGGTGGCATCACCAATTTATGAAGACAATATTTGCGAGTCAATTTAAACAGCTGAAATAAAATATTTATTGCATTAATCATTTAGTTTGTTTTTTTTTTCCAACCAACTACGGGATTTTCACTTTGCACCTAGCTGAAGAACATTCTGCCGCAACGTGAGAAAACGTGCCTTCTAACATGTGCGACCAAGGAAGACTCAAATCAGCCTCGCATCCCGGTGTGATCACAGTCTTCGTTGTCCGCATAAAGAAACTTTGATTCCGCTATCCGCAAAGCGCCCAGGGCCGATCTAAATCTTCGCTCGGAGCACATGTCTCAAGTACGTGTTCTGACGCTGCGAGTGTTTTAACCCATTGTCTACTGAATAGACTCTCTTACACTAGATACTGGAAGAGTCCAATTTCAATTTAGGTAAGACCGGCTATGAGATTTGCATATTCATAGAGAAAAATGGCTAAACCATTTGCAAACAGTGGAAACCCTGATCAGACGCCGCGTTCTGCGGCGTCTGATCTGGGTCTGCCCTGTTTGCCAATTACCCCTTTACGAGTCTCCCGACTACACTGGGTTTATTTATACTGATGTACGTTTAGAATGCAACCCTGTACACACTGCACTGACATTGGCTTTCTGTACTTATTGTTAACTGCTCTACGAATGGGCCATCATGACATATATTGTATGTGAACAGCGAAAGCACAGATCAGACTGCGCATCCGCACGTTCTAATCAGAGCCTCCTCAATTCGTTGATATATTCTGTCGCATCCATTATTACACGTGGGCAACGAAGCCCCCGTTCAGACCGCAAGAATGTGCAACCGGGCCTTGCTATTTGTGGCTTGAATAATGCAACGAATTGAAGCACTGAATTCTAAACCAATCACCGTTGGTAACGGTACGTTGTAAGACAACTGAAACGAACATATTTTTTATATATATTTCCGTCTAAAATGGTAAAGTTTTATATGTTCATGAAAATATAAACGAAGTAAAATTTTACAATATAAAATAAAGGCACATTCCTTTCTGTATAGAATTAAATCTTTAATAAAGCATGCGAGAAAAAAGTCTTAAGAATTCGGACACAATTACGGAAACAGTGCAGACCCAGATCAGATACTGCACATTGCGGTGTCTGATCAGGTCTACACTGTTTGCCACTCATTAAGCAGTTTTGCCACTTATCAACAAATAGTCAAATGGACTTAATCAAATTTTATGACACTTATGGTTATAAACGAGACCTTCCCAAGAGGGGTGGCGGTACTTGTTATATTGTTCTCCTGAAATAAATCGACATATTCCTTTGTTCCCCAAAATCAAAATCTTCATTTTCTATGTTCCCGATTCACCAAAATTGCCTTTGTTCCCCTGGTTCCTTCATTTTAGACTTTGTTCCCTTGTTTCCCAGAAATAAATGGACTTGTTCCCCTGTTCTCCAAAACCCATTGGGAGGGCCTCGTTAACGCTTATCACTATGAGTAAAATTTTTCAGCTGACGAAATAATGAATTTTTTTTTTTTTTTTTTTCCCCAGAAATTATATTTTGACATTTCATGCAAATTGTCTCTATTGGAGACAATTTGCATGAAATGTCAAATCCTGTTTTCTGGGAAAAATAACATCAATTTGTCATCTGCTGAATTTACCCATAGAGTGGTAAAGGTTAAGGCAATAAGGTGTCCTAATCTTTAAGGGGATTAAATACATTTGGTAGATTTTCCGCCATTTTTACAAGGGAGACAACTTCTGTCGCTTTCTGTTCGGTTTCCTGCACGCAAAACTTCTTCTGAAAAGGGAAGTATTCTAAACGGGAAAAAAAAAACTCCCACTGCTCTGCCTTTTCCCTTTAGGTAAACACATAGCCGCGGCAAACACTCCGCTACATCGACCCACGACGTCCTTCCTGATATCGGCTCACGAAGTACCTATTGATACAGACAACCTTCTTTAAACCGACACTCGATACAACGACAAAATTCGTTATAATGACAATTTCACTGTCACAAAACCGTTGCTTAAGATGTAATAGTTAGTCACAAATTATGCGAGAATATTGCATTTAATACTTTAAAGAAACATATGTTTTGGATATTTGTTAGAATCGCCTCAGCGAGGCGATTCTAACAAATATCCAAAGCATATGTTCTGTGAGGAAATAAGAACAAAACAATATCTTTCTTACATATCATTCTGTCCATTAAGGATTTCTTTACAACAGCAAATTCATTATAATGGCAACATCTTTTGAAACAAATTCTGTCGTTGTAACGTGGGTTCACTATATCGGCTTACGATGTCCCGATCGAGATCCACTCAGTGGAGGCGGAGTTTAGCTCATGTCTGTACGGCGCTTCATTGTCCAAAGGTTAGACTGGCTCGAGTCTCCAGTGACTAAATATTTTTCTCATGATCCTGTTTGATAATCCACTAAGATACAACCAAAAAAAAATATCATGACTATAAAGGCTGGTCACTAGAGTGACCAGCCTCTATAGTCATGATATTACTTTGGTTTTATTTTAGTGGATTATTAAACAGATTATAAGAAAAAATATTTTGTCACTAGAGACTGGAGCCAGTCTACCCAAAGGTTTTCACTAGCACCTTATTGTAATGTCTCCAAATAACTGATATACTGTTGGAGGATACGTACAAACACAAAATTACCCTTCATTGATCTGCCACAAGAAAACAAATAGTCTTTGAGACATATATCAGTATCACGGATGCTACATACCCAGTCAGCATTCTACGTAAATCTATATCGGGCCGTCATCGGCCCGTCAGGGTAGCTGACGGGCCGATGACGGCCCGATGTAGATTTACGTAGAACGCTAGCTGGGTATACTTGCGTATGCTTCCATTACTCTTTTTCTGATACGGAGAGAGAATATCAAAAATTAACGCATGGGGTACAGGATAAAAAAAAATCAGCAGACGACATTTTGATTTTTTTTTTTTTTTTCAGGTAATAGGCTTTTACATATCATGCAAATAGTATCCGTTGGAGACGATTTGCATGTTACGTCAAAGCCCATTTTCTGAAGAAAATAAATATATGAAAAAATATCAAATTTTCGTCCGCTGAATTTGCCCATAGAGTTATGACAGTAATTATGAGATAACAGTTTATAATACATAGCAGTTATATAAGCAGTTCTAAAGTAAAATAATTGAACTAAAACTAAAATGATCCTCAACGTGAACAAATATACCGAATTACATTAGCACCCAACACATCCCAAATCACCCTGGCCTCGAGGTTATAAAACTTTTTTCATGCTTAACTCAGCTGAGCATGAAATTTGTCCTGCTAATAAATCTGAAATTACTAACAATTGCAAATTTTTACTTGCTAAACATAGCTGAGCATGAAAATTTTTCGGCTAATAAATAGGAAAATGCCAACTATTATTGTCATTTTCCTATTTATTAGCAGAGGAAAATTCATGTTCAGCTGACTTGAGCATGAAAAAAGTTTTATAACCTCGAGACCTGATCAGCTGCGCAGTTTGTGCTCCTCTCTCCCTGGATTCGCAAGGACCAAAGGCGTCTACAGACGGCGAAGACTAATCAGACTGCACAGATGCACATCCTGAGCTCAATGACAAAAGATATATAATTGAGCCAATACACGACAAATCCTACAATGAGACCTGTGTGACCAGCAAAGACTCAGATCAACCTGTACATCCACCCCGTATGGTTTAGATTCTCGTTTATTCCTCTTTGGATAGCCCCGAGGCTGAAGAAGGCACATGCGATCAGCGAAGACTCTGATCAGACTGCACGGATGCGCAGGCTGATCTGTGTCTTCGCAAATCGCTCATGTCTTATTGCTGGTTTTGACCTGCACTGACTCATATTTTTCACGTCGGGAATCAAATATCACAGTTCTGCTCCATGACGTTGAGGATAAAATCATTAACAAAAATAATATACTGTAATAAATTTAACCTGAAGTATTGGAACAGACAGGCCTGAGCAAACTGTGCTGACCCAAATCAGACATCGCACAACGCGGCGTCTGATCCAGATTTTACTGTTTGCCATCCATTCATCAGTTGTTAGTTACACTGCCATATGCTAAAATGGACTTGTTCAAATCAAATTTTAGGATAGGTTTGCTAAGGAGTTCAGGTGTCCCAATATTTAGGGTTAATACGGTATTTTACAATAAGACATAATATCTAAGAGGCTGTATATCAAAACAAACACTAACACCCATTTTCAAATACACAAAATATCTACCACTCTGCGATTCAGGCATTACTAACAGAAGTCAGAGACGCATCATTCTACTTTCTTAATGGATTCAATCATACTTTTGAAATCACAATTTTCTTTCTTAACAAAGAATTGTCTTTTAATTTTTAAATGTAATTATCTATACGAAAGCAGGCTCAAAACTAACTAACAGATTGCCATTTTGGTTCTTTGTAAGAAAAAAAAAAACACCGAAGCAAAGTAACTTTTTAACAATTTAGCAAAACAATGATTTCAAAATATTAGCTAAAACCTATGTATATAAAAAGCACATATAAACTAATACAAACCTTAAAATCATAAAATAGCTAACAATTTAGTTTTAACCCTGGTCCTGCTGAACCCGGATATGCCCTACTTTTGCAAACAGTGTAGATCAAGCTTCTAAGCCAACTGATCTGGATTTGCACTGTTTATCATTCAGTATGTGAATTTGTATCAACAACCTGGATCAAGTTACCTGGTTGGTTGACAATTAGAAGTGGGCGTGACGTCTTAATTTATTTAGCATGCCAAGGGTTAACATATGTAACATAAAGGCAAACATTCTAACAACACTAAATACAGTCCTTCCCATACCATGTAACACACACACACACACACACACACACGCACACGCACACGCACACACACACACACACACACCTGTTCTTAAAGCAATATATATTCCCTGCTTTTAAAGCTCATCAATGAGAATGATATGCGAAAAGAAAAAAACATCAGTTGGTGTTGTCCTGTATTCAGACCTTCCTGGACAGATGTAACAGAATCAAACAGAACTCTTGGAGGAGGTCCTGTTGAAAAGATTTCTATAAAGAACACCGGGAAGTGATTTTCGAACCGATCAACCCTTGTTTAGTGACACTATTCCTTTCACCCCCGAGTTTCTGGAATGAAATACCGCCACCTATGCATTTGGATAAATTCATTGCTGTAAACAGGGATGTCAGTGAAAATCAAATGCAGATTGGGAAACAGTGTAAGATACTGATGAGACTGGCGTTCGAAGCAGTCTAGTCTAACCTACACTGTCTGCAAAGGTATTTGTTTTGGTCTGCATTTGCTGAAGGGTTAATCGGGTGGTAATAGGATTTGGACACGTGAAAAAGTTTTTGTTTTGTTTTTTCTGTCAAAACAAATGTCAGTTCTCTTGTCATATAGAATGTCTGCTTTTTCTTAATAATACAAAATAGTCAAAGAGAATAAACCTTCAAATGCATAGAGTTCAAAGCGGAAAACGAATTATTAGTATTCGGCAAGAACCTATGCAATTTTCACTGGGAACAACATCCGAATCGACAACCTAATTGTTCCAATTTAACAAATCAAGTATACGCTTTAAGTTATAACGCTTATCAACATTCGAAACAAGCCTAATGTTTCACAACGTAGATTTCAGTACACAGCGTAGAATGCGGCGTCTGTCCTGTTTGCAATACAGGACTGCAGTTTCCTTTAACCCTTGTCCTGCTGAATAAATTAAGATTCCACACCCACTTCTGATGTTCAGCCAATCAGATTACTTGATCTGGATTGTTAATATAAATTCTCATATTGAATGGCAAACAGTGCAGATCCAGATCAGTTGGCTACTTCAGAAGCCAACTGATCTGGATCTACACTGTTTGCAAATGCAGGGTATATCCGGGCTCAGCAGGACTAGGGTTAATAATATATAGATTAGTCCTAACTTCCAACATATAACAATCCACTGGGCAGAAATGGGGTATTAATCGACTTTTTTTCCGCTTGGAAAATGTTGTTGCTATTTCAACTGAAGTACCGTATTGTATTTATTCTAATTATTCAGATAGCCATAATGCTTTACCATATTTATCCTATAATTTGGACAAGTCAATTTGACTACCGTTTGATGTGTCTAACATTGTGATTAATTGACAATGTTGACCATGATCAGATGTCGCGTTCTGCGGCGTCCGATTACGGTCTACACTGTTTGCTCAGGTTCAGGTCTGTCTTGTCCTAAACATTTGGGACCAATATGATATTTTTGGCAGTGGTAAACCAAACCGATAACGAATGAGAGTTTATTGACAACAGATAGCTAAGGAGAGTTCACTAAAATCCATTAATAAAGGAGAGTTCACTGAAAATCGATAACGAAGAAGAGTTTACTGAAAACTGATAAAGAATAATAGTTTACTGAAAATCCAAAGAATTTGACTGGTTTTACGGCAACAAGCATTTTGTCGATGTACACGTTAATTCTAGTGTACTAACATTACTAAATTTCACAGTTAGGCATATGACATTGCGAGCCTTTGAGACGGACGTCTACCGTATGTTCCTAGTGGCGTAATCGTGGTATACGTTGGAGGAGGCATATAAAGCTTATGTCCCCTAGAATCAAGCCCTTCATAATGGTAGTTAGACTTTCCTTGGACAATAAGCGCTGCGTCGCAAATCTGTATCTCCTTTTGAGTGTAGTCATGCTTGTACACCGTTGAATCATCCAACCTGGCGTCACTCTGATAGGGCTTGTTATCAGGACGGTAGCTGTGTATCGGGCTGACGGCGTGAGGAACGTAATGCTTTTTATACGTAGAATTTCCAGCAAATGGTGCCGAACTCGGTTTATACTCCGTCTGTTTGGGAACATGCGCTCTTTCCCCATACTTTCTCTGGTAATCTTGAGCGTAATTGGTCAAACCGTCGAAGGGCTGCGAGTCTTTAACTCTGTTAGCTGATTCAGGTTTTCGAGCGATGGTTTTCACCAACGGATGTTCTTTATACGCCGTTCTGTGTGTTGTATTCTTCTCCATATCGCCCTCGGGCTTATGGTACTGCTCGTGTATGTGCTTGTGAGGCCGCTCTGTCGGCCAGCCCTTATAATCGTGCCTGTGTGTGGATTCATCCTCCAGAGGTGCATTTGAAGAGTAAGCCTCATTTTTAGGCTTGCAGCTTTGCATGGGGGTACCTTGTACACCTTTGTAATCCCTTTTAAACGTTGTTTCACGTTCCGCAGGTGCGCTGCCTGGTTTGTAGGTATCTTTCTGGCGCACATACTTTGGTGGTATTTCATGCGCTACGTAGTCATCTCTGTGAATTGTTCTATCTTGAAATGGAGTATCGCTCCGCTTCGGTGCTTCATAAGGTTTATAATTTCTTCGTGGCGAGGTTTCGTGCGGTTTATAATCACGCTTGTTTGTTGTCTGGTCCTCGAACCTATCTACAGGTGGCTTCCACTGCTCGTGGCTTTGGTATCCTGGTTCCCGTCCTTTGTTCTCCCATGGTTGATAATCCCCTGAAAGTAAAATGGAAACCATCTGGTGAAAAAGAAAAAAAATGTTTGGGAAAAAAAACGTCTGCTGTTATTTTGATTCAGCAGGTCAAAGGTAACGGATAAACATTCATTGGACGTAGACTTGACAAAATTGCTTTTGCCTCTCGTGCTGAATTATTTAAGATGCCACCCCCACTTCTAATTTTCCGCCAATCAGATTGCTAGATCCAGATTTTTGCTATAAATTCACATATTTAATGGCAAACAGTGCAGATCCAGATCAGTTGGCTTCTTCAGAAGCCAACTGATCTGGATTTACACTGTTTGCAAAAGCGGGGTATATCCATGTTCAGCATGACAAGGGTTACAAGCAATTCCTCTCCTTTGGAGCGGCTTCCTTCCGTTTGGAGTAAATACTTTTTCAGAAGGGACTGGCTGTGCAGGAAAGCGAACAAAGTCACAAAAACGGTCTCCTGTGTAATCTATGGCAGGAAATCTACAAATATATCAAGTCCCTGAAGAAGCTGGAAGTCACACATCCAGATAAATGGGTATTACTGTTTGCTGCTCGATTTTAATAGCTATACAAAATAAAACTTGCGCGATGGGGCTTTATTTTGTATAACCATTAAAAAAACTATAGATTATAAAAAGACTATAGATTATTAAAAGACTACAGATTAATAAGATTACCTTCAGGGAGCGTGATACGTATGATAGATTTTAAGCCATCTTTCATAAGGGAGACAACTTTTGTGACTTCCTGATATCTTTCCTGCAAACAGACCGCTTCTGACAAGGGGTCTACTCTTAAAGAAAACTAGAGCTGGTGTTTGTAAAACACTATGCCCCCAACTGCCTGACTCTAACACTGCTTGACTCCAACACTGCTTGCCCATGAGACGGTAACAACAGTAAAAATATATGAGATTTCAATGCTATTTTATCAAAGGGAAATAACTCAAAAGTAGGAGATAATTGGGATAAGAAAAAAAAAATACGGGTCACCTATTTTTTCATGAGGAACCAAAATATGAAATTTCAAAACATTAGCATACTAACTTATGCTATACACAATAAAGCCAACGACATTAAATGGCCAGAAATTGCGAAGGGCCATAACTCCAACAATTCATGTAATTGGTTCAAAATTTAATCAGGTGATCTCCTCCTCAATCCCAGTCAGTATACCAAATATCATGGCTCTGGCTTAAATACTTTTTTAGATATCTTGCTGGCAAGGTCAAAATACCTAGAACTACAAAGGGCCATAACTATGTCAATTTTTCATGGAATTCCCTTAAAAAACAAATCAGGTAATCTCCACATCATCTCCAATCAGCATATAATATTTCAAGACCCTAGCTTAATTACTTTTCCAGATATCTTGCTGACAATGTCAAAATGCGCAGAACTGCAAAGGGCCGTAACTTTATGAATATTTTCACGGAATTCTCTCAAAATATAATCAGGTAATTTACACATCATTCCCACTCACTATGTCAAATTTCAAGAACCCAGCTTAATACTTTTCAAGATATCTTGCTCACAAGATTTAATTCTGATTTTTTTTTCAATGGGGCATAACTCTAAACAAACATGCTAGACAAGGAAAAAAAATACGGGTCAGCTATTTTTTCATTGGGAACCCAAATATAAAATTTCAAAACCCTAGCTTGCAGGGTTCTTAAGATATGGTATGCACCAAAAAAAGCTTGACGAACGGACAAACAGACGGATGGACAAATGAAGGCAAAATAATATGCCCCATCAATTTCATTCGAAACTGGGGTTATAATCAAGTCATCTACTCATCGCTACCAATGTATTCATCAAGTTTCAAGGCTCCAGCTTCAATAGTTTTTTTTAGATATTTTGCTGATAAGGGAACTTGCCCAAATTTATAAAGGGCCATTACTTACGAAATATTTTTCAGAATTTATAAAAAAAAAAGTTAATCAGGTCATCTACTCGTCATTACCAATCAATTCACCAAGTTTCAAGTTTCTAGCTCTAACAGTTTTTGAGATATTTTGCTGACAAGATTAAATGCCCAAAATAACAAAGGGCCATAACTCAATAAGTATTTTTCAAAATTTATTCAAAAGTTAATCAGGTTGTCTACTCATCATTACAAATCCATTCACTACATTTCATGGCTCTAGCTCAAATAGTTTTTGAGATATTTTGCTGGCAATGTAAAAATGCCCCAAATTACAAAGGGCCATAACTCATGAAGTATTTTTCAGAATTTCTTCAAAAGTTAATCAGGTCATCTACTCATCACTACAAATCCATTTACTAAGTTTCAAGGCTCCAGCTCTAACAGTTTTTGAGATATTTTGCTGACAAGGTAAAAAAATGCCCAAAATTACAAAGGGCCATAACTCAAGAAGTATTTTTCAAACTTTCTTCAAAAGTTAATCTGGTTGTCTACTCATCACTACCAGTCTATTCATCAAGTTTCAAGGTTCTAGCTCTAACAGTTTTTGAGATATTCTGCTGACAAGGTAAAAAAAATGCCCAAAATTACAAAGGGCCATAACTCAAGAAGTATTTTTCAAAATTTCTTCAAAAGTTAATCAGGTTGTCTACTTATCACTACCAGTCTAGTCGTTAAGTTTCAAGGCTCTAGCTCCAACAGTTTTTTGAGATATTTTGCTGACAAGGTAAAAATGCCCAAAATTATAAAGGGCCATAACTCATGAAGTACTTTTCAGAATTTCTTCAAAAGTTAATCAGTTTGCTACTTATCACTACCAGTCTATTCATCAAGTTTCAAGGCTCTAATTTTAACGAGTTTTAAGATATTTTGTTGACAATGTAAAATTGCTCAAAATTACAAAGGGCCATAACTCATGAAGTATTTTTCAGAATTTCTTCAAAAGTTAATCAGATCATCTACTCATCACTATAAATCCATTTACTAAGTTTAAGGCTCTAGCTCTGACAGTTTTTGAGATATTTGGCTGACAAGGTAAAAATGCCTTAAATTACAAAGGGGCATAACTCAAGAAGTATATTTCAAATTTTCTTCAAAAGTTAATCAGGTTGTCTACTCATCACAACCAGTCTATTCATCAAGTTTCAAGGCTCTAGCTTCAATAGTTTTTTTTTTAAGATATTTTGCTGACAAAAATGCCCAAAATTACAAAGGGCCACAACTCATGAAGTATTTTTCAGAATTTCTTCAAAAGTTAATCAGGTCATCTACTCATCACTACAAATCCATTTACTAAGTTTCAAGGCTCCAGCTCTAACAGTTTTTGAGATATTTTGCTGACAAGGTAAAAATGCAGAAAATTACAAAGGACCATAACTCAAGAAGTATTTTTCAAAATTTTCTTCAAAAGTTAATCAGGTCATCTACTCATCACTACAAATCCATTTACTACTCATCACTACCAGCCTATTCATCAAGTTTCAAGGCTCTAGCTTCAATAATTTTTTAGATATTTTGCTGACAAGATTGCATCCATATTTTTTCAAAGGGCCATAACTCTGAAAAGGGGCATAATCCTGTCTAGAAAAAAAAAAAAAAAAACAAGTGTCAGCTATTTTTTCATGAGGAATCCATATAAGAAATTTCAAACAGTAGCATTCGCGGTTCGAAAGTTATGCTATGCATCAAAAAGCGTGACGAACGGACAGACGGACGGAAGAACGGATGAACAACCCAGACGCAAAATGCTCCTCCAACTTCTTTGAAGTTGGGGGCATAATAAAGTGTTCCTCTTGGAAGCAATTTTTTTTGTCCATTTAGAGACGACAACTAATCAGAAGGAGCAAAAGCAAATCTTAGATACGTTCCCATAGTAGTATATCAAAGTGAGATATGGCACTCCCTGGCATGTGCACCCAGAGAAGACTCAGATCAGGCCCCGAGGTTATAAAACTTTTTTCATGCTCCACTCAGCTGAGCAAGAAATTTGTCTTGCTAATAAATCTCAAATTACTAACAATTGCAAATTCTTACTTGCTTAACATAGCTGAGCATGAACTTTTCTCTGCTAATAAATAGGAAAATGCCAACTATTGTTGGCATTTTCCTATTTATTAGCAGAGAAGATTTCATGCTCAGCTGAGTTGGCAATTTCTTATTTATTAGCAGAGAAAATTTCATGCTCAGCTGAGTTGAGCATGAAAAAAGTTTTATAACCTCGATGCAGGCTATGCATCTACTCAGTATTATCAGTCTTCGCTGGGCACTCTGTGGACATTCAAGGGGTCATATTTCTACAGGCGGACATCGAAGCGTCTAATGAGACTGCGCGGCAGCGCAGGCTGAGCTAAACATTATTATTTTTTTTATATCCTGGCTAAAACGGTGAAAGTGGAAATGTTTATTTGATATAAAACAATATGATGGATATTTCTAGGATCAAATG
The DNA here is from genome assembly GCA_964016985.1 of Anodontia alba. Taxonomy (NCBI): domain Eukaryota; kingdom Metazoa; phylum Mollusca; class Bivalvia; order Lucinida; family Lucinidae; genus Anodontia; species Anodontia alba. The sequence continues at coordinate 35,014,633 of OZ024829.1, forward strand.
TTTTTGAAACAAATATTCTGGATGTTTGTTGTTGTTTTTATCGTTGTTGATGTTGCTGCTGTTGTTGTTGGTTGGTTGGTTGGTTAGTTAATTGTTGTTGTTAAATGTTTTGCTGTTGCTGTTGTTGATGCTGTTGCTGTTATTGGTGGTGGTATTCACTTTTTTTTTTTTTCATTTGCCTAAATCTGCTCTCAGCAGAACAGCAAAACTGAACGTACTTTGAAAACAGTATATGACAATAGAATTTCCCTTTATGCAAAATAAAAGAGCAATCATAATATGGGCTCTGAATTGATAAAGTGGGTACATAGTAAGCTTACAAATACGGTAAGTTCATTGCACTGCTGAGTAATGGTGTTAAGACTTCAAATGGTAAAAATACTCTAATCAATAATACGAAAAATATTCTCCAAAAATTAATCATATTTGAATACTAGGCGTGTGAAAAGATCAGAATAATATAGATTTTCTCATACAAAACTGCTCTATAATTTATATAACTTAACCTTTATAATGCTGAGCAAACTTTTTCAGAGAAAATAAGACTTGGCATTCCACGTGAATCGTCAGCTAGGCTTAGTAAAAAAGAATGGTAATGGATGTACAATTTTGGTTTAAGGCAGCTTGATACACTTGGTTGATATTCTACCATTTCTTACATGGTAGACATTTTTTGTGAATTCCTATTTGCTTTTATGCACACCAAACCCCTTCTAAAAAAACGAGAACTACTTTAAAGGAAAACAATTTACTCCCAAGTCTTTTGAAGGGTTTTGTTGCGTTTTTGATAGGCATAAATATTCAGCAGTAGGTATCATCACGAAAACATACCTATATAATTTTGACTCCCTTAAACCCCACTTTTATATAGTAAAACTGGGGTTTAAGGGGGTTTGATTGTATTAATACTATATATCAATTTATTAAAACTTTTTTGGATAAAAAATGTCTATTTTTGAGGAACATTGGGGCCTTTAATAGGTATCTGTCCAACAGTGATTGCATTAAGGGAAGGCTGGGAGTTAGAGACTCCCAAAAATTGCTCTGGGACTTCCAAAGATCAGTGCCAGGAAGTCTGGGACTCCCAAGTTTTAAAGATATCTGACCATTTATAAAAAGAATTTAGAAAGAATTTGTATGTTTTTTTTTAGCTTAAAAATGGCAGTTTTTCTGAATAAATGAGAGTTTTAGAATATGGAGGTTAAATGCTTGGAAGTGAGAGAAACCATTTGATTACCTGGACTTCCAGATATTAGAATTAGGAAGTCCTGGGACTTCCTGAATTCGACAGTTAGTGCAAGCACTGTATCCAATTCACCAAGCGCATTGGGTCACCTTAACTCTCGATCATACCTGTTCTAAACGTTTAACAAATCCATTTTACTATTTGTTGATGTATTTAAAACCTGCTGGATGGACTGCAAACATTGTAGACCCTGATCAGACGCTGCGCTCTGCGGCGTCAGATAAGGGTCTACACTGTTTGCTCAGGCCTGTCTGTCCCAATCCTTATGATTATTAAGGTACTACCCGAATGTTTTTTTCATACTCGTATATGTATTTATAGATCATCAGAAGAGGACAGGCGCCACATTCAGATTCATATTATGCTAATTAGAAATTCAGAATGAAAATTACAGCTTCCGCATAATCGTTCATAGTATGATTTTATACCCATACAAGAGATACCCACCGTTTCTAAGATCCCAAAATATAAAGCATGTGTTTCACAAAAAAAAGCTCCTGTAAAGAAGAAGAGGAACTCTTGACAAGCTTGATGTCGACACATGGTAAATAACTAAAATCTGACAAAAATTACCAAACTAAACAATCGGAACAAGACAAGTGGATGGAAGTAACCCATTATGTTTGCATTATTCATAAACGATTTATGTACCTTTAAATTGTGAAGAAAAATTTAGGAGCAATAGGTGAGCGATTATGCAAAATAGCGTGAAATATTGGTTTAAACTTCTTCAAATGTCTGATAATACATAGGTAACCAGAAATTGTGATAAAATGCTGAAAGCACTAGATGTTGAAGGCAGCGATACTAGGGCTTTAATTTTGTTGTTGTTGTTCTGCAATATTCCGGGCTCCAGTCACAAAACTATTGAAATTGGACAGAAGTATAGATATAGTATACAGAATGTGTACTCATTGTGTGAATCAGTTTAACTTATTTTTGTCGGAAGAGGACCAGCATGTATTTATGGTATATGTTTAATACGGTGCTTTACGACAAAATATAAACATGCATGGTATCAATTCGTTGACAGCAAACTTGCATTCTTTAACGTTATAAGTACAAGAGACCAAGTTTCAACTGGAACATTTGTGTTTGTATATCCAGGCACTCTTAAAATTTAAAGATTCTGACCACTGAATTGGTTTACCACTTCATGTTACATTAAGGTCATCACAACTAAAGTCGACTTTCTTAATAGATTTTATTCTTATCTTTTTTAAACTTTGTTTTGGTAATATGGAGATGAACCGAAAGTGTCATAATCACGAAATACATGTTATCGGTATTATAAACACAGTAACGCGTTTCTCAAACTTATATTTATTTTGAACAAAAATTTCTTCAAAGGAAGAATAATTATAATTTCTGTATTGTTCACTTCATTCTAGGAACGCTTCGGCCTCGCGGTCTTCATTAGCCCAGAAACAAAACTTTATTTCCTACATCCTATTTCACTTTGTACACAGCTCCATAATACACTTGCAATTCTCTGATGTTGCTTATGTTATATAAGATCAGAGGTTTACAGTGTCTTTGTTTATAATTTGGGAAAATTGTTGGGAAATCCAATTTTTAGAAGAATTCAAATTAATTATTACCCGTTATAAAAAGATGGGATATAACACGGAGGTTGTGCGACAGACTACATGCTCAGTTTTGATACAATCATGATTGATAGCTATGCCCTCCTCTTTAACTGCACGACCTGACACCGATCTGATCTTTTCATTAGAGGATTGAAGCAAGATGTTCTGTCTTTGTTCAAGCCCTCGGTGGCGTGGTTCAACTAGTGGTTTTCTTTAGCTCTGGTTGTCAGTGATTGAGGTGTTTCGTTTTTGTTTCGTCACAGTGAGTTCATTTGATTTACATGATTTTGTGATGTTTCACTGACTGAGTTAGGGTGCATCTATACGAGCTGAACAATTATTCTATACTTTTTTTTACAACATTTGAATTTAGAGTGATGATTTCAAACAGTTAAGTTCCCCGCTCCAGTAGTTCTAAGGCGTGGTTCTAGTGTTGTTCGTTCTTTGTCGGGCCTTGTGGCTACTCGTTGCAAGACTGTTTTGTACCTTTTTGTTTTCTTGTGGTTGTATTTGGTGAGTCCTGTCTGACATTGTGATGATCCCGTTAGAATAACAGTGAGCGGGTTGCATTGCTCTTTGTTGGGTGTTGGATTGTAACATGTACTTTGTCTATCGTGGTTTGTTTGCTTGGTGTCCCAGTAAGCATTCTACATAAATCTATAGCGGGCCGTTATCGGTCCGTCAGGGTAGCTGATGGGCCGATAACGGCCTGCTGTAGATTTATGTAGAATGCTAGCTGGGTGATCTGTGATTGTGGTTCTTCGCAGACATCTTCTCTACATTTTTAAAGGTAGCTTTACTAAATGACAGAGTCCCCTGAAAGTGTATCCAGAATGATTTCTTGGTGGTGGTGTCGATTGATCAAATTACCGTATTTACTCTGCGTATTTAGGCAGACAGGCCTGAGCAGCGTATGATCAGGCGTAACGCGGCATATGATCAGGCTCTACACTATTCGCCACTCACCTAGCAATTCCACAAATATTCACAGGTAGTAAAATGAACTGCTGAAGAGAAGTATAAGGTCAAGAGTATGGAATTGAATATTTAGGGTAAATACGGTACCCCAAATTTATCAAATGTATCCAAAATTTCCCATGAACACGATTTTTTGAGTAAAAACAAGTGGGGGGTGGGGGGTTTCGAATGAACCCCTGAACCCCCTTTGAGTCCGCCCCTTGTATCACTTCCCCTTAAACAGGTGCGATATGCATGTATATGTGCACAGCTTATCTCGGCAAACATATGTAAACAAGAATCAGTCTGCAATACAGGATAATGTGGATACAATCGTGAAAAATATTGAAAAAAAAAAAAAAAAAAACATGGTTAAGTTTTCAGGACAATTTCTCATTTGGGGATTTGGGAGATCAGAAAACCTGGATTTCAAGATTCTTGTATTTTAGGTCTTTCCCCAATGGAATCATCCATGTAGGACATGGCAAACACTTCTTGAGAAAATATTAAGCAATCTATTAGTCTAAAGCCAATTAAAAGCGTGCTCCTGTACTACATTATCTTCTAGTTACACTAATACAATATATATGGATGGACTATATTCTCATTGGAGTCTTATTCAGGACTATGTATTAGTCCGAAGTTCTGTGTTACATCCTTCATAGTGCAGACACACACATAATAGACCGATGGCTCGTTTACCATGGCTAATTAGAATTCGTTTTTGAAATTCTTCCGATAGCTCCTGAAAACTAATATTTAAGAAAATTTTCTTATTTTATCTTGCAATTGTATGTTATGTGTACTCATTAGAATCGCCTCCTCGAGCCGATTCTAATGAGAACACACAACATTCCATTATTGTATAGAATATCGAAAAGACTTCCCTAAATTATGACCACTTGCTTCCTGATCTGGCACCATAATAAATCCTCGGTGGCTCGAACTGCCCATGTCTCGAATAAATTTTTCATGGTTCCAAAGATGTTCGAGCCATTGAATAAGACCATTGATAAGAAATTCTGACCGTTACATCTGTGACGTTCTGGTAAAACCTTTGAAATATTTTCGTCACTTTTAACTCTTTATAGGTTAAATTTAAATATTAGCAAATAAGCCAGCGCACGACAAAACCTACGACCAGCAAAGACCCAGATCAGCCTTTACATCCACCCAGTATGGCAAGGGTTCTCGTTTATCCCCCTTCAGATAGCCTGGAGGCTGTAAAAGGCACATGCGATCAGCAAAGACTGCTCAAACTGTGCGGATGCGCTGGCTAATCTGAGCCTTTGCTGGTTGTACAAGTCTTATTGTAGGTTTTGTCGTGCGCTGGCTCAAAATATATATACTCTACAGTATCCACTGAAACTGTAACTAGGCAACAATGGTCCTGATCAGTATGCGCATAGGATCTATCTGACCTAGCCTTTCGCTACCCATATATGCCATAAGGGTCTTTTTCTAATATTGCACATCAGATGTAAGCTGTGACTTCTTTCTTAGCGGAGCCAATTGTTTGTACTTCCTGTCTGAAAAGGGGTCCAGTCTAAAAGGATGAACTATGCACCGGCTGGGAGCAAATTCTTTCTCCCTAGATACATTTTCAGGCCCCGAGGTTATGAAACTTTTTTTCATGCTTCCGAACATGAAATTTGTCCTGCTAATAAATCTAAAGTTACTAATAATTGCGAATTCTTTCTTGTTTAACATTGCTGAGCATGAAAATTTCTCTGCTAATAAATATGAAAATGCCAACTGTTGTTGGCATTTTCATATTTATTAGCAGAGAAAATTTCATGCTCAGCTGAGTTGTGCATGAAAAGTTTTATAACCTTGGGGCCAGAAGTTTGATGTGCTGGAAAGCAAGCGGGAAGTTGCAAAGGTTGTTTTCCCTGTAAATATGGTGGAAAGTCCAGTCCCCTTATATGTCAGCTGTTTGTCGTTGTTGGTCTTGTTGATGTTGTTGTGTATGACCTGCATTACTACAGATCTTATTTTTTAAGAAAATCCTATAAAATCCTATCAAATGAAAATTTAGCAGAAACAAGACATGGTGAATTCAGTTTCGTTCGCGATTGTGCTTTTGGGTCGATTGTTTACAATCGATCCAGTGTATACATACGCCAGAATTTTCTTACGGATGTTTGTTGATTGATTAATTGTGTCGGGGTTTAACGACACATCAACCCTTGTGGGTCATTTTGTGTCGTCTCCCAGAGGAAAGGAGAAAAGATATAGAAGAGATAGTAGTGGAGATGAAAGAGAGGGACAGGGAAGAAAGAGGAAGAGGAATAAAAGTGAAGAAACAGAAGAAATAAAAACATTCTCCTGTACCCTTACCTGCTATAAGGATAGCAGGCCTTGCCCAACTGTAAGCCAATATCAGTTGTACGCCCCGGTGACATAAAAGATACACGACACCTTCGCCATACCCAACCACCCCTTTACGGATGTTGTCCACGTGATTATAATTGACCATGAAATTAAACCGTACATTAGACGGACTAATCAGATGTTCATGATATAAAACCCACAACCTGTTGTCTCCGAACCGAACTCTATTCTAAAACTTGGACTAGGGCTTAGTGCTGGGACCTTGGCAAACAGTGCAGACCCAGATTAGACGCCACAGAACGCAACGTCTGATCAGGGTCTGCACTATTTGCTTAAATTACAGGAAGTTAAGGGTTAAATGAAACAGTGTGAGTTCCCGTTTAGGGCCATTTTCCCAGCCTACAGAGATAATCGACCCTCCAGCGCTGTCAGTACTTAGATTGTATCCGAATGTAAGAATATGTAACCGATATCTTCGGCGATGTGTGGGGTCTATTATTAGCCCTCTTACTTGTTACATGTAGCTACTTGTTACCCATAGCACATGTAGCTATGGGTAGACTCAGCAGACGACAAATTATTTTTTCTTATTCCCAGATACATGTAATAGGTTTTGACATTGTATGCAAGTTGTCTCCTCAGGAGATAATTGGAATAAAATGTCATATCCTACCCTACTTTCTGAGAAATACAGTCGATCCTCGTTATCTCTTCGCTTATCTCGAATAACCGCTTATATCGAAGTGAAATTCTGGTCCCTGTTTAAACATAGAAATCTAAGAACAGGTAACAAAATATTATGGAAAAGAGGAGAAATTCCTCCTAAGGAGCAATTTTTCCTCTTTTCCACATTATTTTATATATATTTCTAACTTCAGAAGTCAAATTACATATTCATTTGTTAAATGAGGTTGTTTGACATTGTTTCCCTCACTTGCGCAACTCTGATATGTCGAGGTACGGATATCTCGAAGTGTTTCAGAGGGTCCTCTGGAATTCGAGATAACGAGAGTCGACTGTATAAGAAAAATATTTAAAAGTGTCGACTGCTGAAATTACTACCCAGCATACTAAATATTAAATGGCTCCAGTTTAAATATTACTCTTCCTGCTGACTGTCTGTGTAATGATGTCTCAGTGTTCCAAAACGTCGGATTTGTTTGAAGCAAATCATACGCTGTAAGTAGTCATTTCATTTGGCCTGCTCTGGAGAGTTGATTCCAAAGGGAATTGCAACGTTTTTTGTTTTGTTTTTTGTTGTTGTTGTTGTTGTTGTTTTTTTTTTTTTTTTTTGTTTTTTTTTTTTTGTTTTTTGTTGTTAATGTTTGTTTTTTTTTTATAATGTCACTTTCTTCTGGACCTATACTCACCAATGATTATTTGAACGCAATTTAGGCAATGTTTTATTTTTGCACTGAACTACAAATCTTCTCAATGCACAGTACCCGTTTAAACTATGTAAATTTTATCCAAGTTTCTTGTGCTGAAAAAAAAATAACTAGTACCAATCAAACTAGTCACATGTTGGTTGGTGGTGTCGATTTAACAAGTATTTCTAAAATCGTCATCGACGACGTCTGCTCAGTAGGACTACATATCAATTCAGTAACACTCTAGTATCAAGTTTTCCCGCCGAATAGTGACGTTTGACTTTCTTGTAATGCATCTTAAAATGTTAACTGAATTGCAAATAATGTAGACACTGATATAGCTGCTGTTTTAGAAGCATCTTAATCTGGATCAATAATTTTATTGAGGAATGTCTTTTCGCATATTTAGGGTATGTATAGAAGTAAACTACATGTAATGCTGAACACTTCCGAATCACGGTGTCACTGCATGACCAAGGCAGACTTTGAATCAAATATTTCAAAAGACTTGGCCGGATATCACATAATTTCATGGACGTTTTGAGATTGTATATTTTAATATAAAACGTGCGCTAAAGGCATCATTATACAGATTTATTCCAAGAAGTAAAACAGCCGGTGCAAACATGAACAGTGAGCACTGTTTACCGTTGACTTAAAACAATATTTAGAAAACATTTGTGAACCATTTATTTGTATCTTACATTCCTATGTTCTTTTAAAATTCTTTATCATGTTTAACAGTTATTTGCCCAGTTTTGAAAGAAGTTGGGTGTCTATTTAAAATATTTACATGTTATGTTCTTAAGTCGTTTCTAAATATGACTGGAAACCAACAGACAGGTTAACACCGTTTTACACCAGTAAATATTACAGTTTCTGTCTAAATCAATTATAGTCATGCGACCACGAGCAAAATTATCTTCATATCTATTATTAACAGCCATTTTAGAAACTTATAAGTTGTTAATTATTTTATCAACCAAACTTTATTCTTTAAAAAAAAGAGCTTATTTCTGCATTTGACACCCAGCTTTCCAAACGATCGATTTAAATTCCAACAGAACATTAGCAAACTGCTTCTAAAACATGAAAGAGCTCCAGAAGTGTTATATAAAAAAGTATTGTGAGTTTGGTTGTAATATTTATTTAATAACTTTGTCAATATTCTAAAACTGATGGTCAGTTATGTCGGGTGAGAAAATATGACAAAGAAAGGCAACATATTCAATAAAGCCACTAAGTTATATAAAAAAAAATACGACAAATAAATAATGGGAAAGAAAACAAAGCCACTAAACTATATAAATATCTGATAAAGCCACTACAATATATAAACACAAGAAGTCTGTTATTACATTTTGTAAACTCTTCAAGTTTTTATGTAATGTAGTGTTTCTGTCTTAACAACATGCTACTTAAATATGCTGCAATGCATTGTTATCACTGAAGCTCATAAATAATTCTTCAAATGGAATCTAGAACTTTCATCACTGTCAGAAAAGCTAATCAGCCCATAGTACAAAATCGTCGCTATCTACTAGACTTTCCCGAGGATTCGACAGTCTAATGACAAAACGTTCCTATATCAACCGGACCGATTACACGAAGTGTATACAAGAAATTAAAAAAACAAAAAAAAAAAAAAAAAAAATAAAAAAAAATAAAAAACGCAAATGCGTACTTATCCAGATTAAACTGTTTTCCATTTTCGCATGATGTATTTATAAATGTTTTGCCAATATCTTTTCTCTGAAGTAAATGTCATAAAACGTTTTTCTACAAGTTTCGAATAGCTGTACCGTGTACCTTTTAATAATTCGTTTGATCGTTTATCTGTCGACATCCCTATTTAAGAAAACTATTTTCGCATTGTTATCATTTCAAACAAAATGATGACATACAGTCATTGTCATATAAATGTTTCCACAAACTTTTCCAAATACTTACATTCTTAAACGTACAAAGATTATAAGTCTTCCATTTTATTTGAGAATGGAGACGAATATCCAGTGCAAGCGAAATTACACATTGCATGGCGGAATTGTAGGAACTCCGTTTCTTTTCATCCATTTTTTTTTTTTCCAGATCGATAGTAAGGGAAATAACTCGTTTGGGGCTGACGATCTAAACCACAGCTAATCAGCGTTTAACTCCCGTAGCATGCATAACAAGTATTCATTAAGATGGGTAGTGTATTTATTTATTTATTTGTATGCTTAAACATTACTTCTTCGAATCTTCGAATAATGCTTAATTCAGAACTTATTACTTCGCTTGTCAAGGTGAACTATTTTAAACAGGTGAGCTATTTTAAACTCTTTAACTTCGTACTTTAGATTTTTTTTTTTAATTCTCTCGGTCAGTATACATTTTTTGTTTCAAAAGAACTCCACACAACTTGATTTTTCATACAGAAACACAAGAAGTATTGCATATTATTACGGATTAACATTCAGTACATTGCAAGTTCAAAACGTCAAAACAATTTTTAGAAGCAATAACTTGGTGCAACTTTTAAGATGATTTGATACACTTGGCAGATTTTCGCCATATGTCACTACTTTTGTCACTTTCTATTTACTTTCCTGCACACCAAGCCCTTATGAAAAAGGTACTCACTTTACTAGTCTGAACATGAGCTGTACAGTAATGTGCAACGCTATCACATACTCGAGCGGAGGCTTAGAACTCAAACCACTACCAGCAGTGGAAAGTTCTGAAGAAATAATCTTTTGTTTTTCTTACGCCATAGTGCTACGCTGGGCTACTTATATAGTGTATGAACTCTTATGGGGCAACAACAATTGGGTTGCTGATCACCTTACTCATTATCAGTTCTCTGATGTATGTAAAACCAAAATACACACACCATTTGTTTTTTTTCTTTTTTGTCATTTTTTCATTTTTGTTTCAGACAGCAAAACCGACTTTTGTCTACACTTGAACAACGAAGATACAGTTGAATCTGCGCATTAATGTTGTACAATAAATGAGAATATGAACGCCTGACTAAACCTCAGTTTGCATATATGAAAATACCGAAAAAATGTTTAATCTCTTTTCCCCACGCCATTAAAATATTTAAGATGAATTCTTGCAGTTACAAGCTCAGTTCAACATCACGTGCCGTATCTGCCAGTCTGACCAAATTTATAAAATGTTTCACCTAAATTCATATTTTACGCTTAATGAGGTATCTATTTTCTTTTTTCAACGCAAAGACGTATGTATTATTATTTACGTCCTTGTTCAACGGCACCCTATATACCTTTATATAAGAAGCAAAGCAAAACCTTCCCACAGGCACCATGGGAAGAACCTGTGCCAGTTTGCAAAACAAAAATGTTCCGCCTTGTCAGGTCCAGATTTGTCGATCGCCTGCCATAATAAAAATACTGTAAAATGTATAGTCAATTTGACAAACTCAAGATCTGTCACATGCAGCTTTGGAGTATTTGTTACTGTAGCTGAAATACCGTAAATGGCTGTAGGAAGGGGAATGGAACAAAAGCAGACCCTTTAAAGTATGCTTCTTTATTTTTTTAATATTCTACAAAGAAACTGTACATAGGCACAAAATAGATCTCTTATTTATGCTAACAAAAATAAAGAACTTACACCTAATTAAGAAGATTAAGCCAACGCTCCGAATAACGAACAAGAGGCCAAAATTTTACCAGAGTCACTCTTCTCTTAGTCTGCTAAACGCAATGCGCACTTGGTAAAACTTTCGCCAGAAGACATTTTGATTTTTCTTTCTTTTTTTTTTTTTCAAAGAAAGTAGGCATTCACTATTCAAGCAAAGTGCCTATGGTGACAATTTGCATGAAACGTGAAAGCCTACTTTCTGGGACAAAACAAAAAAGAAATATCAATGTGTCATTATAAAGGGTACTAATAAAATTGAACATGAACTTTTGTGAAAAATATTTTGCATACCGGTATGTTTATTTTGCCATTTGCTGATATGAACAAACATGCACTTATTTCAATTACATCGGTAGAGAAATGATTAAAATATAAACTGAGATACCCAAAATAAGACACAATCATGGAACACATCCATTAGATGTTTAAAGTAGAAAGCCCAGACATCTGTAAAATGTGGATAATCTGCTTTGCCTCATTGATATAAGATGATAAAAAGGTGACAATTTTGGATAATTTTTATTTTGCATCAAAACTTTCCTCGTGTTTCCATATATGTTTAGTATGGAATAAAAATTATCTTATCAGTGAATACTCTCTGTATATGGACCAATGACTTGCTAGTGTTTTAAACTAAAATAATCAATACAAAACAAGCAAGCACTAATCATTCTGGATGATGAAATTCTATCATTTGTACAAACATAATGAAAACGTGCCTATTCGAATACTAAACATTTTACCACCAAAAAATAAAACAATCAGAGAAAAATTCTTATAGTTTTCATATTCTGCTCAAAACATAGATTGTGGGTACACGTTAGAACCGCCTCAACAAGGCGGTTCTAAAGAATACCCACAATCTATGTTTTTGAGAGAAATAAGAAACATAATGTATACCCCTGTAAACCCAAGTTTTACTAAAAGTTTTATAAAAATGGGGTTAAAGGGGGTCAGCATTATATAGGCATGTTTTCGTGATGTGAATCTCATCTAGAGGTATGTTTTAAGAATATAGTATTGAAGGTTGACAGATGACTGTGGACAAATTATTAACTACTAAAGCTGGATTAATTCCACATTGTAGCAGGTATCATTTCTATCTGTTCCTATTTTACAGAGAAAATAAGGCTAAATGTTACATGTAGCTAGGGAGAAGAGTCACTTGAAATATCAAGCATTATTTACTCTGAAAATTATACAAGAATACTGCAGAATGACTGACTGACACATTACCAGTTAAACCTTAGATTAAGCTGAATTGGTAAAATTAAAAAGCAGCGTATAGTTAACCAATAAGGATTCAGTATCAGCAGTAGACGACCTTCTTAAATGTTTCCATTTTCAGAGAAATTAAGATCTGACATTTTGTGTGAGTCCATTTGCTTGTGAGTCACATGAAATGTGAAGCCATATTTTCTCTGGAAAATAACAATGTCAACTGCAACAATTCTAAATGGCACATTAAGGGTTAATAGCGCTTCCAATAAAGTGTTCCCCAGATTTTTTCTTGTTTCTCCACAAAATCGTAGGCTGTGAAGAACCATTAAAATCCAAATCATATGCTCTTGTGGAAAAGTTAGAAAAATATCAACTTTTTATTTTTACTGAAATAGCTACCTTTACATTTAGAATCTTGATAGTGCATGAAATTTTGCAGATCTATGTACGCATGTTATGAGAAAAAAAAAAGATACCACATTTACTCTAAATATTGGGAAACCTCAAGTCCTTCCCATACTAGATCTTAACTTTGAACGTCCATTTTACTAGCAGTTCAAAACACTGCTGGATGTGTGGCAAACAGTGTTGACCCTGATCAGATGCCACATTCTGTGACATCTGATCTGACTCTACATTGTTTGCTCAGTCCCAATACTTAGGGTTATTATGGTATTTTAAAAAGGGGATGTGTTGATAACTAATATGAACTGATGTGTGATTATGTTTAATGTTCCAGCATACTGCAGTATAGCACAAAAAGTATATGTATAAATTGTATGTGAGTCTTGAATGACTACAATTAGTTCCATATCCAACAACAGACCCAGCAATTCTAGGCATCTATTCAGAATGGTACAGTTCTTCACTGTTCATGACATTGTATCTTCTATAATGTATCATATAATACTGTTAGCCACTCAAAATGCCATTACGAAAACATGCCTATTCCAATATACAGAAAATTTCACCTTCAAAAAATTGAAAATTTTCAGATAAAAGGCTCTGATATTTTTCTTATTTTTGCTCGAAAACATAGATTGTGGGTACTCATTAGAACCGCCTCGGGCGAGGCGGTTCTAACAAGTACCCACAATCTATGTTTTCGAGCAAAAATAAGAAAAATAATGTATACCCCTGTAAACCCCAGTTTTACTATATAAAAGTGGGGTTTAAGGGGGTCAAAATTACATAGGCATGTTTTTGTGATGCACAGTGACATTTACCTATTTTTTCACAGAAAAATGAGTGACATTACACAAGATGATGTAGTAGTTGATTCAAACCAAATATCAAACACTATCCAATATTTATGAAATATTTTAATATCTAAAGAGATAACTATTTTTAATGGCAGCTGGGCCATGCCAACGAAAATATGTCTTTGAGTGTATGCCATCCTACACATTCAAGTGGCAACCAAAATATTAGCAGACAATCAATTTTTGTTTATTTTCTGAGCAATAAGGCTAATATGAAAATATCAAGCCTTAGTTTCTCAAAAACGTGCAACATATGTATTTTTGAATGACACTTTAAGGTTAGAGTTAATTCTTAGACTTGTGAAAGTGATTAAGGACAAAAATAATCCTACGATATAAACTAAGTTAAGGCACATCCATTTCAACAATATATAGTTTGTTTGTTTGTTTGTTTTTTATAAAATCTGAAGCCATAGCAACAGATTATATTATATAGCAGGCTAAAGTCAAAGTTCCATATGTGCACTCATAAGTGCAGCTTCTTTTTTTCTTTCCTTATTCTATTTTGCAAAAAGAAAAAAAAATCATAAAATATCATCAATTTTTTGTCATTTTGTAAAAAACTAGATGATGTCCAAAAAATATTGTCATGAATAAAAAAGAAAAATATCAATACAGTGCTCTAGAAATATTACGAATTAATGTTTAACCTTTACCACTCTCTGGGCATTTTCAGCAGACGACAAAATGATGTTATTTTTCTTATTTTTCCCAGAAAACAGGATTTGACATTTCATGCAAATTGTCTCCTTAGGAGACAATTTGCATGAAATGTCAAATCCTGTTTTCTGGGAAAAATAAGAAAAATATTTCAAAATGTCGTCTGCTGAAAATTTTACCCAGAGTGCTAAGCGTTAATAGACTTTGCTCATATTACTCTACATACTCACTAGAAGTGACTTGCTGACACTCTAATATTCAAACATATTCTTCTCACTTAAGAGATAACATAAACTATAGTAATCAAAATTCGCTGCCTATCTAGAGCACTGAATATTTTGTCTTAACCTTTAAAGCACTAATTGTAATACAGCAGATGAGCTTCTTTATTACCGTATTCGACCTAATCACCGCACCATGTGCTTAGATTATTCAGAACAACTGGGAAAATTTGTGGTAAAATATGTATCTACCTATACTAAGAATACACATAAAAAAGATCAGTGAAGGAATTAATGATGCTTACGTGATGTGTTTGCGCTTTTTCTTCTCTTTAAAAAGGCATATGTTGTGGGTACCAATTTGAATTGCACCAACATGTCGATGCAATTCAAATGGGTACCAACAACATATGCCTTTATAAAGAAACAGACAAACAGTACACTGGCTGTAATCTGAGCCTACGGAATTGCTTGACTGCGCTTATAGGGGTATGTGCGGTAATTAGGTCAAATTCGGTATTTGCTTTTATTTTTCAGAGAAACTAAGAATTGACATTTTATGTGAATTGTCTGCTATGGAAACTAAGGCTTGACATTTCATGTGACTTGTCTGCCTAGCAGACAATTCACATAAAATGTCTAGCCTTGGTTCCTCTGAAAAATAAACAATTTATGTTAAGAATGTTGTCTGTTACATTTTCAAATGGCGACAAAGGTTGAAATACTAACAAAAAGCTTTGCTTAAACTACCTGATATGTATAGAGTAAATAATACTACATATTTGGCAAAGCAAAATATTTTAACAGCAGTACTAATGGGTTTCTCATTTATGAACCAGAAGTTTGTTCTGATTATCCAATACATCTTGTCTGGATGTGCTTCTTCTTTATAAATCTTCAACTTTATTACTAAAACTAGATCTACAGCATCTGATTTATTAAAACAGCAGTTATTTCCTTACGAAAACAAGCCTATTCAAATATATAGAAAATTTCACCTCCAAAAACGGAAAATTTTCAGATAAAAAAACTCTGATATTTTTCATATTTCTGCTCAAAACATAGATTGTGGGTACTCATTAGAACCTCCTTGGCGAGGTGGTTCTAACAAGTACCCACAATCTATGTTTTTGAGCAGAAATAAGAAAAATAATGTATACCCCTGTAAACCCCAGTTTTACTATATAAAAGTGGGGTTTAAGGGGGTCAAAATTATATAGGCATGTTTTTGTGATGTGGGTTCAGCAGCAAATATATTTCGTTGTAGCAGTTCTAGAGTAGTCATTTATAAAAGCCTGGGAAAGCATTTAACACTTTGCATGCTGGTTAAAAAATTCAGCAGATGGCATTTTGCTGAATTTTTTTTTTTTTTCCAGAAAATAATGTTTGATATTTCATACAAACGATTTGCAGGGATTTTCAAACCTTATTTTCTGGGGGAAAATATGAAAATGTCATCAATTTGTCATCTGCTGAATTTGCCCAATTTGATTTGGTTACAATGCCAAGTGACGCCTCTGCATATATACTTTATTGATTAATAAAAAAATAGTTTAAGTAATTTTTCTTAGCACTGTTTTCTTTTCAACTGCTTTATCAACTTTTTGCATGTTTGACATTTATTATAAGTGGTATTGATCTCATTTTTCTCACAAAATGATTTAACTGAAATTGTCAATTTATATAACAATCCAAAAGAAATAGCTTGCCCTGTTTTCTATTTTCTAGGAAACAAGTAAACTATTTTGAAATGTTAAACCTGGTCCTACTGTATCCGGACATGCCCTGCCTTAACCCATTGTAGTCAGGAGACCCATAAAAGGGTAACTGGCAAACAGTGCAGACCCAAATGCAGCATTTGATCAGGGTCTCCACTGTTTGCAAAAAGTTTAGCCAATTTTCTCTAAGAATATGAATATCTCATAACCGGATGTACCTAACATTGAAATTGGACTCTTCCTATAGTGTGGAAGAGTCTATTTAATCTACAATGGGTTAACAAACAGTGTATATCCAAATCAGTTGCCTAACAGATCTGGATCTGCATTGTTTGTCATTTAATATGTAAATTTGTATCAAGAACGTGGATCAAAATAACTGGTAGGCTCACAATTAGACGTGGGCATGGCATCTTAATCTATTCAGCATGACAAGGTTAACATGCAAAGAGTTAAATAATGCAGTATTAAGGCATTTAGAACAACCGGGTATATATACATGACATTAAGTGTTTAGTAAAATAGACTGACAAAATTTTCTATAAGTATTTGTATTAATAATTTACCTAAAACTAAAATATCACAGTTCTGCTCCATGAGGCTGTAGATAAACAAATCTACAATAGTTCATCTACTTTTAAATGACATAACAACTAAAAAGTTTGAAATGAAAACAAGTACTTATAAAAATCAACATTCTTAAAAACATTCTTGGCGCTCGACCATGTACAACAGTGGCCGTGCTGCACTAAACCTATCATATGACAGAAACAAATCAAAGTAATACTTCCTTATAACACAGAATTATATGTGTAACATGGGTTGACTCTATGCCACACAATCATCTTGGATGATTTCTCCAAGGACAGGGATCTGCCCAGCTAGCATTCATTGGAAATCTATAGCGGGCTGTGCTCGGCCCGTCAGCTACCCTGACGGGTCGATAACGGCCCGTTATAGATTTATAAAGAATGCTTACTGGGTGTACCAATGCACAAAGTTCATAAGTAGTTGATTCTTTCAAGTTATTATTCCTGATGATTCATACAAGCAGTTATAAGTATATACTACATATGAAGTGAAGGAAAATTTAATGCTTAGCATGTTGGGTAAAAATTTCAGCACCCTACAAACTGAAATATTTTTGTCTTACTTTTCCCAGAGAAAACAAAATATTTAACATTTTATGCAAATTATCTCCTTAAATTTGCATGGAATATAAAACCCTTGGGAGACTGTCTACATCGTATAGCAAACGTTTTCTTTTCTGGGCAAAATAAGAATGTCAGCCCCTATTTTTCTTAAAAAAAAATAAAATAAATATCACCATTTTGTTGCCTGCTGTGATTCCCTAGAAAGTACTAAAGGTTAATAAACCCTCTCAGCTTTATAAAAATGTAAGACTGTAAGAATGGTGTAATATTACACCTGTAACATATAAATATGATAGCTATGTTTGAAAAATAAAACACCTTATGCCATATGTGAACATCAAAGACCCAGATCAGCTTGTATATCTACAGTCTGATCAAGGCCTTCTCTGTTCATCCAAATATTCTAAAGTATTTATTGCTTCTATAAGAACACAATGAAGGCCATGATCAGTCTGCACAGATGTGTAGGTTGATAAGGGCTTCATTGTTGAGTATGGCATAATGGCACTTTTTCTGCATTGGATGTAATGCTTCATTAGCACAGACAGTAGTTTAACTGCTATGTAATGAAAAATTGGGCAGTGTATTAATTCCACCCTAAAAGCAGGATTATGCAACAGTAAATTTAGATACATCTAAAATGTGCATGGAGCACTGTATAGTCCGAAACGTTGCACAACAAAACAAGTTTTAAATTCCTTGTAAATAATAAATGTTGAAGTTTCCAAGCATTTTTCTTGGTGTTTTGTCAGTGTGCCATCTAGAATAGCTCAAGCATTGAATGGATGAAAGTGAATTGCACCTGACAGCAAAAACATTGAAACTCCTCACCAGGGAGACCCCTTTATGCAGTCTATAAAGAAAACATTTTGAAAAGGAGGAACTAAATTAAATAACCCTGGTGAAAAAACTCTCATTTGTTAGTTAAACTGTCTGAATACTTTTTGCCTGCTTTTTCACCTTATAGTTTCTTGATAAAAATAACTTTGACTCAAGAATGCTCGAGTGTCGTAGAATCTGCCGCTGTTTTCATACAATTTCACTGACTTTTAAAATGGTCTTTTCTTAAAGCCTAAGCAACTGACATTGCTAGACGTTGCTGAGATTGGCTTGGTGAACGTGCTCCAAGTGCAGTAATTGTGGTTATAGCTGGAGCATATAATCTATGACCTCTTGAATCAAGCTCTTGAAACTTATATCTTGACCTGTCTTGATCAATAATAGCAGCTTCACAGACCTGAATTTCTTTTGGTGTATAGTCTTGTCTGTACATTGTTCCATCTTCAAACTTCGAGTCACTCTGGAAGGCTTGATTGTCTGGACGGAAGCTGTGGGCTGGCCCAACACTGTGAGGTACATAATGCCCCTTGTATGTGGAATAACCTTCAAATGGGGCTTGATTTGGTACATAGTCAGCCTGCTTAGGAACCTTAATTCTTTCTCCTTGCCATTTCTGGTAGTGCTGTGAGTAATTGGTTGTACCGTCAAATGGCACATCTCTTACTCTGTTGGCTGAAACTGGTCTTTGCGCCTGGACCCTCACCAATGGCATTTCTCTGTATGTTGAGTTATGTGTTGTATTCATCTCCATTTCTCCCTCAGGTTTTTGGTATTGCTCATGCATGTGAACATATGGTCGCTGCATAGGCCACTGCTTAAAATCGTTCCGATTGGTGGTGCGGTCTTCAAATGGTGCTTCTGATGAAAATGCCTGGTTGTCAGGTTTGAAGCTTTGCATACGACTTCCTGGGGCTCCTTTAAAATCCCGTTTAAATGTACTTAATCCATCCATGGGAGCACCTGATGGCTTATAGGTTTCCCGCTCCCTTACAAACTTTGGCGGTATTGGATGTTGTTGATACGCATCTCTATGGCTTGTACGGTCCTCAAAAGGTGTATCAGAAATTTTAGCACCTTCCAAAGGTTTAAAACTCTGGCGTGGCTGATTTTCATATTTTTTAAAATCATGTTGGAACGTTGTTTGGCCCTCAAATCTGTCTGATGGTGGTTGCCACTGAACCTGAGCTGCATATCCTGGTTGTCTCCCTGCTGCTTCCCACTTCCTGTAATCGGCTAAAAGGAACATAAATGTCAATTTTAAAGATAAGATCACACACAAATTATTTACTCCTACAAAAATATGCCTTAATGATTTGAATGAAACATTTTACCTTAATATGCTACTTTGGTTGTTTCAGACTAATTATTTTGTAAACAAAAAAGGTTAAATTTAAAGAAAAAAAATAACAAAAAATGAACATAAAATGTAACTGACAGTCACTGGTGGGATTATAATGGATAAAACTTAGAACCATATCTACCATATCCAAATATCTATTTGAATGCATCCAAGCTTTCAGCAGATTGGGTCTTTAGAAAACTTGAAACCAATAATTTGATAGAAAAGACCTTGACCTTGCTCTCAAGGTTAATAGTTCTAGCCCGGTTGGATTTTGTACTGGATATAATTTCTGGGCCCAGTAGTTCAAAGCGTCGTTAGCTTAACGAGCTCGTTAAGGGTCATTTCGTTAACTATTTTAGCGGATTCAATACACAATATTCTGATATTTTAGCTACTCACATTTTTTCAGCAAAACATTTCAGCATACTTGCGTATCACTCGATGTAAATTTTAATGACTCGTTAACTAGCCATGTTGTTAGCTTTGAACAACTGGGCCCTGGCCACTATCTACCATGAGTCTAATTAAAAACAGTCTAACATGATGGAAAGAAAAGTACTCTGAAAACTGGAAACAAAAGCATTTACATAAAATGTTTCAACTCTATGACCTTAACATCAAGGTCACCATGTCTTGTAATGGATAAACAATTGGACCAGAATCATTTGTTGGTGTGTTGCTCAGATCTGACTATGACCATAACAGCTGTTTGTGGCTTGTTCAATTGTAGATGGCTGGTGAGCCCATTCTCAGTCTAGAAGTGTTTGCCTTAGGTTGTGCTGGAGATATAAAGATAACAACCAGTACCTAATACTGGTCTTAATGTCAGCTTTAAACATTTCGGTATTCAGGAGCTTTAGGATTTAGAAAAAAACTTCCAACCAAAACTTTAAAAGTAACTTCTGAAATTCACATTGTGAAAATTAAACATGAAAATACTTCAGCAAGACCCCAATCATGGAACACAGCCTTCACAATAAGGGATTAATTACATTACACAATAATACTAAACAGCACTTTATTGAAATCAGAAAAAACAAACCAAGAAAGATTAAACAAAGGAAGAGACACTGCAACAGAAATATCACCTTGGAATGGTCACCAGTAAAACACATGGGAGTAGGAGGCTTAACCCATTGTATTCTGAATAGACTCTCCCACACAACATATTGGAAGAGTCCAATTTCAATTTTAGGTATGTCTGGTTATGAGATTTATATATTCCTAGAGAAAAATGGCTAAACTATTTGCAAACAGTGGAGACCCTGATCAGACGCCACATTCTGCGGCATCTGATCTGGGTCTGCACTGTTTGCCAATTACCCTTTTATGGGTCTCCCAACTACAATGGGTTAAACCTGGTTTTATGGATATCCAACCTTCAGTATACAGACATACAAGCCTGAGCAAGCAGTGCAGACCCAGATCAGATGTCACAGAATGTGGATCAGGGTTCACACTGTTTTCCCTTATCCAGCAAATTTAAACATAGTAATAAGTAGTAAAATGGAGTTGTTCATATTTTAGAAGCATATGGTAAAGTACTGATGTGTGTGAATATTCAAGATAAATACAGTACACAAAATTTATCAGTCAAAGAGGATTTGAATGAACCCCAGAACCCCATCTGGATCTGACCCTGGATTTCACAGCTTAGTTGATCTTCATACTAGAATTCTCAACATACAAAACAACATTTAACACAAAAACATGGAATACAGACAAACATAATGAATGTCACCAGATCAACTTAATGGTCCATGAAGCCTAGATATCAAATCACATATTTTTTTCTCTGCAGCTTCTACAGAAACATTCTCATATCCAGCATAACATCCAGGATCAAATGATTCATGTATTCAACAAAAAAAATCAGCAGGAAAGAAATCTGAAATACACTCTGGGCAGAGACATTACTGAATCTCATGACGACTGTGACAAGCGCCCAGCCATAAAAGACTTGAGTGGTCCACTAAGCTACTATGTCAGTTAGAAAACTGGTTTAACCCATTCATTCAAGTGGACTCTTCTAATGTATCTCTTTGGACAGGTTTATTTCCAACAGCAGGGTGCCTGGTAAGTTTTTATTGTTACTATGTTTTTTGAAATTCCTGTATTTAATGCAAACATTGCAGACCCCAACCAGATGTGGCATTCTGCAGCATCTGATCTGGGTCTGTATCATTTGCAAATTACCTTTTGGGGTTTTCCAGACTAAAATGGTATAACAGCTCAGCTTCTGTAATCCATTTGCTTACACAGCCTTCTGCTATGGCAATTTACTGCGCAACATTTAACCCTTATCCTGCTGAGCATGGATATACCCTGCATTTGCAAACAGTGAAGATCCAGATCAGTTGGCTTCTTCAGAAGCCATCTGATCTGGATCTGCACTGTTTGTCATTAAGTACATGTATGTGAATTTATATCCACAAACTGGATTAAGTAACCTGATTGCCTGAAAATTAGAAGTGGGCGGAGCATCTTAATTTATTCAGCAAGACAAGGGTTAACACAGAGACACAAAATATAGAGAAATGCAAGAAATATCTCCCAGCTCAACTTACTAATATATATAGCCAGGAATTACAATAGGGACAGCAAGAGTATCAAGCCTATAGGAACAGTCAGGTAACATGGTCCATAGCTCCAGTTACGGCCCTTTTTTTAATGGAAAAATTCTTATATTTTCCTTATTTCTTCACAAATGCATATGGTTTGTGCACTCATTAGAAATGCCTCACCAAGGTGCTTCTAATGAGTTCCCACAACATATGTTTTCATGAATAAGGAAAATATTATGTGGATAGCCCTCTTACCTGCAGCTATGAAGGACCAAGTAAATGATTCATGCATTCCAGACCAACTGATCAGATAGAGACAGGACTTGAACCAGTGGATGTGCCTAGCCATAAAAGACAGTCAACAAAGCCACTGAGCCACTACAACAATTAAAAGGGTGGTTAAACAATCTGGCTTTTTTTTCTGGTAATCTCCTTGCATGACCCCTCAAATAGGGCTGTTATTCACTATAACAAGTAGCAATAGCATGGGCAATTGCATATACTGCACAGCATTTATCATGGAAACATGCAGTATAGTCAAATACAATGAAAACATGCCCAATTCAATTAACAAAATACAAAGCAGAAAAGATATAATAGCACCACGAGGATATTCTAGCCCACAGAAGCATTCAGACAACAGGGATCAATTAAATCAATCATGAACATGTTCAAAAAAGGTAAGAGAAAAGTCCAGGGAGTGCCACATCAAACCTAAATAACAGACTTAAGAAAAAACTGAAATATCCACAGGTAGAAAGCGGAACCACCTCTGATTGTAGCTTAGAAGCACCTATACATACAAGACTGTTGTCGCATCCATGGAGCCACCATGCAAATTAAAAACTGCTCAAACTTTGTAGCTGATTTACATGCATGACTGATTACATAAAAGGTTTTTATTTACTGTAGCAACTGGCACACTTGGTATACTGGACAACATTTAACACAGAAACATGAACTATACACATATACAACAAAGGTCTCAGAATCAATATAATGATACATGAAGCTTGGAATACACATATAGGGGGATACAAGAAGAGTAGTGTTTATAGAAACATTCAGGCAACAAGGATCAAATAAACAATTTATGTATTCCAGGTAAAAAAAATGAAATGAAGAGGGCAGAAACATGAAATGCTCACCAGGAAACCCTCACTGATTCTGTGGCAGAATTGCATAGCCCTATAAGACTACTGACACTATGCCAGTAAAAAACCTATTTCACAGTTCAGTTTTTATGCATGACTTGACTTCGATTGTAGCCTACTTTTTTGTTGCACAAATTCAAACAACAGTGCCCTTCTGGAATAAGTATAATAAACCCTTTTCTGAGTATCTTTTCTTTTTAGCTGTATTTCAATATAATCCTATTGTATATAAAAGAAACTTGAACTATATATATACATGTCTTCATTGTATAATATATTGCATATCAGTTTAAACTATGAAAGTATTATGTTAAAACTATGCATGACTGTTATGCTAAAAGCTGTATAAAAAAGTATATCTAGTACAAAATGAGAATATTAGCACAGCTATGCATGAATTAAGACTATTATATGTATTGAAAGGAAAATTTAAGCAAATTACTTGTATCAGCAAATTATCAAAAGTGCAAATCTGAAAATCTCATGCAGGCAGGCACCTGAAATATTGCCCACCACATCATGAAATTTAATGCAATACAACACAAGGGGTGGGGAAAAAGAAGTCTATCTAATGTACATCCCATGTTTCTCCACAAAGTGCATTTAATATGTACCAAGTATGCATATTGTCAGGGGGCAATTCTTGGCAATTTGGTTGTTTGTAAACCTAACTTAACCATGTTTCTTTTTCTATCATGCATTGCACAAATCTATTTTTGTGGCCTTTATAATATAGCCAGTTATCCATTTATATAGTGTAATGGTCATTACCATAAACCTTAAATATTGGGACAGGCAGGCCTGAGCAAACAGTGTAGACCCAGATCAGATGCTGCAAAATGCAGCATCTGATCTGGGTCTACACTGTTTGCCATTCACCAACCACTATTTCAGACACATTAACAGGCAGTAAAATAGACTTTTTTTCAAATTTTGGGGCAAGTATGGTAAGCAGTTAAGGTGTCTCAACACTTAGGGTAAATATGTTAATCTTAAGAGTGTATTTCACATATTTGGAGTGCTAACATAATCGCTACACTGACACAACAAAATTCCACATGTGTCACACTGTTTAAGATTGTCAAGTTTCATTTAGATACCTTGGAATTAATTTGGGCTTTAAGATGGTATATAAGGAGTTTTGAACAAAAAATGAAACACCTAAGAAAATACCCCTTCAATTTGACTTTTTGACCATTACATTTTAAGCATTATAACTTACTTCTGTAATAGGTTCTAACCCAAGAAAATACTCTTACAATTTGACTTACAATCATTATTCTTATACACATTATAACTTACTTCTGTAAGTAGGTTCACCCTCAAATTTTGCTGGTATCATCCGCTGTCCTTCATTTCTTACTGCTTTAGCTGGAGTACCATGTTTTTCTGAGAACAAATGAAAACGCAAGTTTAAATCATGTGACTTTCCTCAGTTTCTGATCTCCTGATTCCCCCTTTTTACTACTTAACCCATTAAAGACTAAATAAACTCTCCCACTGGAGAGTCTATTTATATTGGAAGAGTCCATTTTCGATTTTATGTATGTCAGACTATATCATATAGATATTCCTAAAAAAAAATGGTTGAACTATATTTGCAAACAGTGGAGACCCTGATCAAATGCCACATTCTGTGGCATCTGATCTGGGTCAGCACTGTTTGCCAGTTACCCGTTTAGGGGTCTCCAGTCTTCAATGGGTTTAAGTGGTGAAATTGGGGATTGCCTAAATTCTGAAAACATGAAGCATGATAAATACAATAAATAAGAAAAATAAATGTATTGATTTGCCACCTGCTGAATTTGCCCAGAGTTGTAAAGGCTAACGTTAGTTTTCTCCCTTGATGTCGCATGTTAAATTTGTGTGTTTATTTCATAATAATTATCCTAATTATTTGTACACATAAGCCTGAGTAAACAGTGTAGACCCAGATCAGACCTCACAGCATCTGATCAGGGTCTACACTGTTTAGCCATTCATCTAACAGTTTTAGGCATGTCAACAGGCTTATTTAAGACACAACTCAAACAAATATTATATTGTAAGGAGTTAGGTGTCCAAAAGTTTATCAAGTTCATGTTCAATGAATTTCTCATCAGATTTCAACCCTTGGACAATGTTCTCCCCTATCTTACATAGTACTGTTCTGCATAATGGTAAAAGATTACCATTGTTAATGAATCTACTGCCATTGTTCATGAATTAATCAGTAGTGTATTTTTAAAAGCCATTCCTTATTGCAACTGTAGTCTGTTAAAGTGAATCAAAAACTAGTTTGTTCAACTTAAAAGCTTAGCATGTTGGGTAAAAAAATTCAGATGACAATATTTTGAAATATTTTCTTATTTTTTTCCAGAAAATAGGATTTGACAGTTCATGCAAATTATCTCCAAAGGAGACAATATACCACTCAGCATTATACTGGGTTCACATTTTGAAATATTTTTCTTATTTTTTCCCAATAAAACATGGTTTGACATTTCATGCAAATTGTCTCCAATTTGCATGAAATGTCAAACTGTGTTTTCTGGAATTGCTGAATTTGCCCAGAGTGGTAAAAGGCTAACATTAGTTTTCTCCCTTGATGTCGCATATTGCAGATTGCATTGCCTCCCTTCTCATAAAGGGAAGTGCGGTATAAAATCTCAAGTGTATACAATACAAATATAATAAGTTATGTTCGGTCTTAGATACCATACATAGAAACACTAAACAGCCTTGACTATGAATGAAGATATACACATTTTATTGACAGTAGATATTTATCATGTATGCTTAATTTTAAAGAAGGCTATTTTACATATTATAAAGCATGGATTGAAAGTTGAACTGATAAGATCACAAATCTATTAGCACATATGCATTAACCTTTAAAAGTTTAAAACGCTAAACATATATACATTGGATGACACTTTGATTTTTTTGATTTTTTTTTTTTTTTTCATTTTTCAGAGTAAATAAATAAACAAAAGCTCAGCATTTCATGTGTCAGATCAGCGAATTTAAAAAAAAAAAAAATCAAAATATCTGCTGCAGATGTGATTGGTACTTCCATGGTTGATTAAACTTGCCCTAAAGACACAACTTTACATCCAGACAAGATTTTCTTTTTTTTTTCTTATAATTACATTTTGGGCTGTGGTTTCTTTCAAACATTTTAGACTAAAACAATAATAAAGTGTTTTCTTTTTTCTTTATTTTATATCAAGTCAAACTGTACCCTAATTTGTGCAGTGCCTATTATTACGACATTCTGAGTTCTTTTTTTTTTTTTTTCTTTTCAATTTTTTTAACAGAATATAAGCCTTGACATTTCATGTGAATCCTCTTCTTGGTGGATGATTCACATGAAATGTCAACTTATTTTCTATAAATTCTTTTTAAAAAAATTAGAATATCATCTGCAGCAAATTTTACTTGGCACTTAAAGAGTTATAAGGTAAAATATGGTTCATACAACAAATCATGCCTTTTTGTAGGACCTCACTAGAATCATTAAAATCAAACTTTTTATAACAATACCATTACACAGTATATTTGGTAAAATCAATAATTAACGCTTGGCACGCTGGGTAAAATTTTTCAGCAAAGACATTTTAAAATATTTTTTCTTACTTTTCTTAGAAAATAGGCTTTGATATTTTATGCAAATTGTCTCCTAAGGACTAAGGAGACAATTTACATTAAAATCAAAGCCTATTTTCTGAAAAAAAAAAATAATAATAAGAAAAATATTATCAATTTGCCATCTGCTGCAAAGAGTGGTAATGGATAAGCAATACCATGGAAAGATACATCAACCAGAGGACTTGTCAAGAAGGGCACTTAGGGGAGAAAATTCTTTTTCTTTCAGAGTAGACCCCTTTCAGAAAGGAAGCATAATACTTTAGACAGAGTTGCCTCCCCTTAAAGTTTAACCAATTACCTTTATGTTTGACAGAATTACTGGAAAAAGTTGTGGTAAACAGTCTGCCTAACAACACTACAGGACACTTAACCCTTGTCATGCTGAATAAATTAAGATGCCACACCCACTTCCAATTTCCAGCCAATCAGATTACTTAATCTGGGTTTTTGATAGAAATGTACATATTTAATGACAAACAGTGCAGATCCAGTTCAGAAGCCAATTGATCTGGATCTACACTATTTGCTAAGACAGGGCATATCGTGTTCAGCAAGAGAAGGGTTAACCTTTAACAGCCTAAACAAAATCTGAAGCAGATGACATACTAAAATTTCATATATTTATTTTATTTTTTTTTAGAGAGAGAGAAAACAAGTCTTGACCTTTCCTGTGAACTGCCTGCTTGATTTTTTTTTTCTAAAAATAATAAAAAAACAATATATCAAAATGTTGTCTGCTGCTGTTGTGACAGGTGATATGAGGGTTAAAAGATTTTAAGATTTTGAGCAAAGAATTTGATGTGACTTGCATGATATTTTTCCTGACTTCTTAATAAAAGCATATTTTATGGAAACTGATTAGAACTGCTTTGATAAGACTAAGGCAATCCTAATGAGTACCCACAACATACTCCTTTAAAGAGAACTCAATTATATTACATGGGGCCATATTATGAATACCCAGAAACCCTGTGAAAGGGGTAATTATGCAGTAATTGCACAATGCAATTTTTTTTTTCAACAAAAAGTTTGATTTTTTTTTATTTCGCCATGAAAACATATGTTGTGAGTACTCATTAGAAGCATCTCACTTTTAATGAGTACTCACAACATTTTTTTTAATGGAAAAATAAGCAATATATTATGTCAATACTCCATCTCATCTGGACCTATGCCGTATTTAAGGTAAGTATTCAGACAGATCAACAGTGTAGATCCAGATCAGACATCCCAAAATGGCATGGCTGATCAGGATCTACAGTCTTTGTCACTCATCCTCCATTTGTTTTTTGTTTTGTTTTTTTGTTTTGTTTTGTTTGTTTTTGTTGTTTGTTTGTTGTTTTTTTTGACACATCAGCAGGTAATAAAATGGACATGTTCAAATTTTAGAATAAGTATGATAAGGTTTTAAGGTCTCCAAGTACAGTAAATGTCTTAAAACTTCATATACAAAATTTTTAGACAAAATGGCAAAAACAAACAGTGTAGACCCAGATCAGACTGCTCCTGAAGGAGCAGTCTGATCAGGGTCTATACTGACTGACATTCCACTAGCTATTTTAAGGAAGAACTACATAAAAAGCAAAATACAGGCAAAACTAGAGCTGGTGTTTGTAAAACACTGTGCCCCCCAACTGCCTGACTCTAACACTGTTTGACTCCAACACTGCTTAGCCATGACGGTAACAACAGTACAAATATATGATTTCAATGTTATTTTATCAAAGGGAAATAACTCTAAAATAGGAGATGATTGGGATAAGAAAAAAATACGGATCACCTATTTTTTCATGAGGAATCAAAACATGAAATTTCAAAACATTAGCATACATGGTTCTAAACTTATGCTATACACAATAAAGCAACGACATTAAATGGCCCGAAATTGCGAAGGGCCATAACTCCAACATTTCATTTAATTGGTTCAAAATTTATTCAGGTGATCTCCTCCTCAATCCCAATCAGTATACCAAATATCATGGCTCTAGCTTAAATACTTTTTGAGATATCTTGCTGAAAAAGTCAAAATGCCTAGAACTACAAAGGGCCATAACTACATCAATTTTTCATGGAATTCCCTAAAAAACAAACCAGGTAATCTCCACATCATCCCCAATCAGCATATAATATTTCAAGACCCTAGCTTAAGTGCTTTTCGAGAAATCTTGCTGACAAGGTCAAAAAGAGCAGAACTGCAAAGGGCCGTAACTTTATCAATATTTTCATGGAATTCTCTCAAAATATAATCGGGTAATGTACACATCATTCCCACTCACTGTATCGAATTTCAAGAACCCAGCTTAAATACTTTTCAAGATATCTTGCTCACAAGATTTAATTCTGATTTTTTTCAAAGGGGCATAACTTTAAATAAACATGCTAGACAAGAAACAAAATACGGGTCGGCTATTTTTTCATTGGGAACCCAAATATAAAATTTCAAAACCCTAGCGTGCAGGGTTCTTAAGATATGGCATGCACAAAAAAAGCTTGATGAACGGACAAACAGTCGGATGGACAAATGAAGGCAAAATAATATGCCCCATCAATTTCATTCGAAACTGGGGGCATAATCAGGTCATCTACTCATCGCTACCAATCTATTCATCAAGTTTCAAGGCTCCAGCTTCAATAGTTTTTGAGATATTTTGTTCACAAGGGAAACATGCCCAAATTTACAAAGGGCCATTACTTATGAAATATTTTTCAGAATTTACAAAAAAATTAATCAGGTCATCTACTCATCATTACCAATCAATTCACCAAGTTTCAAGTCTCTAGCTCTAATAGTTTTTGAGATATTTTGCTGACAAGATAAAAATGCCCAAAATAACAAAGGGGCATAACTCAAGAAGTATATTTCAAAATTTCTTCAAAAGTTAATCAAGTTGTCTACTCATCACTACCAGTCTATTCATCAAGTGTCAAGGCTCTAGTTCCAACAGTTTTTGAGATATTTTGCTGACAAGGTAAAATTGCCCAAAATTACAAAGGGCCATAACTCATGAAGTATTTTTCAGAATTTCTTCAAAAATTAATCAGGTCATCTACTCGTCACTACAAATCCATTTACTAAGTTTCAAGGCTCTAGCTCTAACAGTTTTTGAGGTATTTTGCTGACAAGATAAAAATGCCTAAAATGACAAAGGGGCATAACTCAAGAAGTATATTTCAAAATTTCTTCAAAAGTTTATCAGGTTGTCTACTCATCACTACCAGTCTATTCATCAAGTTTCAAGGCTCTAGCTTCAATAGTTTTTGAGATATTTTGCTGACAAGTTAAAAATGCCCTAAATTACAAAGGGCCATAACTCATGAAGTGTTTTTCAGAATTTCTTCAAAAGTTAATCAGGTCATCTACACATCACTACAAATCCATTTACTAAGTTTCAAGGCTCAAGCTCTAACAGTTTTTGAGATATTTTGCTGACAAGGTAAAAATGACCAAAATTACA
Source organism: Anodontia alba (assembly GCA_964016985.1). NCBI lineage: Eukaryota > Metazoa > Mollusca > Bivalvia > Lucinida > Lucinidae > Anodontia > Anodontia alba. The sequence continues at coordinate 35,045,001 of OZ024829.1, forward strand.
AAGGGCCATAACTCAAAAGGCATTTTTCAAAATTTCTTCAAAAGTTAATCAGGTTGTCTACTCATCACTATCAGTCTATTCATTAAGTTTCAAGGCTCTAGCTTCAACGGTTTTTGAGATATTTTGCTGACAAGATAAAAATGCCCAAAATTACAAAGGGCCATAACTGATGAAGTATTTTTCAGAATTTCTTCAAAAGTTAATCAGGTCATCTACTCATCACTACAAATCCATTTACTAAGTTTCAAGGCTCTAGCTCTAACAGTTTTTGAGATATTTTGCTGACAAGGTAAAATTGCCCAAAATTACAAAGGGCCATAACTCAAGAAGTATTTTTCAAAATTTCTTCAAAAGTTAATCAGGTTGTCTACTCATCACTACCAGTCTATTCATCAAGTTTCAAGGCTCTAGCTTTAATAGTTTTTGAGATATTTTGCTGACAAGATTGCATCCATATTTTTTCAAAGGGCCATAACTCAGAAAAGGGGCATAATCCTGTCAAGAAAAAAAATACGTGTCAGCTATTTTTTCATGAGGAATCCATATATGAAATTTCAAAACAGTAGCAGTCACGGTTTTAAAGTTATGCTATGCATCAAAAGCGTGACGAACGGACGGACGGACGGACGGACGGACGGACGGAAGGACGGACGGACGAACAACCCAGAAGCAATATGCCCCTCCAACTTCTTTGAAGTTGGGGGCATAAAAAGTATGAAATAAAGTGTTTGAAATTTAAGGACATTTCCCAGACTGTATTTCACCTAATTACCCACATCAAGCGTGTAATTGTCTTCAGATTACAGCAATGAATTTTTATCTGCTTCTTGATAAAGCATATGTTGTTGGTACTCATTTGAATTGCAACAACAAGTTGAGGCAATTCAAATGAGTACTTACAACATATCATAATGCTTTTATAGACTTACTGAGGCAATTCAAATGGGTACCCAAAACATATGCTTTTATAAAGAAAATCAGAAAAAAAAGATCACATAATTATCATTAAATAATCCCACCATGAAGTCCATTACTGATCTTTTCTTATTGGATGGACATTTTACAATTTTTTTTTTTTTTTCTGGTTATTTTCAAAAACCTAACTGAATATAGTGCGGTAACTAGGTTGACTACGGTACTTAGCCTAAATACCATACATGATGGATGGCGTACAGCCATGACCAGTGGTTACCACTATTGAAAATTTTCATTCTAATGAACCTTGATTGATCAGAATTCTATACCGCTGACTTATTGAATTTCTGTTGTACATTTGTTTGCACCATGGCGACTAAAAACTTCACAACTCAGGTAGGAAGAAAAATAAGCTTGATGGCAGTACAGATTAACCCATTGTAGACTGAATGAACTCTCCCATACTATATATTGGAAGCTTCTAATTTCGATTTTAGGTGTATCAGGCTCTGTGATTTGATATTCCTAAAGAAAAATGATTGAACTATTTGAAAACAGTGGAGACCCTAATCAGACGCCACATTCTGCGGCATCTGATCTGGTCTGCACTGCTTACCAATTACCCTTTTAATGGTCTCCCGACTACAATGGGTTAAGAGGCTCTAGATTTTTTTTTTTTTTTTCAACAAAAAAATGTATTAATATTTTTCTTATTTCCCCACAAAAACACAATGTGGGTATTCATTATAAGCAACTCATTAGCCATTTCTAATTAGTACCCACAATATACAGTCAAACCTATCCTAAAGGCCATCTGTATTAAGCAATGACCTATCTTAATCCATTGTAGACTGAATGAACAACCCCACACTATATACTGAAAGATTCTAATTTAGATTTTAGGTATGTCAGGATATGTGATTTAGATATTCCTAGAGAAAAATGACTGAACTATTTCAAACAGTGAAGAACCTGATCAGGCACCACATTCTGTGGCATCTCATCTGGGTCTGCACTGTTCACCAAATACCCTTTTAGGGTTCTCCAGACTATAATGGGTTAAAATACCATTATTTCAGAACCCATTAACCTACTGTAGTCGGGAGACCCGTAAAAGGGTAATTGGCAAACAGTGCAGACCCAGATAAGACGCTGCATAAGGCAGCATCTGATCAGGGTCTCCACTGCTTGCAAATAGTTTAGCCATTTTTCTCTAGGAATATGTAATTATCATAGCCAGACATATACCTAAAATTGAAATTGGAGTCTTCCTATATATAGTGTGGGAGAGTCTATTCCGTCTACAATGGGTTTAAGAAGTGGATTTACCTGTATTAAGCAAGGACCCATCTTAAGCAACTATGTTTTGGCTTTCCCACTTTAATGTTTAATATTTTTTAACTAATGGACATAATTAAAACTGTAGGAAAACATTTACTATATTCTTTTGTCAGCAATATTCCAAAAAGAATAATGATTTAAGGTACCACAAGTGTCCTAAAATTTCACACACTTTATTCCATACAGTTTCAGCCAAAATTTTGCTTTTTATGCATCTGTTTGAAGCAGTCTGATCTGGGTCTGCACCGTCTGCATTTGCCATCTGGTCAGAAACTTTAGTGTACAAAGTTTTAAGACATTTACCATATGCACTGATTTGGTATGCTAGTAAGACAGGTCATAACTGGGATTCCCCTACCTGTAGTATAATGGTTCTTTTCAAATGCATTGTATATCAAATTGATTTTATCATATCAGATCTGATAAAATATTATTGAATCTATTTATTTTATCTCAATTAATCAATAACCAATTAAGTCTGTGTGGAACTGTTGACAAAAATACACTTAAATGTATTCCTACAGTCTTAATCACATCCATTCCTTTCGAAAATATTAATTATAATTACTTGTCTCCTAATCAATGCCTATAGAAAATTTAACTCTTGTCCTGTTGAACCAAGAAAAGCAATAGAAGAGCTAGAAGAAAATAGGGAAGGATGATGGGAAAAGTGAATACGTAAGTGTGTGGGCATGGTGTGTGTTAACTCTAACTCTTTGCATGCTGGGTAATTTTGCATGCTTTTTTGTCATCTGTGGATTTTTTTAAAAATTGAGATTTTAAAAAAAATCTTTCAGGAATACCATCAGAGTGTCAAACAGTTTGGATCCAGATCAGGCCCGACATTTTGTCAGGCCTGATCTGGTTCCAAACTGTTTGCAAAGGTTATCAGCAGACGACAAAAGTCGCCACTAGCGGGAAAAGAGTTACAGCAAAACTCACAACTGCAGCAGATGCAATTCTGACTTTTTTTCTTTTTTTTTTCAGAGAAAATAAGGCTTGACATTTCATGTGAATCAGACAATTCACATGAAATATAATGCCTTATTTTCTCTAAAAAAAAAATAAAAATTAGAATGCATTCGGCAACAATATTCCTTAGTTTTAACATTTACAAATGAAAAACTATTAAAGGCAACTAACCTGTGTAGTCCTTTTTATATGAAGTATCTTTTTCCATGTCCCCTTCGGGCTTGTGATACTGTTCAGCCTGATGCACATAGGGTTTCTCTAGAGGGTGTGCCCTATAATCCTGCCTGTAATTAGTAAGATTATCATCAGACTGACTACCAATAGGTGGCAGGGGTTCGTACTTGCTTAAACGCATTTTCGATAGGTCAGTTTGTTCCTGGCAATAAAGTGTCAATCCTTTCTTTTTAATGGACACAGTTCTCCTTCAAATATTCAGTTGTTGTTTTTTTTTTTTCAGTAAGTTTCTCATAGATTACATTCCACAATCAACAACAGAATTTATATATGTTTGTATATGTTAATAATAATACCAATATAACTCAAGACTGTGTTTCTTTACCTCTAGCACACTCTGGCCAAATTAAGGATAGCTTCAGAACCAGCCACTGTAATAATTCATATAGCACCATACAAGTGGGGTGTCAGGTTAATGTTTTTCTTATTTCTGCACAAAATCATATGTTGTGATACTCATTAGAAGTGCCTCAGTGAGGCACTTCTAATGAGACCCACAACATATGTTTTTGTGCAAAAATAACAAAAATCATCTTCTGACTACTCTCCATGATTCAGCAGATGACAAATTAATGACAATTTCCTCATTTGTCTCAGAAAATAAGGTCTGATTTTTCATGCAAATGGTCATCTAAAACAAAGTTTGTCATTTCATACAAATTGTCTCCTAAACAACATTTGTCATTTCATGCAGACTGTCTCCAGTCTGCTTGAACTAGATTAAATGCTATTTTCTGGGAAATTAATGAAAATACAAAATGTCTTCTGCTGAAATTTTTACCCAGCATCAGACTCACTTGGACTTGTTAAGGAGGAGTATTTGATGATAATTCTGGGATTTTTTCCATTTCTCCATAGAACCATTTGTAGGTATTCATTAGAAGGGTGTGGCACTTCTAATGAGTACCCACAATATATGTTTTAATGGACATATAAGAAAAATACCCCAGAATTATTACCAAACAATCCTCCTTAACACTTTGCATGTTGGGTAAAAATTTCAGCAGACAATATTTCGAAATATTTTTCTCATTTTTCCAAAAAAATAAGATCTGACATTTCATGCAAACTGTCTTGTAAGGAGACAATTTGTGTGAAATGTCAAAGCCTATTTTCTAGGAAGAAATAAGAAAAATATTTTAAAATGTTTTCTGAAATTTTTACTCAGCATGCAAAGTGTTTTAAAACTAGTCATAGGTTTAGATAAGAGTGGGTATTATTTGTCCACAAAAACATATGTTGTGGGTACTCATTAGAAGTGCCTCGGTGAGGCGCTTCTAATGAGTACCCACAACATATGTTTTTGTGGACAAATAAGAAAAATATCAATACTTCTGGATTGAAAAAAGCGCCTTAACTAGAGCTATGTATAGTCCACTGCAGCATGCTAAGCATTCACTGTGGTGTTGTTATGGTTGTCAATACATATAATTTAACAATGGCAAAAAAAAAAAAACTTTGATTTTAAGATCAATATTATTGATCTTCAAATGAAAGCATTTTTTTGCAACATTGTTCATTTCATATACAGCTGAGATAAAGATATTGGAAATGATTTCAAAACTATGTCACTTTGGTTTAACAAAGCTTAGGCCACTTTCAGTGCAATAAATCTAACAATTCCCCTCAAAGACAAGATTTCAGTTTACAAAACTTTATATCATTTGCTATGCTGTAAAAATTATTATCCCCAATTTGAAACACGTTCAAACACGTAACATCTTTTGCCTAGATTCAAACTTTCCATTTGTTAATCACAAAACTAGTCACATTCTGTTTTTGTTCTAATCCTGCTGAAATTACTCTACAGAGTAATTCATATGTTTTTGTCAGTTTTGATTCCTTAAAGTGCAAATCACAACTGCAACAGATGACAGTTTGAATTACATTATTCATATTTTTCAGTGATAATTATGCTTGACATTTCATATGAATCATACGCTGCAGCTGAATCACATTAAATGCCAAGTCTTTCTCTAAAAAATAATAAAAATAAATTTGAAAGTTGTCTGCTACAGTTAAAATAAACAGGTCTAAACAAATCTAGTCCATTTGTCAATAATTCCATTCCAGATTCTTTTCTTTAAAACTTTTTCATAATACATAAATCTAAATTAATTTGAAGCTACCAGCACAATGTGCAATGTTACTATGATTCTAAATTGTACAAGTGTGCAAACAATTGGTAACTAACAATCCATAGGTTGGACTTAGTCAATACATGCAACTTGGGTTCATTTATTAAAAATTTACTAAATCAATATTTGAATTTTTAGATCCATATCTAGTCCACTGAATGTATGTCATATGTATTCAAACCTCGATATACTTCAAAGCTTTGAGTGAACTGTGAAAAAAATCCTGTTTAAATTCAATGCTATCCTGAAAAGAAAAAAAATAGGTCCCCAATCAACTGGTTATTATTGGACTCCAGAGGCCTTATGAAAAAAATCACTTAACCAGACAAAAGTCCAAATGGAAATGAAAAAAAATAATTAAAACCTGGCTATAATCCCTTTATAATCTGTCAAAACCCAATTGTAAACCCACTGAACTTTTCCAATAAAAACTGATTTGGACCTGACATACCGTAATCGACCTAATTACAGCACATACCCCTATAAGCGCACAGTCTAGCAATTTCGTAATTTTCAGCTTACAGCCAGTGTACTTTTTGTCTACTTTTTTTATAAAGGCATATGTTGTGGGTATCCATTTGAATTGCATCGACTTGTTGATGCAATTCAAATGAGAGCCCACAACATAGGCTTTTTTAAAGAAAATCAGAAAAAACAACAACACAAAAACATCGCATAAGCATCATTTGACGCCCTTTGCTGATCTTTTTTTAAGTGTACCCTGAGTATTGGTAGGTACAGATTTTACCATAAGTTTTCCCAATATTTTTGAAAAAGCCAAGCACACAGTGCAATAATTAGGTTGAATAGGGTAGCTCTAGAAGAGACATTTTTTTAACTAAAAAGCACTGATACCATATTTCATCTAATTACTGCACCTACCCCTGTAAGAGCAGAGTCAATCAATTTCTTAGTCTTCAGATTTAATACAACTAGACTGAGACTGAGATGACAGCCCATGTGTTTTTATCTACCTCTTTCTAAATGTTGTTGGTACTCATTTGAATTGCCTTGACAAGTTGAGGCAATTCAAATGAGTACCAAGCAACATATGTTTTTGAACATTAATCAGAAAAAATACCACATAAGCATTTTAAAATATTCCTCTCATGAAAGATTCAGCTGATTTTTTTTTTCTTTAATGTGTGTTTTATTAGGTGGTTATTTTACTAAATGTTTTTTTAGTAATTTTGAAAAAACCCAAGCAAACATTGCGGAAATTAGATCAAATATGGTATTTTTCTTATTTCTCCATGAAGAAGCTTCTAATGTATACCCACAACATATATACTTGTATGTTTATGGAATAATAAAAAAGAATATTATCTGGATACCCCTTTAATTTGGAGCTGTAGGACCAGTAAATAAATATATACGCCAAGTCATGAGAAAAGGCGTCTTCCAAGCATATGCAAACAGTAATGATCTAGATCAGCAAACACAGTCACACAATCTTATGAAGGTCTTTACTATACAACATTACAATAAATACTTCCTTTTTTATGTTTCAACAATTGTCATGCTGACTAAAAATAAAGATGCCAAGCCTACTTCTAATTGTCAGCCAATCAGATTTCTTGATCAAGATTGTTGATATAAATTCACATACTGAATGGCAAACAGTGCAGATCCAGATCAGTTGGCTTCTGAAGAAGCCAACTGATCTGGATCTACACTGTTTTCAAAGGGTTCAGCAGGACAAGGGATAAAATCACATAAAAACTGCAAATTTACTCATAGCTCCAGATAAGAGAACGTATCATAAAAACATTTTTCTTATTTTATCTGTTAAAACATCTATTGTGATTACTTATTAGAAGTGCCTTGGCAAGGCTCTTCTAATGAGTACCCACAATATATGTTTTCATGGAAAAATAAGATATAATTAATGTTTTCAACTGAAAAAAAAGTACATTATCTGAAGCTACAGTATGTGGACAAAAGTATTTGTCATGTTATGACATTGCCGTTTAAATCATTTGCATTTCAAGAATTTTTGAAAAAATTATTGTCGCAAAACCACAACAGCTGTCATCATGGAAATTTCACAAAAATAAAAGACAACTGCTTTTCACAATAAATAATACTTACATGAAATTAAAATCTTTTGTGTAGAAAACCAGAACATTTTAATGTGATGCATATATCAAAATTGAGCAAATATCCAGTTTTCAAAGTATGGAGCTGCCTTAAGGATTCAAAGGAGGGCCTGGACTTCTCTACAGTCTTAAGCCTTTCGTGTCAGTGCTAACGATTATAACATAGATGAAAATTAAAACGTTGATTTTTTGGTAACTTATCATTGGCATCAATGAGAATCATGATTTTTTTTATTTTACATTCACTTCAAATGTGTTATAACAAAACAAGGCTTAGAATTTTCTTGATATTTTAATGTATATTTAACCCTGGTCCTGCTAAAACCAGATATACCCTGCCTTTGCAAACAGTGTAGATCCAGATTAGATGGCTTCTGAAGAAGCCGAATGATCTGGATCTGCACTGTTTGTCATTAAGAATGTAAATTTGTATAAACAATCTGCATCAAGTAATCTGACTGGCTGAAAATTAGAAGTGGGTGCATGTTTTCTGACATTGTATCTCAGTTATATATATAAACGCATAAACCAGTGAAGAATGATGTAGGAGAGATGTCAATGAGTGAAGACGCAAAGCAGAAGGCCTGGTTAGAGTACTACCAAAGGCTTCTCAACGTTGAGTTTGACTTGGACCCAGACCAACTGTCTTATCAACCACCAGTGGAAGGCCCGCCCAACCCAATCACCACTGATATGGTTAAGAAGGCTATCTTACAGATGAAGGCGGGCAAAGCACCAGGCCCATCAGGCATAGTGGTGGAGTTCATATGAGCAGCCAGTGACATGGGCGCCTCCATGATCTGTGACCTCCCAGCTGCAATCATTTGGGATGATAAGGTACCCTCTGACTGGGAGCAGAGTTTCATTGTCTGCCTCTACAAGGGGAAGGGGGATGCATTGGAAAGGGGCAACTACCGCAGTCTCAAGCTGACTGAGCAGGTCATGAAAGTCCTGGAGAGGATTGTGGATGGCCTCATCAGACAGTTGGTGTCAATCGACGATTCCTACTTTGGCTTCGTCGCAGGCAGAGGCACAACAGAGGCAATCTTTGTTGTCAGGCAGCTGCAAGAGAAGTATCTAGCTGCTAACAAGAGACTTTATATGGCTTTCATAGACCTGGAGAATGTTTTTGATCGAGCACCTCGGAAGGTCATCTCGGACGCTGAGAAAACTTGGTGTGGAGGAGTGGATTGCTTGACTGGTGCAGGGGATGTATGCAAATGCGCCAAGCCGTGTCCATGTTGGTGAGGGGCACAGTGAAGAGTCTGAAGTGAAGGTTGGTGTTCACCAGGGCTCAGTACTCAGCCCACTTCTCTTCATCATTGTGCTTCAAGCCTTATCATGAGTTCCGCTCTGGGATCCCCTGGGAAGACCTCTATGCTGATGACCCTGTTATCTTCGCTGAATCGCTCGAGAAATGTATCTGGAGGCTCTTGACTTGGAAAGAAGCAATGGAAAAGAAAGGACTAAATGCAGGAAAGACGAAGATCATGATCTGTGGTACAGGCCTGGACCTCCTGCAGAGTTCAGGCGAGTTTCCATGTGCTGTCTGTCACACTGGAATGGGCAGTAACAGCATCTTCTGCAATGGCTGCAAGCACTGGGTACACAAGAAATGCAGTAGGCTCAAGCGCTTGACAAAGGACCCTGACTACAGATGTACATGGTGCCTGGGAACTGCATGCCCCTTGGACGGCAGACCACAGAGGGAAGTCCGTCGGACTTGACAAGCTGGAGGTGGTAGCTTCCTTTTGCTACCTAGGAGACATGCTCTCAGCAGCAGATGGCTGTGAACTTTCAACCACAACACGTGTGAAAACTGCCTGGAAGAAGTTAAAGGAGCTGCTACCTGTTCTCTCTTCATGCCACCTCTCTTTCAAGACACGTGGCCATGTGTACAGCTCTTGTGTGCGAAGCGCAATGCTCCATGCCAGTGAGACTTGGCCATTGACAAAACCAAACCTCCAACGTCTGCAGCGGAATGACAGGGCAATGATCAGACAGATCTGCAATGTCAGGCCGCAAGACGTTGTCACAACCAGGTCCAATGAGCTACTTGCACAGCTTGGCATTGAGGATCTGGACCTCATTCTGAAGGAGAGAAGGCTCCGCTGGTATGGACATGTGGAATGCTCCAATTGTGCAGTCAAGACAGCCTTTCACATACAGGTTGAGGGAAAGCGTGGTCCATGCAGCCTGATTTTCACTGCCTGGTTAAAGAACTAGTAGCTACTACAGAAAGTATTCATACAGTCGACTCTTGTTACCTCGATTTCACTGCTCATCTTGAAGTGAAAATCTGGTCCTTGTTTTAATACGGACATCAGGTAACAACAGGTAACAAAATATTGTGGAAAAGAGGAGAAATTGCTCCTAAGGAGCAATTTCTCCTCTTTTCGACAATATTTTCAATGGATCTCTAACTTAAGGAGTCAAATTACATATTATTTGTAAAATGTGATTGTTGGATTTATTTTTGCTCAATTTTGCAAATCTGATATGTCGTGGTACGGATATCTCAGTGTATTTCAGAGAGCCCCTTGGATTTTGAGATAACAAGAGTTGACTGTATTTAGCAAAGAACTTGATCAGCTTGTGCAGCTTTCATCACGAAAACATGCCTATATAATTTTGACCCCCTTAAACCCCACTTTTATATAGTAAAACTGGGGTTTACAGGGGTATACATTATTTTCTTATTTCTGCTCAAAAGCATAGATTGTGAGTACTTGTTAGTACCGCCTCGGCAAGGCGGTTCTAATGAGTACCCACAATCTACGTTTTTGAGTAGAAATATGAAAAATATGAGATTTTTTTATCTGAAACTTCAGTTTTTTGTGGTGAAATTTTCAATATATTTGAATAGGCATGTTTTCGTAATGGCTGGATGAGATGGATTTTTACTGTTCTTCTACACATAGAGACACTTTTTGTCATGGCCTGGTGCAAATATATAAGGTTACCTTAATACAAACTTTATTCAAAGAATTGAAGTTTCATTGTTTGCTCAGAATAACACCCTGAGGAAGTTACTTACTTAACTAAAATACTGATCATGTTAATACATGTTGGATTGACTTCCATTTCATTCTTTACCCTCAATCTGAATTGTTTGTTTGATTTGGAGTTTTATAGCCTAGTCAACACTGTTAAGGTCATGTCACGCTGGTCAGCTAACCTATTCACATTTTAACTTAGCAGCAGGGCTCGAGAAAATGTCGGTTTTTCGGTTCTGAACCGATTTTCGTATTTCTGAACCGATTTTGACTAACAGAGGATGATCAAAAATCGGTCCAGTTTTTAACGATATTTTGAAAAAAATCGGTTCGAAAATTTTCGCCAAGTCGCTAAATTGTGTAAACAAACTGACCTTTTCCCACAGATAATCCAAGCGTGTATTCATAAAATACCTCGAGGGCCAGTTATTGGACCGGCTCATTATTGAAATAGGTGAATCAGATTTGTCCACACAGGCGGTTCTATTATCTTATCGCAGCGAAATTTGATCCGCTTATAAAAATTATGTAATCAAGTGAAGCGTAAGGCGACAGCATATCGGTGTTTTTGATATGTAAAGGTAATTTGCAATATGATTGAAGTGTGAAAAGCAAGTGTCAGGTAATACAGTTGGATGTGTACACCTGCTTAATCACGCATTCAAGTATGTTTTATTCTGTTGCTAATTGGTCTATCTTTAATTGCCAATTATCCGAGATCCAACGATTTCATTAAAGGCAGTTAAGGTAAAGTTTGTTTTAATTGTCTGATACAAAGAAAGGTGTTAAAATCGGTTAAAATATAGCTTTTGATCGCCGATTGTTTCCCTTTAGTACTCTTCAGTAACTGAGTGACCCGGATATTGGGAAAATGAAAGTAGATGAAATATGGCGTGTCTGAACGGTGGGAGCAAAATTGCTGTTTATAATCGAGATACCGATGTTAATATTAATTGAACAAGTGTTGAAGCAATATTGGTATGTCAGTCGTTGTGCTAATAACGAACTAGCACCCTGTATTTTGAAACTGAAAAATAATACCGAATGGAAACAAACGACCGTTACGGAAATTACCGAAAATCGGTTCGGCAATTTCCGTTTTTGGGGCGAAAATATGCTGGACCGATTTGGATTCTTCAGTTTCTCGAGCCCTGCTTAGCAGACTTAGTCCTCTAAGCAGATAACTAGTAGAATGAAACAACATGAGAAATTAGATATTTTTTGGAAGCGTTATTCATTTAAGAATTCATTTTTAATAAAGTAATGGCCAAGTAAGTGTTCATTGATGCGTGAATATGGCGGATGGCACATAAGGGTTGAAAATCAACATTTTTAGGATTGCTGGCGGAAATCTGAAAATCAGGAAAATCACTAGTCTGTGAGTTTTAGCTTAGTTAATAGCGTGTATGGTGCCCGTGGGCATTGATTACGGCCTGACATCGCCGTCGCGTGCTACCAATAAGTCTACGGAGCTTATGCTGAGGAAGCTGGGCCCACTCCTCAATGAGAGCCTCTCTGAGCTCCCGGACAGTTGCTGGTTGGACCTGGCGAGAAGAAATGGCTTTCTGCAGCATATCCAATGCATGTTCTATGGGATTTAAATCAGGGGATCTCGCTGGCCAATCCAATCGCACAACTGCAGCTTGCTCAAGGTACCGGTTGATGATGCGGGCCCTATGTGCACGAACATTATCATCTATCAGAATGAAATCAGGACCTAAAGCACCTGCATATGGGTGATCATGAACATCCAAAATTTCATTGACGTACCTCTCTGCTGTCAGTGTAACGTTATTGATGACATGCAGGTCCATTTTCCCCTGAGCGCTAATTCCCGCCCACACCATAACTGAACCCCCGCCATAGCGATCATGCTCTGCAATACAAACTTCAGCAAAATGTTCATTTCGCATCCTCCAGACCCTAGCCCGCCTGTCAGTGAAGTCCACACAAAACCTGGACCCATCAGTGAAAAGAATGGGGGTCCAGACATTAAGGGCCCATGTAACATGATCTCGTGCCCATTCTAAACGCTCCTGAACATGGTGTTATGTCAATGGGATGCGTATTGCAGGTCGTCGTGACCTCAAGCCAGCTTCATGCAACCGATTTCTAATGGTCTGCATACTTAAACGAACACCGGTAGCGTTCTGCAATTCGCTACGTAACGTTGTTGCATTGTTGAACCGGTGACATCGGGCTTGTAGAGTGATAAATCGGTCTTGAGCTCGAGTTGTTGAGCTTTCACGACCTCCGGCGTGCTGATGCATTACGTTTCCAGTCAAATGGAATTGAGTCCACATTCTTGAGACAACACTCTGGGACACCCCAAGAACACGAGCAACCTCCCTCTGTGACAACCCAGCCTCAAGCATTCCAATGCCCCTATTCATCTCTTCTTCGCTTGGATGACACCTTTGTCGGTCTGCCATACCTTACGTTAAATTCGATCAAAATTTGACGATAACACAAGCAAAACCTTGTTTCAGGTACACATGTACATGAAGGCAAATGGCCATAAATCAACGATTTTCACGGGTAGGCCTCTTCCCATGCTTCTCGTGCAAAATGTACATGTCAAATCAATAACTGCATTACACGTTTATGAGGCCCGAACATCGATTTACCTTTAGTAGCAATTTGATTACATATGGTGATAATATGAACAAAATATCTGACGTCAAAAAAGTGATCCTTAGCAAACTTTGAGTAGTATATATTTCATGATCAATCTCCACAAAAGTTATATGTGGCCGAGTTGGGATTCAAACTTGCAGTCCTGGATCTGGAATTTGGAAAACCTATTGACTCATATACCATATCACATATCAGTATGTAGAAATGTTACCATGTAGAAAACCAGAACATTTTAATGTGATGCATAATACCAAATGAGCAAATATCCAGTTTTCAAAGTATGGAGCTGCCTTAAGGATTCAAAGGAGGGCCTGGACTTCTCTATAGTCTTAACCCTTTCACCCTGAGTTTCTGACATGGACTCTTCCATTTTGGAATTTGGACACATCCATTGTTGCAAATAGGGGTTTAAGTCAAAAATCAATAACAATGGCAAACAGTGTAGGTCCTGATGAGACGGCACTGTTTGCAAAGGTACTGTAAAACACTTATATTTGGCAGTCATTTTATTTTGGGGCTATTGGCAGTCAAGGAAAACAATGCCAAAATAAAAAAACATCAGCTCAAAGAGTGCAAGAGAAGCATAACAGACTGGCAGTAATTTTATTCCCAATACACATTGCAAATATACAAGGTCAATCTTTATTAAAGTTACAGCTCCAGTTAAGAAAAACACTGAGATGACTGCTTGTTTATCCCACTGTCCATTCTCATTGAAAATAACTTGATAATTGAATAACTGACACTTTTATTTAAATGATCACTGCATAATTAAATAATAATAGTTATAAGCAAAATTGTGGTAAAAAGGTCATATCAACTTAGGATCACTATTTAAACAAATTTGATAGGTCTTTTATCTGCAATGCTATAAACCATGATTCAGCCCCAAAACTCTGACAGTTCTGGAAAAGGTTTTTAAATGTTTTTACCCTCATTGTATGGGCATGGCAGCCATCTTGGTTAATGGAATATGACCTTTTGAAGAACTTTCAATATCCTTCAACAGAAGACTCCACATGAAATCTGGTGGAAATTCTCCCAGCAGTTTCAGAGTAGATGTTGTTTAAAAGTGTGGCTGGACAATGGACAGACCCCCAAATGACAGATGGACTGTGATTAAGTGAGCTAAACAAAAAGCCCATGGGCCACAATTTGCTCACCTGAGTATAACAGCTACTGCATATCTTCAAATGCCATGCAACAGTCTTCCAGCAGAATTGCCATAGCAACTAGGACACAAATTTGACTGTGTTGTAAAACTTTTTAAGGTCAAAAGGTCATTCTAGGGTCATCATTTTAACAAACTTGGTAGACCCTGAGTCCCCAATGCTATATACCAAGATTCAGCCTCAAAGCTTTCTTGATTCTGGAGAAGAAGATTTTTAATTGTTTTCACCATATACAGGTATGAGCTAAGTTTCATTAGTCTTTAACACATTTTGAGAAAATGATTTTTCAGCATTTTCCCCAACCTTGCCATAAAACAAAGGGCATCCATCCTAGGATCATCATTTGAACAAATTTGGTAGACCTCGAGTTCCAAATGCTATATACCAAGATTCAGCCTCAAAGCTTTCTTGGTTCTGGAGAAGAAGACCAGGAGCCCATCTGCAGCTTAATCAATATTATTCTTATATTCTGTCATTCACTCTTGATTAACTAGGTGATTATATGAAGATGAGGTTGATGATAAGATGAAATCTTATAACAAAAGCAACTAAGGTAACTAAAGCCATGGGTAACATGAATTACCGAGAGTCATCTAACACACACTCAACACAGACATGCAAATTACAGTGCACAGGCTGTTACTGTACAGCAATATTAGTAAGCTATCACAATGTCATGCCAGTCACATAACTGCTAAGGGGAAGGAGCGTTGGGGTAGATTATGTTGTTCTGGGGGAAATTTGGTTTAGTTTGGGTGTCAAGCAGTGAGAAAAATAAAACATCGGGCCAAGGGATTGGGTGTCACAAGTGACTGAGTACATTCAGATTCCAAGCTTCAAGTTACGGAGAATTTACATACAAGCCCACAAATGACAAACTATGTTTACCTAATAAATAATAACTGAAGTACTTTGATCCACGGTATGGACAGACACCATGCAGTCCACCAGGTGCATCAAATATTCAGCAAAATATTCTAAGATACTGGTCATGCTTTTCTTAGAATTAAACCAAATTGCAGCACAGCCTCTTGAAATTTCTAAAATATAACTCACTTTAAAGCTTGACTTACTAGTTCAAAAGTAAAGGGTTGGGTCTCCGCCAGACAACTAACATAGAAATGCAAAACATGTTCTCGGTACATGTTTCTGATGCAGCGTTCCAAAGCTGCAGTACATATATGAAACAAACCGAGGACCCATTTCAGGCACTACAGAAGAGTCTTGGCTCATCCAATCACAGGCTTGGGCAATCAAGTCTGTGCATTGGTTGGCTGGTTGCTAGAACTGAGTGTGATTTAGAATGACTCACACTGTGCAGATACCCAAAGTGGTCACTAGTTCTGGGCGTGAAATATGGGTTATCAATTGCATCTTGACCAAAAGAAAGATGGTACCTCCATGAAATATCAAAACATGTTTCAGAAAAGAAACATTGGACTAGAATTAAGCTTACTGACCGGAACTAGGACTGTTTTCACAGTACGGAATTTACAGACCAAAACTAATTGAGGGAAACTGGGAATAGGATGTGATGCAAGCGTGTGTGAAATAACTGGAAGGTAGACACGAAAATGTTCCGGCTGACATCTTACTGACTATTCATGCAAATAATCATTCTGAATTAAGCTTACTGACAGGAACTAGGATTGTTTCCATGGTACAGAATTAATAGATGGACCAAAACTAACTGAGAGAAACCGGGAATAGGATGTGACACAAGCGTGTGTGTAAATAACTGGAAGGTAAACACGAAAATGTTCTGTCTGACATCTTGCTGACTATTCATGCAAATAAACATTCTGGCAGGGATGTTTAAGTGCAGAAACACCTGAACAAATTGTCAATATCCCTTCAACAGAAGGCCCAGTCTTTAAGACATTTTGAGAACATGATTTTTCAATATTTTCCCTACAGAAATGTATTGGGAAACAAATTTGACATTGCCATAAAGACATCGAAGGTCAACCTACGATCATTATTTGAACAAATTTGGCAGACGTTGAGTCTCTGATGCTGTATACCAAGATTCAGCCTTAAAGCTTTCTTTGTTCTGGAGAATTATTATTTAGTGTTTTTACCATATATGTGCATGGCAGCCATCTTAAGTTACAGAATGTGACCATCTTTATAAATTTTCAATCCCCCTTCAACAGAAGGCTCCACAAGAACTTTGAAGAAAATTAGTCCTGGGGTTTCAGAGAAGTCGTTCAAATGTGTGGATGGACAGACAGACAGATTGTTGGACCGGCAGACAGATGATGGACAGCAAGTGATCACAACAGCTCATCCTGAGCTAAAGGCTCAAGACAGCTTACAAGAGGCCCATGGGCCACGATTCGCTCATCTGATAAAACAGCTATTGCATATCTGCAAATGCATGCAATTTCTTCCAGTATTGCCACAGCAACTAGGACACATATTTGACCTTACCATAAAAAGGTCAAAGGTCATCCTAGTACTAATTTCAACAAACTTAGTAGATGTTGAGTCCCTAATGCTGTATACCAAGATTCAGCCTCAGAGCTTTCTTTAAGTTCTGGAGAAGATTTTTAAGTGTTTTACCATATATGGGCATAGCAGCCATCTTGTTGAATGGCGCAAAATTTTGAACAAATTGTCAATATTCTTTGGACAGAAGGCCCTATGTGAACTACGGTATGTGAAATCTAGTGGAAATTGTTCAAGCTGTTTCAGAGAAGAAAACAGTTAAAGGTTTCAAAATTTTATACATGTATATAGCCCAAGGGCAAGGGCAGATAGCCCCAAAAATTTTCACAGTAGCTAAATAGTTTTACCAATTTAATCATATGTTGTCAGCCATTAGTCTTTATTATCCATTGAGAAAATGATTTTTCAACATTTTCCCCATACAAATGTATGGGGGCGCAAATTTGACCTTGCTATAAAAAGGTCAAAGGTCAACCTACGACCATCCTTTGAACAAAATTAGTAGACCTTGAGTCCCCGACGCTATATACCAAGATTCAGCCTCAAAGCTTTCTTGGTTCTCGAGAAGAAGATTTTTAAGTCTTTTTACCATATATGGGCATAGTGGCCATCTTGTTCAATGGCACTGAACTAATCCAACATATTGTCAGTACCCTTTCAATTGAGAAGACATCCTGTTGCAGCAGAGCAAGTTTCGGCTCAAATCGACCAAGGGTTGGGAAGAGATGTTGAAAACTGATTTTCAAGATGGTAGCTGTGGCGGCCATTTGAATTTTCAATCATCTCAATTTTAGCTATGTTGTGTCTACTAGGAACCTCGATGTTCCTCATCAAGTTCTAATTCAGTTGGATCATAGTCTTTCGAGTAGATGTCCAAAATATGAATTCTCATCATTTTTCCCATATAATTGTATAGGGCTCATACAAATGCATGGGGAAACAAATTTGACCTTGCCGTAAAAAGATCAAATGTCAACGTAGGACCATCATTTTAACAATTTTGGTAGACCTCCCGTCCCTGATGATTTATGCAAAGATTAGGCCCCAGGGCTTATTTTGTTCTGGAGAAGATGAGTTTTAAAGGTTTTTACCATATATGGGCATGGTTGCCATCTTGGACAATGGACCACAACCATTTTAGCAATCTTTTGTTCCCCTACCCCAAACAAGCTCCACATGAAATTTGAGCAACACTGGCTTGGCCGCTTCAGAGGAGAAGGGGTTTCAAATTCTCAACATTTTTCCCATACAAATGTATGGGGCCCATACAAATGCATAGGGAAGCAAACTTGACCTCACCATAAAAAGGTCAAACATCAATATACAACAATCATTTAGCAACTTTGGTAGATCTCCTGTCCCCAATGACTTGTGCAAAGATTCATTCTTTGGTTCTGGAGAAGAAGATTATTAAAGGTTTTTACCATATATGGGCATGGAGGCCATATTGGTCAACAGACTGTGACCATTTTAGCGATTTTTCGTTCCCCCAACCTAAGGAGGCTCCATATGAAATTTGAGCAAAATTGGCTCCGCGGCTTTAGAGGAGAAGTTGTTTGAAAATGTTAATGAATGGATGGACAGACAGATGCAAGGACACATGGACGACGGACAAAAAGTGATCACTATAGCTCATTCTGAGCATAGCTCAGGTGAGCTAAAAAGCACATTCATTTGCCAGCTGAAAACAATACCCCTCATTCATCAGCCAGCTGTAAAAGACACCCCACAATCAGCCAACTGGAAAAGAGACACCCCATAATCATCCGCCAGCTGAAAAACAAACAGTCCGCACAATCATCAGCTGACTGGAAAAGATACACCCTACAACCGTCAACCAGATGAAAAAATAAAACACTCCATAACCATCAGCCAACTGGAAAAAAATAGCTAACAATCATCAGCAAACTAGAAAAGAAATGCCCCACAATCATCAGCCAACTGCAAAAACCAACACCACATTCATCAGCCATCTTGGAAAAAAATCACAGCTGAAAAACAAAAACAGGGCAAAACTTGCTCACCTGAGTGAAACAGCCATTGCACATGTGCAGATGCCATGCAACTTTTCCAAAACTGCCACAGTAACTTATCAAAATCAGTAACTTATCAAAATAGTGCCTGGTCTTTCAAAATAAAAAGGTCAAGGTTCCACCAAGGACCATCATTTGAACAGGCTTGGTAGTCCTCATTTCCCCAGTGCTATATACCAATATTCAACTTCAACACCTTCTCGGTTCTCAAGAAGATTATTAATTATTTTTTACCACATACAGGTATAGCAGCTATTTTATTCAATGGAGTAAGACCACTGGTTAATATTTTTCTTATTTCTCCACGAAAACGTATGTTGTGGGTACTCATTAGAAGCGCCTCAGCAAGGTGCTTCTAATGAGTACCACAACTTATGTTTTCATAGAGAAATAAGAAAAATATCAATACTTTTGGATTGAAAAAAAGTGCCTTAACTGGAGCTATGCTGCACATAAAATATGATGAACTGTTCAAGCGGTTTCTAAGAAATTGTTTAAATATGATTTTATATATGTTACTTTTATTGTATATTGGCCAGGAGCAGTGTAAACAAGAAATGTCAATAAGATGTGCTTATTAGATACCCCAGCTCAAAAAACAAAATATAATGGACGGAAGAACAGACGGAAGCTTGTACGAATGGTACATTATGTGACTACAACTAGGTGCAGCTGTCATAAAACTGCTAATATAAAAATCCTGCCACTTTGTCAAAAAAAACATTAAAAAAAAGAAAAGAAAACTTTCAGCATAAAACTTGCACATGCACTTCTTTAATATGTCTGTAACATATCTTCAACTTTTTGGAATGTGTAAGAGGGGTTGATTTCACAAAGTACACACTATTAACCATCACTGACTAGGTGCAGTTGTCCTAAATTGGCTAAGTTAAAAACACTGCTATTTTGTGGAGAAATACTTGTTCAGCATCAAAGTTTCACATGCACATTTTAATATGGTCTGTAATGCATGTGTAAAGTTTTAAAAAGACCCAACAAAATATCTAAGAGGAGTTGATTTCACAAAGTATGCATTATTAACCATCACTGACTAGGTGCAGTTGTCCTAAAATGGCAAAGTTAAAAACCCTGACATTAAATTTTGTCCAAAAAAAAAGACTTTTCAACTTGTACATATACAATGTTTGGAAAGGTGCAACAAAAATTTTAAGAAGAGTTGATTTCAAAAAGTATACACTATTAACCATCATTGACTAGGTGCTGGTGTTCTAAAATGACTAAAATGACATAGCCGTTTTGTGAAAAAAAAAATTTTTTCAGCATCAAAGTTTCAAATGCACATTTTCAATATGTCTGTAATGTATGTGTAAAGTTTGAAAAGATCCAATAAAAGCTCTAAAGAGTTGATTCCACAAAGTATGCACTATTAACTATCGTTGACTAGGTGCAGTTGTCATAAAATGGCAAAGTTAAAAACCCTGCCATTATGAAAACACGCCTATTCAAATATATTAAAAATTTCGCCTCCATAAAAATGAAAGTTTTCAGATAAAAAAATCTGATATTTTTCATATTTCTGCTCAAAACATAGGTTGTGGGCACTCGTTAGAACCGCCTCATCAAGGCAGTTCTAACGAGTACCCACAATCTATTTTTTTGAGCAGAAATAAGAAAAATAATGTATACCCCTGTAAACCCCAGTTTTACTATATAAAAGTGGGGTTTAAGGGGGTCAAAATTATATAGGTATGTTTTCGGGATGTTTTCAGCATCAAACTTCCACATGCACATCTTCAATATGTCTGTAATACATGTGCAAAGTTCTGAAAAGATCCAACAAAAGCTGTAAGAGGAATTGATTTCACAAAGTATGCACTATCTGTCATAATACAAACATCTTTGAACAAATTTGGACAAAGGCTACCCTTTCCACAGAAGGCTCCACATAAAATTTGGTGAAAACTGGCCAAGCTACTTCAGAGGAGAAGCTGTTTACTAATACTAAGGTTATATACATGTACATGGCATAAGCCATAAGCTGTGGACTAAAATCTGTGAGATAAGGCAAACTTTAAGGGAGATTTGACAAACTTCTGTGAGAGCTCTTAAACATCACTTTGGAGCTCCCCCAATATAGTCTAAAGATAGATATTTTTGTTTTCATGTAAGAAGCTTGTGGAACCCACAACAGTGTGTTATTTATGTTTATTTCTTCATAAAACCTGTTGTAAAATGGTCTGAAAATTCTGTGAGATTTGAATTTTTTATGGGTATATTGCCTTCCAGATGGGCCAACTTCTGTGAGATATGGCATATATGACAGGAGCCCAGGGGCTGTGGCAGATAAATCATGGGGATAAAATTTTGATTGTAACTGAAGAGCTTTGCTACTTAAGACAGCATAATACATGTATATAGTAAGTTTAAACTATTACTCTTTCATACAAAATCTGACCTTACTGTTAAAATGTCAACCTAGGATCATGATTTCAGCAAACTGGGTAGACTTCACATCCTCAATGTTACATGCAAGGATTCAGCACCAAAGCAGTTTTGACATTGGAGAGGAGGATTTTTAAATGGATTTTACCATAGATGGGCATGTGCCAATTGTGACCATCTTGTTTGACATACCACAACCATTTTATTAATCTTTTGTTCTAACCCAAAGAAATGTCACGCGTAATTTTATAAAAATTAGCACAGATGCTTCAGAGGAGAAGTTGTTTAAAAAATGAGGACAAACAACATATGGGAAGAGATCACTATAACTCATCCTGTGCCTTTTGGTTTGTTTGTTTTATTTGGGCTTTACGTCGCTTTCAACAATCTTTCAGTCATATCGCGATGGTGTCTGGATGTAGCAGGGAGCTCAATGCTCACTTTTAGAGTCTGCCTCACTGAAATATCATGCCCCAGTCACTTGACATGATATTACTACAAGTCACATTATACTGACACTGAGATGACCAGTTCTGATTCCTAGTTCTACTTTCTTAACGCTAAGCGCCAAGCGAAAGAGCAGGTAGTACCATTTTTAAAGTCTTTGGTATTACTCGGCTGGGGATGGAACCCACAACCTCCTAGTCACACAAAGCGGATCCTCTACCAACTGTGCCAGTTACCTGAGCCTTTTGGCTCAGGTGAGCAAAAACACCCCACATTTATCAGCCAGGTGTAAAAAACACCATAAGCTCCAGATAAGCCCAAGTATCCTGGCATCCTAGAAATATTTTTCTTATTTCTCCACAAAAACATTTTATGAGAACTCATTAGAAGAACCTTGCCAAGTTGTTTCTAATGAGTACTCACAACATATGCTTTTATGGTGAAAAAAGAAAAATATCAATACTTTTTGGTCAGAAAAAAAGTTCCTTATCTGGATTTATGAAACACTCCACATTTATAAGCCAGTTGGAAAAAATACCCCACATTACCAGCCGAATGGAAAATACAGTCAACCCACTTTATACCAACATTCGATATGACGACAAAATTCATTATAATGATTATCTGACTGGCATGAAACCTTCGTTCAACAAGTGAAAGTTAATCAGAAACTATGCAAGAATATTGCATTTAATACTTCAAGAAACATATTACGAAAACACCCCTATTCAAATATGTAGAAAATTTTACTCACTGAGGCAATTCTAACAAATATCCAAAACATGTTCTATGAGGAACTAAGAATAAAACAAGCCCTCTCTTTTATATCAATCTGCTGCATTTAAGGATTCTTTACAACAGCAAATTATTTTAATGGCAACTTCTTTGGGAACAAATAATGAGGGTCTACTGTATAATACCTTTGTATAGTTTGGCCTGAAAATTCCCCACCATGTACAGGTTGCTGGGCAGGTTTGAATGACTCTCTTGGTGGAATCTGATGTGGCTTGTATACATTTTTATATTCTGTTATCTGACATGGTTCTCCGGACTTCCCAAACATAGTCTTGGGGACATGGGGACATCTGTGTCGCCTACAAATATAAGCATAACACACTTTATTATATAGCCTAAAAATAGACTGTCTTTCATTGACTAAGAGCTGTTTTCAGCCCAGTGAATAATATACCCGATGTTCACTGGCTTGTGTGCACTTTCCAATGAATATCAGCTTCTAAAATTAGATACCAACTTTTAGTGATGTCGCAAGTACTGACGCCGATGTCTACACGCACTTTTTATATTAATGGGGTCTGGTGTTGACTGTTATTGTGACAGTTATCAAGAGAAAAGACAAACTGTATAATAAAACAATTACTGACTATTGAGGTATTGGATATGATGTTGATATCCACCACTGAATACCAATATTGACCTCGGCAATTGCCTCAGTCAATATTAGTATTCTCTGGTGGATATCACATCATATCAAATACCTCAATAGTCAATAATTGTATATTATCTATAGCTCAACTTTTTTCACCAAAAATTGTTGATAGTTTTCTTATTTTTTCACAAAAACTTACAACATTATGTTTTCATGGAGAAATCCGAACAATATCAATACCTTTTGGTTAAAAAAAATTGTCTTATCTGGAGCTATGACTAAATTAGATGACTCACCAGATAAATACTGTTCTTAACCCTTGTTGAATAAATTAAGATGCCACACCCACTTCTAATTTTCAGCCAATCAGATTGCTTGATCTGAATTGTTGCTATAAATTCACTAACTTGATGACAGTGCAGATCCAGATCAGATAGCTTCTTCAGAAACCAACTAATCTGGATCTACATTGTTTGCAAAGGCAGGGTATATCCGGGTTCAGCAGGACAAGAGTTAATTCTCCAAGAAAATATCTGTTCTTGGTACTCACTGGAATTGCCTCTCTCTGGCACTTCTGATGAATATCCACAACATACACTGTAACTCCAGAAAAGAAACTGTTTTTATGGAAAAGAGCCAATACATTACGAAAACACGCCTATTCAAATATATTGAAACTTTTACAACCAATAAAGGAAAACTTTCAGTCAAAAAAAAATCTGATATTTTTCATATTTCTGCTCAAAAAATAGATTGTGGGTACTCAAGGCAGTTCTAGTGAGTACCCACAATCTATGTTTTTAGCAAAATAAAAAAGAATAATGAAAAACTCCATGTCGTGGTACTTAACATATTAGAACCCTTGCTGAGGTGCTTCTAATGAGCATGCATATCATTTGTTTTTCTGAAATGTGCTTCTAATGTATATCCACAATATATGCTTTTGTGAAGTATCCACAATATATGTTTTTGTGAAGTATCCTCAATATATACTTGGGGAAAAAAGAAATGCAAGTTCAAATTTTTAAATACTGAAAGTTTGTTTGTGAACAAACTGATCTAGTTTTCTGTATTTGGTGACATTAGTGTACTTCCCCATGTATGGATCACACAAAATCACTGAAGCATGAACATACATGTAGGCTACACAATATCGTTGTACCTGAATTTCGTTATATCCGTGCTGCATGGGTAGTGTCGCGTGGTAGAGACTTTAACACATTACCAAACTGAACTTTCGTTCCATTTGTATTGGTTGCACAAAACGTTTGTTGTTTGAGTTTGTTGAGAGAAATGGTACGCTCATCGCAACTGGATAGGGGTAGAGCTATTGCTGTAATTTTGCAGGGTCGGTCGCAACATGACGTCGCACAGCAATTTAGGGTGCATGAGCGACAATATTGGGCTTAGTTCAGCGTCTTAGAGCTATCGGTAGTTTTAAATGACCGTCCTAGGAGCTGACATCTGCGCGTTACGATGCAACGTCAAGATAGACGTATACCTCTTGTACACCTTCGTAACAGGTTAAGGATGGCGACAGAGACCGCAAGAGAAGTTATCAGAACACATGGCCGTCATGTGTGTCCAAGGACAGTCAGAAATCGCTTGTGAGAGTTCGATTTATGTCCACGCCGTCCTTACGTGGGCCCGAACCTTACGCCCAGGCAACGTCAACGCCGCATGCAATGGATGCGTGCCCATGCACCAAATCAGTTTCGACTGGCTGACCGGCAGCGTGTAATGTTCAGCGATGAGTCGCGATTTTCGCTTCAGCAGTCAGATAGGCGACAACGAGAGTATCGACGTCTTGGTGAGCGATATTCTGACGCTTGCATGCGAGAAGTCGACAGATTTGGGGGAGGGGGGTCCGTAATTGTTTGGGGTGGGATTTCTCATGGGGTGAAAACACCCCTAGTGGTTATTCAGGGTAATCTTACAGCCGTATGCTATCAGGATCAGGTGCTTATGCCTCACATCCTCCCACTTGTCAATGCTCATAATCTCACGTTTCAGCATGACAACGCGAGACCGCATGTTACCAGGGTTTATCGCGACTTCCTCAACAAGAATGATGTCCAAGTCCTCGATTGGCCCCCATACAGTCCAGATTTAAACCCAATCGAGCATCTTTGGGATGCGTTGGACAGGAGGGTCAGGAAGCGTGTCAACGTACCGAACAACGTCGCACAGCTCCAGCTAGCTCTTATTCAAGAGTGGAATAACATCCCTCAAAGGACCATTGACAACTTGGTCGGGTCTACAGTTAGAAGAGTGAGAGCCGCGACGCAGCCCGTGGTGGACACACACGCTATTGATACCCATTATTCAATAACGTTGGGTGTCTGTGTTTAATGCTATTTATTGCAGACGTTGTCTGCTATACGACACTAAACCAATAGCATTTAACAGAAAATGAAATAAAGAATTAAAAAAATTAAACAATCAAATGAAATCCACAATTTTCTTTAAAAATACAACCCCAGAATTAATACTTGCGTTTCTTTTTTCCGCTAGTATATGTTTTTGTGAAGTATCCACAATATATGTTTTTGTGAAATATCTACAATATATGTTTTAGTGAAGTATCCACAATACATATGTTTTTGTGAAGTATCCACAATATGTTTTTGGGAAGAAATAAGTAAAATATTTGTCTGTATACCCAGCTTATCTGAAGCTAAGCATATGTTTTACTCTTTCCAGAGAAATAAGAAAAAACAAACATCAATACTTTTTATTGGAAAGAGCCTCTTATCTGCGGTTAACCTTTAGGGAGAGGAACCAAACAAGCAGAATGCTTTCGTTCTTATCCTATTGAATATAATAAATCATTATTTGATATACGTACAGTCGAACCTCATTGACTCGAACATCTTTGGGACCATGGAAATTCGTTCAAGACATGGGTAGTTTGAGCCACTGAGGGTTAATCATGGCACCAGTTCAGGAAGCAAATAGCGATAATTAAGGGAAATCTTTTCGATTTTCTACACAATGATTGTATGTTGAGTGTCCTCATTAGAATTGCCTCAATGAGGCAATTCTAATGAGTACACACATGTACTCATTAGAATTACCTCCATGAGGCAATTCTAATGAGTACACACAACATACAATTCCATGATAAAATAAGAAAAAATCCCTAAATATTTGTTTTCTTGAGCTATTGGAAGGCTTTTGTAGGGACTGAAAAAAGAGTTCGAATCATCCATGGTAAACGAGCCATCCGGGTTCAAGCCATTGAGGTTATACTGTATATGTTAAAGTGTTGAAATAAAATATGTTTTAACTAACCCTTACCCCTCTCTGGGCAATACAGTAGATGAAGAAATTGATGATATCTTTCTTATTTTCCCCAGAAAACTAACTTTGACATTTCATGCAAACTGTCTCCTCCTTTGACCTTTCATGCAAATTGTCTCCTTAGTTCCTCAGGAGACAATTTGCAAGAAATATCAATGCCTATTTTCTGGGAAAAATAAGAAAAATGTTATCAATTTGTCAACTGCTCGAATTGCCCAGAGATCCATAATGGTTCAAGTTACTATGGATTAAAGTTACCTGATAAGTAAATTTTCTGGTGTCCCCTTGTACTTTCACCAGGTATCAAGTAACCTAAGAGTGTTTCAGGGAAACAATTAGCTGATTTAGGAGGGAGATATCACAGGTCCAGACAAGTTGGAAACTGATGAACATAATTATTGTTACTTTTACATGAAAACTTATCTTGCTGATACCATAGCACTAGTTAAGGCACTCTTTTTTTTTCAATCCAAAAGTATTGATATTTCTCCACGAAAATATATGTTGTGGGTACTCATTAGAAGTGCCTCGCCGAGGCACTTCTAATGAGTATCCACAAAATATGTTTTCATGGAGAAATAAGAAAAATATTTACCGAATACCCTCCTTTATCTAGACCTATGGATACTCATTGGAATTGCCTCACTAACAGAATTCCAATGAGTAAACCCATAAGATGTGTATAATTCAGAGGATTTGTTTAGGAGAAGTAGTGGATGATAATTCTGGGATAATGTTCTCCATTTCTCCATATAAACATATGCTGTGGGTACTCATTAGGGTACCCCTTAGTAAGGCGCTTCTAACGAATACC
The DNA here is from genome assembly GCA_964016985.1 of Anodontia alba. Lineage (NCBI taxonomy): Eukaryota > Metazoa > Mollusca > Bivalvia > Lucinida > Lucinidae > Anodontia > Anodontia alba. The sequence continues at coordinate 35,072,343 of OZ024829.1, forward strand.
CACAAAAATGATGACTTTATGGAGAAAAGAAAAATTATCTCACCAAATCCTCCTTAACAAGTCTTCTGGTATTGGTACCCCAAGTGTAGGTACCAAACAAGAAAATTTATCTTTTTCCAAACTATTTAACCCTTGTCCTGCTGAATAAATTAAGAAGCCACACCCATTTCTAATTTTCAGTCAGTCAGATTACTTGATCAAGGTTGTTGATATAGATTCACATACTGAATGGCAAACAGTGCAGATTCAGATCAGTTGGCTTCTTCAGAAGCCAACTGATCTGGATCTACACTGTTTGCAAAGGCAGGATATATCCGGGTTCAGCAGGACAAGGGTTAACTTCAATATTTGGACAGACAGGCCTGAGCAAACATTGTAGACCAGCAGATCCAACATAATGTGGCCTCTAATCAGGCTCTACACTGTTTACCATTCATCCAGCAAATTTTAGACACATCAACAGGTTTTACAATTTTTTGGATAAGTATGGTATTAGGTTTTAAAGTACCAGAATAACAGGGTGTATATGTGGCAATACTCTCTATACCTGGATCTGTGGATATACAAGTATTTTCCTTCTTTCTCAACAAAAACCTATGTTGTGAGGTTTCATTTGAATAGCCTCACTGATGCCACATGACATTTTTTTTTTTTTTGTGCAGGAAAATGAAAAATACCAATACTTTGTCCTTCACCACATTGTGGGTAAATTAAGCAGACAAGAACTGATGATATTTTTTCTTATTTTTCCCAGAAAACAGGATTTGACATTTCATGCAAATTGTCTGGAGACAATTTGCATGAAATGTCAAAACCTGTTTTCTAGGAAATATAAGAAAACTAATTCAATGTCATCTGCTGAAATTTTCCTCAGCATGCTCAGCATTAATGGTCTTAACTAGAGATATGTTCAAGGCTCACAGGATTGGTTAAATTTCTTCAGTTTAGAAATCAATCACATTATAATTGAAGCTAGATTTACAGATCTATTTGTAGCTAATATATAAATTACAAGATATTTTAGAGGATAATTTGCACCCATAAAATTATTCCCTTTGATTTATGATCACAATTTTCACTCAGAATGCCTTCAGTTGAATTTATATTGTTGCATTACTATGGCATATCATTTAAGTATTTAATCCCAATTTATGGATATCCAAAAATCAATGTTTGGACATCCAAACATAAAATTATGGATATCCAAAATTTAATGAAAGGACAACAAAAAATTAATTTTTGGCTAGCCAATATTTGTGAGAACTTTTTTCTATTCATCACTCAATTTTTGGATATTCAAAAATACAATTCAGGATATCTATGACTCAATTTTTGAATATCCAAAAATACAATTCAGGATATCTTTAACTCAAGTTTTGGATATCCAAAAATACAATTCAGGATATCTATAACTCAAGTTTTGGATATCCAAAAATTAAATTCAGGGTATCTATACAATGATTTTTGGATGTTGAATATTGGATATCCATCAATTTTTGATACCCATAATTACATGCAGTGATTTGAGGCTCAAATAATTTCTCCTAAAGTAAGGTGATCAAAAGATGGTGCCTTTTTGAAACAAATTTCCTGCAGTAGGTTGATACACATAACTAAATGCTAGCTGTTAGAAACTTAAGAATTTCCACTCTAACCATTTTGAACAGAATAACTGAATGCATCATCATGTCAGGAATGGATGAATGACTTACAAGAGAAATTATCAAGCCTGGACAATAAGAAGCTCTTGCATGGGTGGGGTTGGGAGGCTTTACTTTCTCCTTCCTTTAGGACAGGGTTTTTGCAAATTAAAAGTGACTGTACACTTACTATCCAAGACAGACTGTCCAAGAAAGATGAACCATAACATAGGCCCAATTTTGTTATTTACTTAAATTCTTTACATGCTAACTTACAATCTTTGGATATCCATAATTCAATTTTGGAATATCAAACAAACATTTTGGATATCCATAATAATTCTATTGGCTATCCAAAAATAAACTATGGATATATCCAGAAATCAGGAATAAAACAGTAAAACTGCACCTCTTATATTACTGTATTTTATTTTACTATCATCTGCATGCAGTGCACCAAGAGAATTTCTAATTTCCCACCCTCCAGTTTCTGCCTTTTTACTATTGTAAGTGATGAATTGAGGGCAAATTCTAAATAAATAATGCATTCTTTTAACACCTGTGTATAAAACTCCAGAAATAATAACCCCTGCCCTGCTGAAGAAATTGATGCCACACCCACTTCTAGTTTTCAGCCAATCGGATAACTTGATCCAGGTTGTTGCTACAAATTCTAATGACAAACAGTGCAGATCCAGATCAGTTGTGCAGAAGCCAACCAATCAGGATCTACACTGTTTGCAAAGGCAGGGCATATCCGCATTCAGCAGGACAAGGGTTAACTTTAACCAGACTTTAAATAAATGTGGGAAATGTTTAAAAATGTCTTTCTTTCACAGAAAATAAGATTTGACATTTCATTCATTGGAGACACTTTGAATGAAATGTCAAATATTATTTTCTGTGAAAATTAAGATAAAATATTACTAATTTTATCTGATGACAGCCTACTGTGTGCTAAGCTTTTAATGTTTATGCAAGGGAAGACCTAATGGGAAGCCAGAAAAATTTTATTTGCCACATAATCAATATATCTGTTTGATTATACAAATACTGTATTAGGACCACAAAATGAGGGTCTGGATATAGGGTACCAAAAATTGTTAATCATTAAAACAAGTCCTTTATTCAGTAACTGATAAAGCTATTTTCACAAAAATTAGTATATTTTGGACTTTTTGGGGGCTTAATTGTTAAAATTCTACATCACAAGAATCAGTAGTCACTGAAATTTTAGACAAAAATCGGTAGTCAATAAAAAATAAGGCCACTAATCAGTAGTCAATAAACCCTACCCAAATCATCAGAAGAGTTATTAGCCTGTGTGTGTGGTGGAAGCATCACGAAAACAAACCTATAAAATTTTGACCCCCTTAAACCCCACTTTTATATAGTAAAACTGGAGTTTGCAGGGGTATACATTATTTTTCTTATTACTGCATAAAACAAAGATTGTGGATACTCGTTAGAACCACCTCGCTGAGGCGGTTCTAACCACTATCCACAATCTATATTTTGAGCAGAAATATGATAAATATCAGGATTTTTTATCTGAAAATTTTCAATCTTTATGGTGGTAACATTTTCAATATATGTGAATAGGCGTGTTTTCGTAATGGAGAGGCTTTTCAAAAACAAGGATCAAGACAGAAATAAACAATGTCACTAACATGGTGAGAAATTCAAAAAAAAATGTGATGCATATAAATTTGCATATGATTAAATTTAGGTTGACAACAGAATACCTATACGTATAGGGTGTATGTCTGGATATAACACTTGGAGATATATAATATAAATATACAAATTATTATCAATAGGGTTATAGAAATATACAAACATAATGTCAATGGAATTACGTATGGTATATTGGAAAAAGCATTAACTATAAAAAAAAACTCATCCCAGTATTACAAATTCATTTGTGGAGAAGAAACTGCACAGATGATTTTGATATTCATGATTATTCATGACAGAAATAGTTTATTATGTCCCATCATGATGATGATGATGATGACTGATTATGATAACAAACAGAAATATATAAAATAAACTACTGACATCATAACACTAGAGTCTAGGGGCCAGTCATTCAAAACTTATTATAGTTTTAAAACTGTTAAGGGGAATTTTCTGCCATTTTTACAAGTATAAATTTTTTGTAATTAACTTCTTGTTTGCTTACCTACTCACATAGCCCTTTCTGAAAAGGGGTCCTTTAAAGGCAAAGAATTTGCTTCTAAGGGGAGCAAATTCTTTCCTTTTGAAGTAGACCCCTTTTCAGAATGGCAAAAAATGACAAGAAATGCTCCCTTGAAAGTATATCAATTCCTGTTAAGCCAACATTTTCTTTTTATATTTAACACAAAAATTTTAAACTGATACTGATTTTTCATCTTTAATGTAAAGTCTCATTTTCTATGAAAAATTCCCTATTATTTTGTCTTAATACAGTATCCAATGAGTCTGTAAATGGACAACAAAGGCTCTGATCAGACTGCATGATTTATGCAGTCTAAGCAAGGCCTTTGTTGCCTGCATATCCAATAAGAAACCTTTTTGCATGTTTGGAATGTCATGCACCTGTCACAACTCTAGATAAGAGAGGGTATCCATGTTTATAATATGCTTTTCTCATTTCTCCAGGAAAACATAATGCTGTGAGGCACTTCTAATGAGTACCCACAACATATGTTTTTTATGGAGAAATAAAAAAAATAGTACTTTTTGGTTGAAAAAAGTGCCTTATCTGGAGCTATGCCTTGTAGAAAAGTGCCACCAAGAGCCTTATTATGAAATGGTCACGTTAGAAATATGAGCTTCAATGTGAGAAAATGCGCAAAGAAGATTGAAATAAGCCTGTACATCAGCCCAGCCTGATCAGAGACTTCATTGCCCACATGAAGAAACTTTGCATCCTTATCCAAAATGCACTCAGAGAAGATTCTGATCAGACTGCACAAATGTAGGTACTTTTTCTGACATTGCAGATGCATGTTTTATTTCCATTACAGGAACTTCTCTACATTAAACATACCAGAAGAATTGTTAAGGAGGAGTATTTGGTGATAATTCTGGGATAATTTTTCATTTCTATATAAAAACATATGTTGTGGGTACTCATTACAAGCGCCTCGCAAAACCAAGTTTTATGAAGAACTGGAGAAACTTTAATATCCTATAATTATCACCAAATACTCCTCCTTAACAATTCCTCTGATATACACTGCTTTCTTACACTTTATATTTAGTAAAACTCTGAAAAAGGTGGGTACCTCCTGAGTGAGTGTGTTTAAAACTCATCCTAGCAGGCATCATTTTTGTGGGATATGTACGAAGGCACTTTGTGATCAGAACTACAATTTGTCATACAAGGAATCTGAATGATTTAGACCTGGTTTAGATGATTTATATTGAAATATAGATAAATATACGTACTAAGTATTTAGGTATAAGATACCTATTAATGACACAAAGAAGTCCTGTGATGTTCACAAACACATATTTACATATTTGAAAAGATCTTTCTCATGAAGAGCCATATTGTTGGATCAAAAGTGGATGCAGAAGATCCATGATGCTATTCGGCAACAAAACATGCCACATTAATACTCGATACCATACTATACCTATACAATATTACTACACTTTCTTGTGGTGATTGTTGGGCCTGTCAGCCTTACTATATAGCTCAGATGGTAGAGCACCACAGCTGACTTGCAAACAGGGGTTCAAGGGTTATGTCCTGCATTGGGCACACTTTTCCTTCTTACAAATACTTCATTAGGGACAAGGTAATTTGGCATGCACAAGATGAGTTTAGAAACTGATAGTATGTTCTGATGATGGCTAAGAACAGGGAACAGGAACAGGTTTGACTCTGGTGTATGATGGACCATTTGATGCCTGGCTCTCAAAGGTTAGAAGTGAAAGAAATGTGTTGACTGGCAGGACTGCCAACCCGATTATCTCAGCTGGTAGAGCATCCGACTTGCAAACGGGGTGTGGGGGAGGCAGTATGGTTCGAGTCCTGCGCATCAAGCACACTTTTAATTCATAGAATTTCTTCATATTTTATCAACCTGTGAGTGACAAAAATAGACACCCACCCCATCACCCCAATACTCCCACAAACCACACATATCTATACCCATTTCCTCTCTATCCACACACTCCTCGTCCCACTGCACCTTCCAAATACGATAGTAATAGTAAGTGGAAATATATGAGGGTACAGTCGTACTTTATATTAAACACACACACACACACACACACACACACACACACACACACACACAATTTAACAGTAATTCAACAAACAAACTCTGCAAGATTTGTTTTTTTTTCTTTTTAAGTCTTAAGATCAGGAAATATCAATTATAAATCAATTAAAACGCTTACCCGCAAGTGCATATCTCACAAATACACTTTTTGGTCATCTTTATGTTCTGCCTGTATCACTTTCACTTTATGCGGATGTTTGGCAACCTCTGATTATGTTTATTACACGATGTTACCCCACAGTCACAAAGTTTGTACGGGCATAACACCCGTTGTCAAGCACTTTTCCTCGAGTTGTTTATCCAAGATGGTGGCCGTAAACCGGAACTAACTGCTGGTAGGGGTGCAGATAGTAAACTGGCCCAATACCCTCGACGAAAACGAATTTGATGTCGAGTTTGTATTTACATGCTTTCGACTGAAACATACAGCCAGCACTGAGATAAAAATGACTAAATATGATTTAAAAGTTATACCATTTTATTCATTTTCTAACGATAGTCATTTTCAAAATATAATTTATTCCCTCTTTCTTAATGGAATTACCCTATAGCGACCGAGTGAGTTTAGGGGAATTTACTCTGTCAGTCCTAGTTTTCTTTAATTCTATACTTGTTGTCGGTCTTGTCAAATGATATATATTTTGTATATCATCGAAATAATAAATATTTTTCGTAAAATTTCTCATTGTAAAGGGACTTTGGCACCTCTTATTTGAAATCCTTAATATTCAGTAATACTGTTCGTTCGTCTGTCATTACTGACATTGACCAATCCTAATCAACCTGTGTGATGTATATTATGTGTGTGTTCTAAGCAATCTTACGAGGGATGTTCGAAATGAATTGCTTATTTCTATCTGAAGACTTCAAATTTCAAGTTAGCCCAAAAGTACTCCTTTCATGCCCTCGAAGTACTCCCCGTGGCTAGAAATGCAAAGTTTCAGCCGATGTATCCACTTCTTGAAGGCGTCACGGTACGCTGATTTGGGCACAGTAAAAAGTACTGATGAATGGCAGATCCAAGTGCCTATAGGGACTGATATTTCCGCCCAGCAAGGAATGCTCTCAATTTCGGAAACAAAAATAAATCACATGGGGCAAGGTCTGGGGAATACGGGGGGGTGAGGCAAAACAGTTACCTTTTCTTTCTTCAAAAACGCCGTAACTATTGCGGAGGTATGAGCTGGGGCATTGTCATGTAGAAGACGGACATGTTTAAAACCAGTGGCAGGGCGTCGTTTCTGATAATACTTTTTTCAGTTTCTTCAGTACAACGTCTTTGTAGTACTTTCCGGTGATGCTTTTGCCTTTTTTCACTGGCACTTTTATTGCGACTCCTTCACCAGAGAAGAAGATTACATACAAAACCTTTGTACTCAAAGAACGTTTGGCAATTATTGGGCGTTTGCTGTGTTTAGTGGCCCAGATCTTATTGCTAACCTTTCTGACGGGCTCAAAATAATGGACCCAGGTTTCATCACCTGTGACGACATTGGCAAACTGCTTTTTGTCATATTTTGGAAACATTTGAAGCAGCTTTTTGGCCACTTTAACCCGTTGCCTCTTTTGCTCGTCAGTCAACAGATGTGGCACCCATCTAGCAGAAATCTTTCTGACTTTCAAATGCTTCTTCAAAATAAGGTGAACCGTTGATAGTGATATGCCTACCTTTCGTGCAATATCACGAACTGTAAATCTGACATCTCCTTCAATGATTTCCTTTATTTTGGAAACGATTTCTTTACGAGATGCAGATTTTGGCTGATTTCGGTGCATTTTTGATGGACTCTACACCAGACTCAAATTTCTTTTTCCACCGCCGAACTGTGTCATAAGACACACAAGAAGGTCCAAAAGCAGTAGAAATTTCAGTCATCAGCTTCTTCAAAGAACAACCAAGTTTTGAGCAAGCTTTGATGTAAGCCCATATTTCATCTTTTTTGTCGACGCTTCTACCAACCATTTTTACTGCAGTGGTCAGTGACTGCGTGTATTCAAATGGCAAATTTTATGTCTTACACTTAGTCTAACATGTACATTTATACACCATTGTGTAGATATTGAATAGCCCTATACAGGTATGTATTGGTTTTTATCGTGCCCCACGTGGATATCGAGCTAGAGGACAATAAGCAATTCATTTCGAACATCCCTCGTAGCTCTAAACTGCCTGTTGCAGATAGAACAAGAGAGGTCTGAAGAAGAAAGCTCTGTTGGTGATGTCTTAGCTCTGGCTTTCCGCTGTGCACGTTTCTGCTCGGCTACGCTGATTCTTTTTGCTTCGTATTCACCAGCTCCCCTTTTTATGAGGCCTCGCCACTTTGTAGAGAGGGTGGACAGTGGGGGGCGGGGATACGGGGATAAGGGGGGCGGGGGACGGGATAAAGGGGGTGGGGGACGGGGGAAGAAGGGGCGGGGGTAGGGAAATTTTGGGGGCGGGGATTATACCAAAATTTGTTGTATTTTACCGATTTTACTCTATTTTTATGTATTTCAATGCAATAACTGGGTATCAGAAGTATCTAATAGACATATTAAAGTAAATTCAGGTATATTTAAAGAATCCGGCGTTGATTCACTTCACCGACGAGGAGTTTTCCGCCAACCGTGATTTACATTGAATTCGTTTACGTCCGATTTCGGTTTATATCTAGTTGATTACTTCCCTTTGATTCCGAAAGTTCACAAAATAGCCGTTGTCGGTGGCAATCGACATTTTTAGAAATAATTATCCGTCTGCCGTAGGCAATTATTTTATTTGCTCATTGTTGGATAGGACTTTTGAGCTGTTCAAATTAAAAAAAAAAAAAAAAAAAAAAACACTTCAAGATCCAACATGAATTTTCTGATAGGTGTTCCAAACACAGAATATACACGTTGCCGGGTGGGGTGGTGGGGTGAAGGTATCGTGTAACTGATATTGGCTTATAGCTGAGCAAGGCCTGCTATCCTTGCAGCAGGTAAAGGTAGAGGGGGATGCTTTTATTTCTTCTGTTTCTTCACTTTCATTCATTTTCCTTTCTCCCCTGTCCCTCTCTTTCATCTCCTTTACTATCTCCTATCTCTCTTCTCCTTTTCTCTGGGAGACGACATAAAATGACCCACAAGGGTTGACGTGTCGTTAAACCCGAACTCAGTCAAATCAATTACATAACAAAACATGGACCATTCACGGACTTACGGACTAATAAAAATTCTGTGTCCGTGGTCCGTGAATAGTCTGTATTAATTGCAAACTATAGTAAACTTAACCGCTAATTGGTCCGTGAAGTCACGTTATTCCGATTTTGATATTACTCCTATTTTTTTTTTTCATATATCATAAGTGGCGTCCGTAATTTAAATAACGGACCATTCACGGACTTATGGACCAATAAAATTTCCGTGTCCGTGGTCCGTGAATAACTTGTATTAATTGCAAAATATAGTAACCGCTAATTGGTCCGTGACGTCACGTTATTCCGATTTTGATATTACTCCTAGTTCTTTTTTTTTTTTCTTTTTTTTTTTCATATCTCATAAGTGGCGTCCGTAATTTAAATGACGGTCCGTGCTTTGTCAAGTCCGTGAATAATAGGTCCGTGGTTTGTCGTCTGTGAATTGTAGGTCCGTGCTTTGTCAAGAGATCCGTGAATAATTGGTCCGTATTTTGTTATGCAGTCCGTGTATTATCAAAAGGTCCGTAAGTCCATGTCCGTGTCCGTAAGTGGTCCGTGTTTTGTCAACCACCACACACTAACACGTTCGACATTTAACTCAGTTTTTGAGAAAACCACAAAAAAGATTATTGTCTCACTGACCACCAAGTGTGGGACCATGCTTATAAAAATGTTAAAAGAAGATGCAGATTTACATGGTATTCTTGAGTTTTGATTTCAGTAATAAACGACTGTTTTTGTGCCATTTAGGATCGGTTTGGGCCCGGACCTAGGCCCGCAACATTTTTGTTCTTGACCAGTTTAGGACCGGATCAAGGCCCACCATCTTGTGATACTTAAGCAGACTTTTGAAATGGAGGGTGCAAATATTTAGCTATTCTGTAAACGGGGTGCAAATGCTAAGGAAAAAGGAGGTAAAAATTAGGGTTGTAGTTTGGGGTCAAAATCTGCATGAATGTATTTTGCATAGTCATGTTTAAATTTAATTACAGCGTTGGGGATATTAAAAATTCTGATTTAGGGGAGGGAATAGTTTGCTTGGGGGAGGGAAGTGGTGGTAAGGGGGGGGGAGGGAAGTGGGGGAAAGGGGGAAGGGAAGTGGGGGAAAAGGGGGAGGGAAGTGGGGGTAAGGGGGAGGGAAGTGGGGAATGCTTACCCCCCCCCCCCTGTCCACCCCCTCTTTGTACGATCCTGTGCAATCTGTTCTCATGACACTATTGGTATGATGAAGTCTTTACGGGAGGCTTTGAGGGTGTCCTTGTATCGCTTCTTCTGACCACCATGAGAGCTTTTTCCTACTTGAAGTTCTCCATTGAGGATTTTGTTTGGCAAACGTTCATCAGGCATTCTGGTAACATGGCCTGTACATCTTAACTGTGCCAATTTCAGAAGAGTATGTACACTCTGCATCCTTGCCCTTTTCAGGACTTCTGTGTCTGGAATTCTGTCTTCCCACTTGATCTTTAGAAGTTTTCTAAGACAGCTTGTATGGAAGTGGTGCAGTCTTTTGGCATGCCGTTGGTAAACTGTCCAAGTTTCGCATGCGTATAATAGTGTTGGCAGCACTACCGATCTATATACTTTCAGCTTTGTGTCAAGTCTGATTCCACTTCGGTCCCAAATACTTCCACGTAGCCGGCCAAATGCTGCACTAGCTTTGGCAATTCTAGCATTGACTTCATCATCAATGTGCACAACTCTAGACAATGTGCTTCCAAGGTAGGTGAACTTGTCTACCACTTGCAGTCGTTGACCTTTCACTGTGATGGCAGGCTCCTTGTAAGGCTTTCCAGTGCTGGCTGATATACTACCTCAGTCTTTTTGATGCTGATTGTGAGATCATAGCTGTCACATGAATCAGATACTTGATCCACACCTTTTTGCATTTTCTCTTCTGTTGGAGCACCTTCTGCCATGTCATCAGCAAAGAGGAACTCGTCTAGCACCTCTGTCTACACGTTAGATTTAGCTTGCAACCTTCTTAGGTTGAAAAGTTTCCCATCAAAGCGATACCTAATAGGTATACCATTGTCACCATCCTGGAAAGCATCTGTAAGCATGGCAGAAAACATCATGCTGAGCAGTGTTGAAGCTAGTACACAGCCTTGCTTAACTTCATTTGTCACAGGAAATGACTCAGAAAACTCGCCATCATTTTGGACCCTTGCAAGCATACCATCATGGAACTGCCGCACCATTGCTATGAATTTGGCAGAACAGCCAAACTTTGCCATACTTTTCCAAAGTCCCTCACGACTGACTGTCAAATGTTTTGGTAAGGTCGACAAAGGTCATGTAGAGGTCCACATTCTGTTCCTGGCATTTTTCTTGAAGATGTCGTGCTTTAAAAATCATGTCTATTGTTCCTCTGTTTTTTCTGAATCCACACTGGCTTTCTGGTAGAAGCCCTGACTGTTCGAGATGTTCATTCAATCGGTTCAGTAGGACCCTAGCAAGGATCTTCCCAGCAATTGACAATAAAGAGATGCCTCGATGATTGTCACAGACTTGAGGATTCCCTTTCCTTTTGAATAGGTGGATGATTGTTTCATCCTTGAATTCTTGAGGGATGGCTTCTTTTCTCCACATAATGTGAAATAACTGTCAGTTTCTCTGCAACTGGAGGACCTCCTGCTTTGTAGATCTCTGCAGGTATTGCATCTGATCCTGGAGCCTTGCCAGATGACAGGAGTTTTATTGCTTTCACTGTTTCAGAGACGGTTGGGAGCTCATCAAGCAGCGGATTACATTCCACCTGTGGTAGTCTCTTGATAGTTTCATCATTGATAGATGATGGCCGATTAAGGACACCATCAAAGTGTTCAGCCCATCTTTTCAAGATAGCTTCTTTATCAGTCAGAAGACTAGTTCCATCTGCACTTCGGAGTGGGGTGGTTCCTGAGCTCTGGGGACCATATACTGTCTTGAGTGCATCAAAAAACTTTTTCATGTCCTTTCTGTCTGCAAAGGACTGGATTTCATCAGCCTTTTTTCTCAGCCAGGACTCTTGCATGTCTCTGAGCCTCGTCTGAACTGTCTTGCATATGTTTGAATAGGCAGTCTTGCTAGATACTGAGCTGATATTTCTGAGGTAAGCCTTGTGTTTTTGGTGTTTCTCTTCAAGGAGTCCCTGAATTTCTTTGTCATTCTCATCAAACCAGTCTTGGTGTTTGCGAGATACTGGTCCTAGGGAATCCATTGCTGAAGAGTGAACGGTGTCTCTGAAGACTGTCCAGCTCTCATCTACATCTTCTGAACTGTGTTCCAGTGCACCTAAACGGCTGCAGAGATCGTTGACGAATGCTTGCCTCTTGCTGTCTTGTTTCAGCTTGGAGACATCTAATTTCTTTGGCACCTTCTTGCCTTGTGGTCGTCGTACAGGCTGAATGCGCAGGTTGAGTTTGCTGACAACAAGCCTGTGATCTGTCCAACAGTCTGCACCACACATAGTTTTAGTCACTCTGACATCCTGTCTGTCCTTCCTTCGCACTATGACATAGTCAATGAGATGCCAGTGTTTGGAGCGATTGTGCATCCATGTTGTCTTTCTGCGAGTTGGTAGGCGGAAGACTGTGTTGGTGATCAGTAAGTCATGCTCTGCACACTTCCTTAAAAGGAGGAGTCTGTTGCTGTTGCACTTCCCTATACCTTCAGATCCAATCACTCCTTCCCAGGTCTGGTGGTCTGTGCCCACTCTGGCATTGAAGTCCCCGAGGAGGATGAGTTTGTCTGTCCGGGGTGCTGCAGAAATCACAGAATCCAAATCATCATAGAACTTGTCTTTAACCTCATCTGGGTTGGTCATTGTGGGTGCATAGGCACTTACAATTGTTGCATGCCTCTTGCGAGATAAGGGAAGTCTCAGCGTCATCAGACGGTCATTTATGCCTTAGGGAAGTCCTGAGAGCTTGCTGACGAGGTGTGACTTGATGGCGAATCCTACTCCTGCTTCACGCCGCTCTCCTATTCTGTTAACAGCTATATAGAAGCAGTAACTTAAATGTCTTATGTAGCTCAATATCCAATAATACAATTGACTAAGTATTAACTTATGGAAGCCGTTATCATCCATAGCTCTAGTGCCTTACCGCCCTAATGTAGCCTAATAGTGCACGAAGATACGCATCCTACTACACGTGTACGTTCTGACATGTGCTCCCAACAAAGACCCAACTCATCATACGCACCTTCGTTGTCCACATGAAAAAACTTTGCGTCTTTGGCTATTCCAGAATGCATCTTGTCTGCGCGACTCTTCTATGGGCGTACATGTCCGTTTTCTGCCGTTGCGGCTCATTTTCCTGGCACGAAGGGAGAGACTAGCATTCGTTTCACTTCATTTAATATGAAAAAGCCGCGACTTTAAAAGGAATAATTCAAAATTAAAGTATGAAGAAAACGACACGGAATATTTAAAATAAAAATGTGGTTGGCGTTAAAAGAACCAACAACCTCACACCTGTGATGGCAGACCACGACTTGGTGTTTTCGCCGGGGTGGGGGTGGGGGGTCTCTACGCAATGCTGCAAATAGGAATTCTGCACCCCACTCTACCGCCTCGGGTTACTTGTTTGTACGGGAAAGCAGAATTAAAGGCCTTTAAGACGGGTCAAAACTGACTTACTTGCAAATTCGACTTCTCAGACAGTAGAACGTCTAGATTTTTAAAACTGCTAATCAAGAAGGTTTCGACTCAAAGAGAAGTCTTCCCTGGATCACAGAGCTTGATCCATGAAAGAGATCCCCTATATCACAAGTATAAATACTGATCCAAACCTAAAGACAGGACAAAAAAAAATTAAGCCGCCTGATCAAGGCTAAAATCATACAGGTATATAACCACTACTTGTATAAGCAGTCCTGACCTAAACATTTCTGCTATGATAGAGAATGATCAATCTAAAATGTCAGTTGAGAAATTGTTATTCTTTCTAAAGACCTCTAGATGAGATGCTCAAGACAATGAGCAACGATTAGAGATTCACAAACTGACAAAAATCACACTGTAGTGGAATGCTGATGTCAAACATCATCAATAAACAGTTTAAGTCTATACAAACACTGATCCAAACCTAAGGACAGGACACACTTGAAAAAAACTCAAGCCGCCTGGTCAAGGCCAAACTCAAACAGATATGTAACCACTACTTGTATAAGCAGTCCTGACCTAAACATTTCTGCTACGATAGAAAATGGTCAATCTAAAATGTCAGTGAAGAAATTGTTATCATTTCTAAAGACCTCTAGGCGAGATGCTCAAGACAATGAGCAACGATTAGAGATCCACAAACTGACAAAAATCACACAGTCAAATACTGATGAGTCGAACATCATCAATAAACAGTTTAAGTCTAGTTTCACTCCAGTCTCACCCTTGAGGCTGAGCCAGGTAAGTGAAAGTGATTTGTTAAATGGACTGTCAGATAGCAATATAAATGCAATCGATGTCGCTGGAAGGTTCAAACCTAAATTTCCAGAGATGTCCGACCCTTATATGCATATCGCAAGTAGGTGTTTTAAAATGTTTGCTTGCCTTGGCCCAACAAAAGACACTGGTATTGATGCCATTAAAACTGTTATGCTCAGATCCCTGAGGGATCATATTGCCCACTATACTCTAGGATGTCTTTCAAAAATCCCTTGACTCTATACGATCTGACTGGGAAAAGACTATCTCCACACGCACAACACCATCATTGTGAAAAGAAAATCGTAAGGAGATCTTCCTGGGGTGGTTGCGGAGAATCAGTTTAGGTAGCGTTGAAGGTGGGTATCAGTTGAAATAAGGCTTGCATTTTGGCACGATCGCCAATATCCAAAATCGGGCGATGTTATTCAACCTCTTAGTTAGTCTCTCATATTATCAGACCGGAAGCGAATACGTAACAAAAATCACTTTTCTTTCGATGCAAGGGTGGTCAGATTTTGCCGTTTTTGTGACAGACAGACATAAATAGAATAGAATAGAATAGTCTTTATTCATACAAACGGTCAATGGCTAATGAGTATACCGTGCAACATAAGTAATTTTAAGCATAATCAATGATGATCAAAGATAGCAAAGTAGACATATACCTGAACTAATACGATAGTCTTCCTCATCAACTATAAACCCACTTATGGTTCTATATCGAAAGGTATAATACCATATATAATTTAGAAGTAATGTCCCTAGCTCTATTTACCTACACAGAGCTACAGGCATTACAACTAACAATACTATTGTTAATACAATAAGTCATATATGACATCTAAACAATACTCTATATGGTATGATACTATCAAATATCATATAAAACTTAGTAGTAATGTTCTTAGCTCCATTTCCCTAAATGGAGCTACGAACATCACGACTAACAGTTATACTTATCTAAATAATACTTTATTTGTTATAGTACCATCATTTAGGCAAATGGAGCTGCGAACATCACGACTAACAGTTATACTTATCTAAACAATACTTTATTTGTTATAATACCATCAAATACCATATATAGCTTAATAGTAATGTTCCTAGCTCTATTCACATAGAAAAAGAGCTAAGAACACTACAATTTATAGTAACAATAATATCAGTCACACATAGCGAAACAACACTGTATCCTCGTAGGTTATAAGACCATCAAGTACCATGTATAACTTAGTAGTAATGTTCCTAGCTCTGTTTACCCAAACAGAGCTAATAACATTACAATTAACAATAATACTGTCAACACAATTAGTTAAATATAAATTATCTAAACAATACTATAAATGTTGTAATACCATCCCAACAATCAGTTATGTATGACTTAACTGGACAATATTATACGAGTACATACTATATATATTTCATACTTTCCCAAGGAATGCATTCAAATACGATATTGCTATTATGACTCCCATAATAAATAAATAAATAAATAAACAACACCTACCAAAAAAGATCGGGAATGAAGAGGATAAAAACATATTATGCTGGATAAAATATTTCGTTACGTTTCTGAAAACTTTTAAAAATGTAAACAGATAGCTTATTAATAGTAGTCTTGTTTTCTGATTTCAACAATTCAATAAATTTAGGCATATTTGGTCTTATCCACTAGTATCGTTTAATGTATTCAGCACATAAGTCTTCGTATAAAGGACACTCTAAAATAAAATGAAATTCATCATCTGAAGCATTACAATGTTGCCATTTTCTATTTTCCAAAGGTATTTTTTTTTTTTTTGGTTTATACCAATGCCCCGTTCAAATTGCAAGTCAGTGTAAAGAGACTCATAAACGAGTAAAAGCATATCAAATCTTTTTAACTTTTATGATATCTAAATAAAACTGGAAGTGGAATACGGAAATAAGTTTAGAGGTACTTGCCCTTGTAGAGTTTTCTATTTGTTCATTCCAGTTTTGAATAAAGTGGTAAGATAGTCGCTCTTTAAAAATGCTCATAAAACGCGTTACGTCACCAACTCCTTGAGACAATCATACATTACTAAAACCTAAACTTTCTAATAATTGCTTAACAGACTTAACCCACGATGACCTTTCTGGATGTACCTGCATATCTTCATATGCATCTGCATACGACTGAGAAGACAGTGGTTTTTCAATATCGTATTTGAATTTACCGGTCGCGTTTTACGATTGATATCTGATCCAGTTGCGGCAAATGTGTACCTAAAGTTTTTTCTAATTTTCAGTCCTAGTGTCATTATTACCCTTTTTCTTTCTTTCTTGTTGAAAAGCCATGGTCTTCTCAATCACCACATCCACTGCTCTGCCGTCAATAAAATGTCTTTCTTCTGTGCATTGACAAAAAAAAAATGCGATATATTTTCTTTTGAATTACACAGTAACGTGTTAAACCTTCACTGAACCGGTGACGTATTTAACCAGAGATTTGTAATCTCTCCTAGAACTGGAGTTTACATGCCTGTCTGTCACCCAAAACGGCAAAATCTGACCACCTCTGCACCGGGAGAAAAGTGATTTTGTTCCATGTTCGCTTAAAGGACTACAATTCCGGTCTGATTATAAAGTAGTCTAACTCAGCGGTTGAATTACACCGCTCGATTTTGGATATCGGTGATCATGCCAAAATGTCAGCCTTATTTCCACTGACACCCACCTTCAACGCTATCTAAATTGACTCTCCGCAAACACCAGCGGAAGATCTCCTTACGATTTTCTTTTCATGACATGGTGTTGCGCGCGCGTGTGGAGATAAGCAGCCGTGTATCGTTACGCCTCTGTTCAAAAATGGTTTTCAAAATGGGTAATTAATGTGACCATGCAAACTGTCGTCCATTAGTCTCTGATATGCATCTGTTATAAACTCGTACAGGAACATGAATAGCGTCAAAACCTTACTAGGCATCTCAACAACCATAACATTTTGTATAACTTGCAACATGGCTGAAGGGAAAGATGCGAAAACCATGCGAAACGAATTTTAACTCGAGTAAATTCCAAGTTCTGCATATTATGGTGGCATATTTCTGCCACGAGGTAGTTAGATAGCTATCGCGATAATATTCTTAATTTTCCAGAAAATA
The DNA here is from genome assembly GCA_964016985.1 of Anodontia alba. Taxonomy (NCBI): domain Eukaryota; kingdom Metazoa; phylum Mollusca; class Bivalvia; order Lucinida; family Lucinidae; genus Anodontia; species Anodontia alba. The sequence goes on from OZ024829.1 coordinate 35,089,959, forward strand.
AAAAGTTTTCCTGAAAACATTATCGCAATAATTTGAATTATTTAGATATGTTTTTTAATTTGCAGAAAATATTTTAACGCAAAATTTCGTGATACTGCTCGGAACTGACATTAGTATCTAGATAAAATTATCGCGATAATTTTTTTCATGGTAGCGAGGTAGCTATAAATAGAACACAAGCAGATATGACATTCTGGGATTTCTACGCACCGATTGGCGATTACTTAGTACAATCTCTTACCTTAAAAGTCGCTGGTAAATACCCTCGGTAAATTTCAACAGTATAAACAAAGGTATTCCGATTTCGGTTCTATCTATAGATAACAGAAAATAAATGGCAGCTCTGGGTACTAACGCAAAAAATATCGCGATGATACTGTAAACATTCGCGATAATATTTCCAGGAAACTTTAAACTATTTAGATAATCTTTTCAGGAAACTTCGAAATATCAAGATAATTAATAAAAGTATCGTGATAGCTACCTAGCTATCTCGTGGCAGAAATATGCCACCATAGCATATAACTCGGGCCAGAAACCTAATTCCATCTTTTAGCAGGTCTGATTTAAAATGTAGGTGCATCAGAAATGAAAATAAGAAAAAAAATCGAAATTATGGTGGCATATTTCTGCCACGAGATAGCTAGGTCGCTATCACGATACTTTCAATAATTATCTTGATATTTCGACGTTTCCTGAAAAGATTATCTTGATAGTCTAAAGTTTCCTGGAAATATAATCACGAAAATTTACAATATTATCGCGATATTTTTCGCGTTAGTGCCCTGAGCTGCCATTTATTTTCTGTTATCTACAAATAGAACCTATATCGGAAAACCTTTGTTTATACTGTTGAAAATTCACCGCCACTTTTAAGGTAAGAGTTTATACTAGGTAATCGCAAACAGGTGCGTGGAAATCCCGGAATGTCATATCCGCTTGTGTTCTATTTATAGCTACCTCGCTACCATGAAAAATTTATCGTGATAATTTTATCTAGAAACTAATGTCAGTTCCGAGCAGTATCGCGAAATTTTGCGTTAAGATATTTTCTGGAAATTAAAAATTATATCTAGATAATTCAAGTTAAATTGCGATAATGTATTCAAGAAAACGTTTTATTTTCTGGAAAATTAAAAATATTATCGCGATAGCTATCCAGCTACCTCGTGGGAAATATGCCACCATACGAAATATTCACGATATTCCGCGGAGAGTGAAAAAGCGGGCATGCAACGTTGGGATAAAGCTGCATTTAATGTCAATGCAACGTCATGCGACATTATTGCATAAAAAGCAGTATCGCACGTTATTAGTGTTATTAACGTGCATTAAACGGCGAAAAACCGTGTATTAACAAGGCAATTCACGTGCTATGAATGCACGGCTACGCAGCTTTCAATACGATCGTACCGGGGCCACAGATTTGCTGCCGTTACGAGATGTGTACTGCCCGGCCCTAGAACGGGCATAGTCCTTGGAAATTGCGTTCACGAGATATCGGTGAAAAGGCAAAACAAAATAGTACAAGAAATAACACGAAATGTAGCAAATGTTTGCAGTTTTTATGCAATAAATAGCGATCGAACATGGTGTTTCAATGCATTAACACATTTGCCATGTCCCTTGGAAGATATTGAAAACCGCACGGCCTCCGGCTTCGGTTTTCAACATCTTCCTTGGGACCTGGCGAATGTTAATGCATGAAAGATCATGTTTGATGCCTGTATTGTACAATTATTAGCTTTTTCAAAAAGATAGCGAGTCGTTTAGCTTCAACAACTGCACGTACGCCTATGACGATTATACCGCACATGATGGCATACGATCAGTATTCACTGAACTAACCTGTATGACTCGTTATTCTCCGAATTTAGTTCCACTCCGAACTGTTAAAGTTACCTCTGTCGTATACACAAGAAATATGTGCCACTGTCTTTGTTTCTTGACTGTTACTTTTATCCTGTATTTTTCAACATTTTGACTATATTAGATCACTAGATGGGGGAGTCCTGGACTAGTATCTGCTAATTCGACAATGGAATGCTTTCATTTTAATGCCAGTAAAGGTACTCTTAGGACAGGTTCATTTCATAGTTTAAGGGTGTCCGAATTGTTTGTTTTTTGTGTTTAAGGGGAATGGGTGAGAGTGTGAGTAGACAAGTTTGCAAGTAATGTCACTTCATCATTAACCAGAGATCAGACTTCCATCGGCTTTTCACTAAGCTAGCTCAAAGACAGCACTAAGGTGTGATAAAATGATAGTGACAATGACCATAAGTTCAAGGTGGTTCAAGGTCCGAATAAGCTTTGAACAGTCAACTGCAAGTTTTAATGAAAATAAGGTTTTTTTTTCTATACTATGTCTGTGCACAAAATTCTTGCTTGTTGCCAGAATTCTTATTCATAGAAATACTCCACCATGAAAAAATAAGTGATGATATTAATGAAACTTCTATTTCATAGCGATATTCTTAAGGAACATTGGTTTACATAATCCACCTAGTATTTCATTTTCTTGCCTGTTACAAATGAACAAATGGCAGTATCTCGGAGGCCAGTAGGCAAATCCTTAATCAATATCCATAGCACTTCTTTGGATTTGTCAACTTATTATGTTGTTATGTTTTTCGGATTGTTTTGAAAGCCGATACTTGTACAAATAAATTTTAAAAAATGAATAGAGTATTCTTCCTTAATTCACATACATTATAAATAATCATACTTTATCTCCGTTTTCAACACTGTGAAGACCGAGGTGAAGACACTGAAGTAAAATTTTAGGCTACTGAATGCAGGCCAATATATTGAGCTGTGATCTCGTACCTTTTCATTTAGCATCAAACAATGACAATAATCAAATAAAGTCGTTGTATCGATACAGCCATTTAGCTCTAATAATTAAGTGAATTATAAAGTGTACTTCGCAGTGACCTAGAAGAGTGTTTTATAATCTCCCTTGTTACTCTTCTGCAATAGAGACTTTCGGTAATCAAATAAAAAACAACAACAGGATGCTGTAGCCATTCCCTATAATTATCATGTATTATAAAGATTTCTATCCCTAATACAGAGTAGATCTAGATCAGCCGTCGCGTTTTGCGCCGTCTAAAACGCGGCGTCTGATCTGGGTCTATACTGTTTGCCACTGTCCTTTTATGTTTTTATGGGACGTTAGGCAAGAGTAGCCTGGACTAGCTTAAGAGCGGCTAAAATATTCTATTCTATTCGTTATCCGATGCACGACTACTATGTCAACAGTCGCTTCCGGTTCGGTATAATTCCCGAATTTGATGTGTGATTAGCTCAACTCCTATATTTGCGGGCCGTCAAGTCGACCCGCAATGAACGTCATATGCCCGCCGGGCGTTGGTATGGCCCGTCGTCAAATGATGCACCGCTACAAAACAACGCGAGGACAACGAAAAAAAAAAAAAAAAAAAAAAAACGTATATTTTTACCCACTATCAAGGAGCTTATGATGAGCTCTTGCCACTGTCTATTGCACTGCCAGATGCATAACTAGTTGCTCCATGACTTGAGAACAAAGTATGGGTTGTGTTTCTTGCTCTGTTCAGTCGATGTCAAATTGCTGGCCTCATGAAACTTAAAGGGAATTGATACACTTTCAACTCTGTCACTTTTAACCCATTAAAGACTGAATAAACTCTCCTACACTTTATATTGGAAGAGTCCTTTTTCGATTTTAGGTATGTAGATATTTCTAAAGAAAAATGGTTGAATTATTTGCAAACAGTGGAGACCCTGATCAGACGCCGCGTTCTACGGCGTCTGGTCTGGGTCTGCACCGTTTGACAGTTACCCGTTCAGGGATCTCCAGTCTCTGTCAAATAGTTTGGCCTCCCTTCTGAAACCGGATCTTCTCTAAAAGGGAAGCAAATTATTTCCTTTTAGAGTAAACACGATTCAGAAGGGAACTGTTGTGCTGGAAAGCTAACAGCAAAAATACGACTGAAGAGATCCAGGAATTAGTCCACTTTCACAAATCACAGCCTTCTCTCGAGGCAATAAAATAAAAAACAAAAATGGGGAAAACAATGACAAAACAATCGCTACATGTGAAATACGGACGCCAATGCAACAGAGGACCGCCTTAGTGAAAAAAAAACTTGTGCTTTATAGGCTCCATATTTCTCATTACGAAAACATGCCTATTGAAATATACTGAAAATTTTACCACCAAAAAATGAAAAATTCTCAGATAAAAATTCGGATAATTTTCATTTTTCTGCTCAAAACATAGATTGTGGGTACTCGTTAGAACCGCCTCGCCGAGGCGGTTCTAACGAGTACCCACAATCTATGTTTTGAGCAGAACTCGGTGAGGCGGTTCTAACGAGTACCCACAATCTATGTTTTGAGCAGAAATAAGAAAAATAATGTATACCCCTGTAAACCCCAGTTTTATTATATAAAAGTGGGGTTTAAGGGGGTCAAAATTATATAGGCGTGTTTTCGTGATGAATATACATATTTTCATTAAGAAAGGTTTAATAAATTGATCAATAGTATGAATACGACCATAATATGTGGCATTTGAGAGCCTGTTTTTTTGAACTGGATCAAAAATGAAAAGATTTGTTTTCGTTTCTCTGAATTAATGTTGGCAACATTAATTCAGAGATACGATAAAAATTATTTCATTTCAAGGACGAGAGACTAACTGAAATTCTATAGGCTTTTAGATGCCACATTTTATTATTGTATCAATAACACATACCAATTCATTAAACCAATATCTATTTTTGAGGAATATGGAGCCTAAGTTCTGAAGCAGCTCCAGATTATAACATGCATGGGCCACATAGGGGTTCTCTACGTCATCGGTGAAACATCACATACAAGGAACCCCATACATAATCACAAAATCTAGGATGAAACAAAGCAAAGAGCTCAATAGCTATGGCGGAAAACGACCAAGTGTATCCAGAGCCAAGCCACTTGGAAGTGTTTTGCCCTGGACCCCTGCTCCTTTTGGCGCTCATTATTAGGTACAGGGATCCAGGGCAAAAACATTCGCTGTCACTTCATTACGAAAACACGCCTATTCAAATATTATGAAAAATGTACCACCGAAAAATGAAAATTTTCAGATAAAAAAAAACTCTGATATGTTTCATATTTCTGCTCAAAGCATAGATTGTGGGTACTTGTTAGAACGGCCTCGTCGAGACGGTTCTAACGAGTACCCACAATCTATGTTTTGAGAAGAAATAAGAAAAATAATGTATATCTCTGTAAACCCCAGTTTTACTATATAAACGTGTGGTTTAAGGGGATCAAAATTATATAGGCGTGTTTTCGTGATGTTGCACTTCTTAACGCAGCCCAGGTCCGTTAACATATGAGCCAGCGCACGAAATAAACCTACAATAAGACTTGTGCGACCAGCGAAGACTCAGATCAGACTGCGCATCCGCGCAGTCTGATCAGAGTCTTCGCTGATCGCATGTGCCTTCTACAACCTCCAGCTATTCAAAGAGGAATAAACAAGAACCCTTGCCATACAGGATGGATGTATAGGCTGATTTGAGACTATACAGGTCTTGTAGGTTTTGTCGTGTGCTGGCTCATATGAGGAGAAGGTAACAAGATGTGATGCCATAATTATCCTAAATATTCGGACACCTTCATTCTGAGCCGTACTTATCCTCAGATTTGATCCAGATCACTTGGCGATTAAGTGCTGTATCCAAATTAATGGTGATTGAATGGCGAGCAGTGTAGATCCTGATCAAACTCAATTCCGCGGCGTTTGATCTAGTTCTAGACAAAGGCATGTCTGTCTGAAAACTGGTCAATATGATAATTCATATTGATTAGATACTTTGTTACGATAAATATTTGGACTGTTATTCCGGGTGGCACTTGGATCCGGGAAAAATCACTCGGGGCTCCGAACGGATTCTTGGATGGAACGCAGTCAGAGTTGATCTTATAAGTGGAGCAAGAGTTCTGTTTGAGATGTTGGAGTTGAAGTGATACTCACAAGGAGGCGGGTGTGTGAAAGGGTGGGGGAAAACATTCTGCCTAAATACACAGTTAGAGGGGTTCTGGAGCTTTGGGGACCGGCATTCAATCTCATGCCCCTAGAAAGGACGAGATTACAATGAAGGTAGGCCCTAAGTGAGATGTAAAACCTGGACTGGGGAATTTTTTTTTTTTTTTTTTTTTTTTTACAAACGGTGCAGACCTAGATCAGACGCCACAGAACGAGACATCTGATCAGGAGCTGCACTGTTTGCTGAAATAACAGGAAGTTAAGGGTTAAATGAAACAATCTTAAGTTCCCAATCATATCAGGACAATTTTCCCAGTCTACATTCAGAGACAATCGACCCACCAGTGCTGCCAATGCTTTGTTGTCTGTTTCCAAAGGATCCCTACTTCGGGATATTTTGTTCTCCAGTAAAATATTTCGCTACATATTCTTGTATCGTGGTGGACATTCCGTGGTTTTGTCAGATCTGTCCTCAACCGATGAACTTGATTGGTGTTGTTCTGGCATAGGCATGCCTCGCTGGCTTGACTGTGACTTTCTACCCAGTTGTCCTTTACTGGTGTCATTGTCTTCCGTGTTTTCTGTTTATAGCTCTATATATTTCCACATCTCCTAGTTTATTTTTCTGTCTCTTGAGTTCTCTTCTTGCGTTGCTGGCCAAAAGCCTCCTTGCCTTTGTCAGTCACCGCTGAGTTGAATAAACGTCAAAAAGATTGCCTTTGGAAACAAAGAGCACACTACGGATTAGAAAATGGGAGTCCCTGTTTTATTGAGACTCTTCATAAGCACTAATGAAGTTTGCAACACTTCTTAAAAAGACAGATTCGACAGAAGGTCAGAAGAGCCTTTTTCTTGCGGCGCGGCGCAAATTATTTCTGAGCTTTTCTTTTAAATACAGTATAACCTCATTGGCTCGAACCCGGATGGCTCGTTTACCGTGGATGATTCGAACTCGTTTTTCAGTTCCTACAAAATCCTTCCAATAGCTGAAGAAAACAAATATTTAGGGACATCTTTCCTTATTTTATTATAGAATTGTATGTTTGTGTACTCATTAGAATCGCCTCATCGAGGCGATTCTAATGAGTACACTCAACATACAATTATTGTGTAGAAAATCGAGAAAAAAAATTCCCTAAATTATCGCTATTGCACCATGATTAACCCTCAGTGGCTCGAACTACCCATGTCTCGAACAATTTTCTATGGTCCCAAAGATGTTCGAGCCATTGAAGTTCGACTGTATAATCATAAGAAGAAATATTTGATTTATTCATATTTCAGGCATACACCTAAATTAATATAGCATTGCAGGGTGGAAATTATCCTAGATAAGTCAACAGCCAAAGCGGAAGGACTTCAAGACAAGTTCGTGTTCAGGACAGGGACAAGTTCGTGTTCAGGACAGCTGGTGTTAGTGCCGTGTGGCGGCGGGAGAACGTCTCCCCGTACATCACCATAGTGCAGATTATATTTCATTTCGTTTGCGATCATTGGGCCAGTTGTGGTATATTTGAAAATTGAATTCTGCTTAAGCATACCTAGAAGGCGTAAGCAATGTTGCAAACTTCATTACTGCTTATGAAGAGTCTCAATAAAACCGAGACTCTCATTTTCTAATCCGTAGTGTGTTCTTTGCTTGGCTCCTTGGCAAGACCACATGTCTAGTTCTATGGCTGATGTTTTCCCCTTGGCCTATCGCTTACTTGACCGAACAGCATATGTCCTGGCGAGCTCTTCTGAACCTATGCTGTTCGCATATTCTATAATGGCTCTTTTCCAATGACGCGGCTCATTTAGAAATCGGGTTATATTCAACTGCCCACTGAAAAGGACGGAGCCTAACTTTGCGCAATGCACATTAAAAAGGTATGCACATTAGAGAGGTCCCGAAGTTGAACAAAACCTATAAAGATTATCCTTGGAAACGAAGAAAACCTCAAAGAACGAAAATCGGAGCCTAGTCTCAGTTTTCCCAGCTAGCATTCTACGTAAATCTACATCGGGCCGTCATCGGCCCGTCAGCTACCCTGACGGGCCGATAACGGCCCGATATAGATTTACGTAGAATGCTGACTGGGTTATTGAGATTCTCTATATGACAGCAATGTAGTTTGCAGGGCTGCATATGCCCCATGCACCGGCTTAACCCATTAAAGTGTAGCGTCCCTTAAAAAGGACATAGGCAAACAGCGTAGACCCAGATCGCGGCGTCTGATCAGGGTCTACACTGATTGCAGTAAGTTCAGAAATTTCTATTAAACATGACGATAGTAAAAACTAACCAGGCACCCTTATATAGGAATTGGACAGGTCCAAAGAGCTAAGGTTGAAGATTCCATTCGGAATTCGATTTTCCAAGATACCAGAAGGGGCTCGATTATCTCAAGAATCAAAGCACTGACAGGATTGGTGGGTAGATTGTTACTGAATGTAGGCTGGGAAAATGGTCCTGGAAGGGAACTTAAGTCTGTTTCATTTAACGTTTAACTTTCTGTAATTTAAGCAATCAGTGAAGACCATGATCAGATGTCGTGTTCTTTGGTGTCTGATTTGGGCCTGCACTGTTTGCCAATGTCCCAGCACTAAGCCCGGTCCAGGTTTAGAATAAAAGTCGGTTCGGAGAACATGTCGTGGGTTTCATATCGTAAACATTTGGTTAGTCCATCTAATGCGTGGTTTGATATCACTGGTCAAAGATACGAGTAATCACGTTGACAACAACTTTATACTCTGGATCGATTGTAAACAGTCGACCTAAAAATGAAAATAACAGCGACAATACGATAAAACTTCAACTTATTGCTGTTGACTATAAATAAAATAGACAACAGTAAAAATTTTCTTTTTCTCCGAAAAGTGTAGTGCTGGAGGGGAAGAGGTCATCAGAAGTGCCGGTTACTTCTGGTGTACCATAAGGTTCCGTCCTTGGACCTCTCCTCTTCTTGCTCTATATAAATGACCTGCCACAGAACATACAGTCACAGTTAAGATTGTTTGCCGATGATACGGCAGTTTATCTTACAGTCAGTTCACCAGAGGATAGAAATATTCTCCAGACGATCTGGACACCTTTCAAGAATGGGAACGAACCTGGGACATGGAGTTTAATCTAGGCAAGTGCCAAGTACTTCATATCACAAGAGCAAAGCAATCGCTCCTGTCGCAGTACACCCTTCATGGTCACGTATTGGAAACTGTGGACAGTGCCAAATATCTAGGTGTAACAATATCTCAATATTTAAACTGGAATAAATCATATAAACAGTATTACTGGTAAAGCAAACAGAACCTTCGGTTTCATTAAATGTTTAAACCAAAAATCAGGCGGTCAACGAATTGGCGTATAAAACATTAGTATGGCCCCAGATCGAATATGCCTCCTCAGTTTGGTGTCGCCATACTAAACAAAACGTAAGTAAAATTGAAATGACTCAAAGTCGAGCTGCCAGATGGGTCAAAAACAACTACTCCCCATATGAGAGCGTCTCAAATATGCTTGAAGACCTGGGTTGGCGATCCCTTGAAAAACAACTGCGCGGTCATGCTTTATAAAATAATATACCATACGGCCATATGGCTATTCAAATACCTTACTACTTCGAAAAACCCCGGCGTTACACTCGTCACATGCACCCTCTCGCTTTTAGAAAAATCCATGCATCCGCCAGCTATTACCAACAGTCGTTTTACCCAGCTACAATTGTTCTTTGGAATGCTCTGCCAGTAGACATTGCCCTAAGGACTGATCTTGACTCCTTCAAAGAAGGAGTCTGTAAGATCAATCACAAATCATCATAAGTTGTAAACACTGTTTTTAATCTGCTTTTAAACATCACTCTTCAATAACACTATCACCTTTTCTTATCATGTCCCACTTTTTCACTTTTTAGCCTTCTAGATTCTGGCAATTACCCTTGCACTATGTGCGCAAACTGCACATAATACTCATGAGTGTACTGCAGTATGAAAAGATAGACAGAAAATAAGACATTTCATTCAGATTGTCTTCGGTGAAAATGTGAAAAATGTCACTTTCATTTTATGAATAGCGTAGAGTGCTATATTATCCGGATATAGCAATTTAAAAGTCTTTATTTCGACCATGACTGCATTCATCTTTTGATTTAAAAAAAAAAAGCTTTGTTTTTTGTTGTTTTTCTCTTTCTTTCTTTTCTCTCGATTTTTCCCTTTTTTTCTTTAATATCGCTTTGTAACGCAAACATCTTCACATTCCCTGCAAATGCCCTCATGAGATGATTCTAACTGTGTTGAATATTTCTTCTTTTTACAATTTATTCTGGTTATGAGTTCGAATAATCGTTTGTCAAAAGATAAACGAATTAAGGGGAAATGCTACAATTTCAGGGCAGATAACTGTCTAAATTGTTTTGTCCCCTTCTGAAAAAAGATCTATTCTAAAAGGAAGTTATCCATAATTGGCATTTTCATACGGTTGTGACTCCTATCGTAACCCCACCCCACCCCAACCCTCACCCTGCTCCTACAAAATTTCAATAGATATCAGTAAATAGCTTTGGGGACACTCTGTGCGTGTGCATGTGCGCGCGCGCGTCTGTGCGTGTATGTGTGTGTTCCCAATTCTGTCTCATTCCTGGGAAAATATCTAAATTAAAATAAAGATGAAGCGCAAGAGTTATTTATATATTGTTGTCAATATGCAACATGAAAATAATTATTATACTCATAGCTCTTGATAAGGCGCTTTTTCCACCAAAATGTATCTACATTCTTTTTATTTCTTGACAAAAACATATGAGGGTACCTACCCGGTATTTTTCTGCTTGCTCATCGATTCAGAGGCAGGCCATGCATGTCGCTTGGTAACACAAGCAGCCTAACGTAACAATACTTAAATGATATTGATGTAACGTTATAAGAAACGTAACGTTTTATTCTATTCTAGTAGTAACTCAACAAGTAGAAGCGAACAAATATAACCGTTATATTCTCTTCTACTAGTACAACAAATAGAAGAGGGGTGTTAATATTCTCTTCTACTAGTACAACAAATAGAAGAGGGGTGTTAATAAATTCATCGTTAGAAATGTTAAATCCCTTTACCTAGATTGGTTACCTCCCCTGATATGGCTAAGGATGCAAAGTTCCTACGTGTGGACAACAAAAACTTAAATCAGACTGCGCGGACGCGTAGGCTGATTTGAGTCTTCGCTGGGCGCTCAGGTCAGAAGATACGTTTTCTCATTGTCGGACCCGGTGGCTCAGTCGGATGCTCGTCCGACTGGTGATCAGGAGGTCGCGTGTTATGTCGCGGGACTATGTTTTCTTCTCGTCTAAAACAGATTTTTTAAAAAAAGCTGTTTCCAGTAAATATCAGGGTTTCTTTTAAAAAACATCTTTAGATAGGGGAAACATATTGTTCAATAATATCAAAATGCAAAAAAAAAAAAAAAAAAAAAAAAGTGAGAGTTAAAATATACAAGAGATCAGATTTGGATCATATACGCTCTACACACCCCAATTATGTATGTTCACATGTGCCCCTCGGGTCTTGCACTCCCCGTTGAGCTAGCAGAACTAACTTGTTATTTAGTTCGGTATTTAATAATTTTTAGACCACTAAAGCCTTTCCTTTCAAAAGGAATCGGCTTCTACTGAAGGAGAAAGGGTACTTTTTTAACCCTTAAAGACGCTAAGCAAATTTGTAAACTTTTAAAAATGATGTTTGTTTTCAGAGAAAATAAGGGTTTGACATTTCATGTGACACATAAATTGTCAACCTTATTTTCTCTGAAAAAAAAAAATAAAATCCCCTCCGCTGTAGTTGTGGATGTTACCGCTTTTAAAGGGTTAAACCAGACACACAAGGCTTGTTGATCGACAGTTTTTTTTTGTTTTTGTTTTTGTTTTTTGTTTTCCTATTTTTTATTTTATTTTATTTTTTTTTTTTATTTTCATATATATATGTTGCAACATATGTTCTCCAGCATCTGTTTGCAAAACAAAGCAGAGAATGCGACAGTCTGCGAGGCAATGCCAGCTGCCTGGGCTGTTCCGCTGTATAGATTACACTGGACGTCATTTAGTACATTTCCATTACTTTGTGAATAAATTACTTTTTGAATAACCCTCATCCCGAGCAGCATCCATTCAAGTCAATTAACTTACTGAATTCTGTAGAATTAGAGCTGCACAGGTAGCCGATTTTTTAATGATGTAAATCTATCTGATTGGCTGATAGACCTGTGGCCTACCAATCAGATAAATGACAGCAGGCGGATAAGTCACAAGACTTTGAACACAGCACGCGCTCAATACAGAGCTCTGGAAATGTCGATAAGAGGTCGGATAGGTAAATTATTACAAAGTGGTTGAAATAAATAGCTACTGACAGAGTCTGTTTATCTTTTAAAAACTGGGTCACGGATAATTCTATATCAAAAGAGTTTGTAAACTGGGGTTAAGTATTTTCAATTATTAAGGAAATACAAGTGCGCAGCCTTGGATAGCGGGGTAGAAATTCCCGCGGAAATGTCATTTTCGAAACCACGTGATGTAAATAATCAACATGTACATTTTTCATGGGATAGATTATAAACACATGCGAAAATTCACTGCTGTCAAAGTGCTTTGAGCGTGTGAAACTGTTTTCTGCAGGAGATGAGATCAGTGTGTGTTTATTAATAAATCTGATGTGGAAGTTAGTGTGGGAAGTAGCTCACAAACCTGATGAATTCATGTCGCTGTAGGGTCTAAGTTTGACAGGAGTGATTAGTTACATGTACAATTGCTTTGCAGGTTTTACACTAATGAAATTGGATTATGTTATTTTATGGTGGTTTTATCTTATTTTGTTTTGTACTTATTATATTAATCTTTATATTTACCACTGTCTGGCTTAATTCAGTAGAATGCTACGTTAATGACATTTTCTTATTTAAAATAATTTTTCCCTGAAAATAAGCTTTGGTATTTCATGCATTAGGAGACAGTTTGCATGAAATGTCAAAGCCTATTTTGAATAAAATAATTATTTTAAGATATGGACTGCTGAAATCTTTCCCAGCATGCTAAGTGATGGTATTCTGAGCATTAATATATTTATGAATAACAGAAATGACATGTACATGTCTGCAGCAATGACCTTACATTTGTACAAATAATCTTTTGTACAATAAAATAATTGCATATTTTAGAGAATAATGGATAGATAATTGGGTAAAATTGGATATGTCTGGCAGTACACAATATGTTGGTGGTATAGATAACAGTTACAGCCTATTGTGTTTCTGCTGGGCTACTCTGTGTTGGAAGTAAATTATACCGTATTGACCCTAAGTATTGGGGCTGACAGACCTGAGTAAACAGTGTAGACCTAGATCAGATGCTGCAAATGTGGCATCTAGTCAGGGTGTACATCATTTGCCACTCACCCAGAAGTATTAAACATATCAGCAGCTTCATTGGGCAGTGTCTTGAAAAATTTGCCTATACAATTTTGACCTTAAACCCCACTTTTATATAATAAAACAGGGGTTTACATTATTTTTCTTATTTCTTCTCAGAACATAGATTGTGGATACTCATTAGAACTGCCTCATCAAGGCAGTTCCAACGAGCACCCACAATCTATGTTTTGAGCAGAAATGTGAAAAATATCAGAATTTTCTATCTGAAAATTTCATTTTTTGGTGGTAAAATTTTCAATATATTTGAATAGGCGTGTTTTCATAATGGGGTTCTGGTTTTGCTTTATTTTCTAAGTGTACCCCTAATCTATATAGCAGCATATATTGAAATCTAGAGTTTGAGGGTACAAGGCAAATTCTGAGGGTAAAAACCCTCAATAGAGGGTAGTGGGCATTTCATTAGATAAGGTTCTAAGCTTTTGGGTTTTTTTTGGCTATTTTTACCCAATCATATCTCATTGAATTGGGTAAACTGATTTTTCGTTTGCATACCCTGTTTTGTTAATGGGTGCAAGAATTACTGATATTTGGGTCTTTACCTCATACATTTACTTTGAATTGCTTTTTTTATTTTTTTTTTCCAGAAAATTTAGTAGGGTAAATACCCCAAAAAGCAACTTATCTAAGACACTGAATGGAACTGATGAGTGTCTGATCAGGGTCTAAACTATTTGCAACCCATTGAGTAGGTTTTAGACCCATCAACAGGTAGTCAGATGGAATTGTTCAAATTTTAGGATGATTATGGTAATGCATAGCAACAGTTAAGGCGCTTTTTGCATCTGAAAAATGCTGATATCTTTCTTATTTCTCTACAAAAACATATGTTGTGGGTACTCATTAGAAGTGCCTCAAGAGGCACTCATTAGAAGTGCCTCAACGAGGCACTTCTAATGAGTACCCACAATGTATGTTTTTGTAGAGAAATAAGAAAAATATTATGTGGATACCCCCTCTTATCTGTAGCTGTGGTAATCATAATGTGTTGCACAAATATTTAGGGTGAGTACTGTAAATTATATTGTTTCCCATTATCAGCTTGCCCTTTATACTGGGCTGGACAGACTGTACATAGCATAGCATTTACAATTTTTTCTCTGTTAATCAAATGAAAAGGAGTTTAGAAATGGATACCTTGCGATCGTATTTCACGAAAATGAAACTTTTAAACCAGGGAAATAGAACTTGGAAGTTTAGCCGTAAAGGAAGTTTAGGAAAAGGTGTTGGATCAAAAAACAAGAAATATTGTCGTAGTAAATCCCAAAATGATGCTGCGTTTGAAGCAGCAATGGGTATGGACAGTGATTCTCGTGAAAAAACAAACGGGGCAGTTTCGCAGCCAGCATCATTCAGAGACGGGAGTCAGGAATCATTCAGATCACCGCCAACAAAACCGCCTCGTAGAGATCAAGTTTTTGTTGTGGAATTTAAAAAATTGAAAAGTCAGATTTTAGGAATTGTGTTGGATGTGGCTTCTCAGACATGTTCAACTGATAATTCAACAGATAGACTATCGGGAGATACAGGTGTATATGAATCAAATGACGATATGGGTAGCAGAACGATAGCTCCCGTAAGAGTGATCAAAATTCAGGAAAACAGCGTAGCATATAAAGATGGCAGAATACGGGTGAATGATGAAGTAATTGATATCAACGGTATACCTCTTATTGGTGAAACTTGTAACAGTGTTAGGTAAGCCTTACAGTTGCTTGATAATGCATGTCATTCATAGACAAGGCTGCCCAATTAGGAAACACTAGGGGATAATCATAGGTCTAGATAAGGGAGGGTATCCTGTAAATATTTTTCTTATTTCTCCACGAAAACATATGTTGTGGGTACTCATTAGCAGCGCCTCGCCTATCAATACTTTTGGATTGAAAAAAGCGCCCTAACTAGTGCTATGGAGCCGCCCCGGATAGTTTGACAAAAGTATGGTGTCTTAATTGTCTTCCCAGTCAGCTCTTAGCTGAAGGTAAGAGTGGGTATCCAGATGATAGATAATATTTTTCTTATTTCTCCACAAAAACATTTTGTGGGTACTCATAAGAAGTGCCTTGTCGAGACCTTTCTAATGAGTACCATAACATATGTTTGTATGGAGCAACAAGAAAACTGTTTACATATATAATGCTTGGTTGAAAACAAAAAAGGTGCCATGTCTGGATCTAAGTATGCTTCATAACCTGTAATAATATTCAGCTGAGAAAATTAATTAGTCTTTACAGAGGAATTGTTTGTTTGTGTTGAGGTTTTATGGCCCATTCAACCCAATGGGGTCATGTCGAGCGCGGTCAGTTTACCTAACCACACTTTTATTGGCAAGCTTAGTCCTCAAAGTGGTTAACCAGTATTGTGCACATTCTTTTGCCAGAAACTGACAACTGCCCTTCTTGAATCAGCGGAAGGGAGAGAATGACCATAGAAAATATTTCATGATCAATCTCCACGAAAGAATGTTGCCGACCTCGGTGGGGGTTGAACCCGTGACCTCCTGGTCTCCAGTCGGACGGCGCATCGAACTGAGCCACCGAGGCCGGCAGAGAATTGTTAATGAAGAGTATTTTTTTGATAATTCTGGGATAATTTTTTTCAAGTTCCCTATGAAAACATATGTTGTGGGTACTCATTTGAAGCGCCTCATCTAGGCACTTCAAATGAGGTAACCCACAACATACATTTTTAGGGAGAAATAAGAAAAACTGGCCCAAAATTATCACCCAATACACCTCCTTTAGACTGGTTCCGGTCTAACTGATGCATAAATCAACATAAAAACTGTTTATATCTTACAAAAAACCAATCTTTTGGAATGTCCTTCTCTCTGATTTGGCTGATCAGTTATGGGTTTCTGACTGATAAGGGAGATGATATGTGTAGAAAAATAGTCTAGGAGGAGTATTTTACCTTTGTTAGAATAGAAATGTAAAACTCATAGGGTGGTGCCAGGCTACACCTCCTTAACAACTGCTCTGTTAGATATTTGTATTTTGATTACTGGTATTTTTCTCCCAGAAATTAGGTTTCACATTTCATTCATATTGTGTCTACTGAGCATATTTCATGCTAATTGTCAAAGGAGACATTTTGCATAAATGTGGGACTGTATTTTCTGAAAAAAATTAGGATCCCTGCTGATTTAGGCCTGCGAAACACATGGGCTGGCTGATGCCTGTAGAAAAACTGCTGGTAACTGCAGGTTATACCCACCTTCCTTGCAAACTGTGTTTGTGAATGGTATACTGTTTTCACATTGTTTGTCCCTCTTTCCACAATGCTTACTTTACTGGCTCTTTTTCTGGTTGGATAAGAATTCCATTAATTCCGAGATAGTGTCCCAATGTGACTGAAATATTATTAATTTGGACATTCAACTTCCAACTTTAATGGGCAGAATGGGGTCAGGAGACACTTTTATGAAATGTCAAGCCAGCCAGAGCAAACAGTGTAGACCGAGATCAGTTGGCTAGATGACTTGCAAATAGTGCAGGTCTTCTTCAGCTAACATTGTTTTACTTTTTAGCCTTCAGAAGACAACTTTTTTCTGTTACACTTTTCATTCTCTTCAATTCAAAAATCGAACCCTCTCAGTTTTGAGCCTCTGTTAAATTCTTAAGTCTAGATAAGAGTGGGTATCAGGTAAGTAGTTTTCTTATTGATCAATGAAAACATTATGTTGTTGTACTCATTAGAAGTGCCTCGGTGAGGCACTTCTAATGAGTACCCACAACATATGTTTACATCGAGAAATAAGAAAACTATAGATACTTTTTGGTTGGAAAAAGCACCTTATCAAGGGCTATGTAAAATAAATAATCCTGAGTCTCTCCCTGTTGTCTTATCTAGAGTTGTGTGCTATTAAGAAAATTTGTAGACAAGGTGATGATTATATACAGTAGCTCTAGATAAGAGGGGTATCTTCATAATATTTTTAGTATTCCTCAAAAATATGGGTATTCATTAGAAGCGCCTCATCGAAGGAGTACTCATAGCATATGTTGATTTTTTTTTTTTTTTTTTTTTTTGTGGAGAAATAGGGAAATATCTGCACTTTTCAGTTGAAGAAAAATTTCTTATCTGGAGTTATTTATACAGTAGCCTTGAGGGTGGGAAGTGTGATAATATTAACAGTTTATTCTAATTTCAAGCAGTTTGCCTTTTGAAATAGATATTTTGCCTTAAGGTATATAAGGTCAGTATGTAAATAAATTAACAAATATTAAATTAAACCTGTTTATGCCGAGTGGACTCTTCTACCGCAACTCTTTGGACGGGTCCATTTCTAATAAGAGGATTGTCTGGTTATTTTATTATCATGTTTCATATATGTAGAAATTCCTGTATTGAATGCAAACAGTGTAGATAGATCCTAATCAGACGCTACATTTTGCAGTGTCTATTTGCTAATGTCCCATTTATTGGACGCCAGGCATAATTGGGTTAAGAAGAAAATCAGAAATAATGAAAAATTTAAATGATGTGGTACCAAAAAAAGTAGTGAAGGGAGGCATTCCAGTTTTTAAGGCAAGTCAAATTTTTGTTAAACCTGGTCCTGCTGAAGAGGCCAGCTGGTCTGGATCTGCACGGTTTGCCATTAAATGTGTGAATATGTATCAATAATCTGAATCAAACAAGCTGAAAATTAGAAGTGGGCATGGCAACTTAAATTAATCAGCATGACAAAAGGGTTACATCACGAGAACATACCTATATAATTTTGACCCCCTTAAACCCCATTTTAATATAGTAAAACTGGGGTTTACATGGGTATACATTATTTTTCTTATTTCTGCTCAAAAACATTGTGGGTAATCATTAGAACTGCCTCGCCGAGGCAGTTCTAATGAGTACCCACAATCTGTGTTTTGAGCAGAAATATGAAAAATATCAGAATTTTTTTATCTGAAAATTTTCATTTTTTGGTGGTGTATTTTTCAATATATTTGAATAGGCGTGTTTTCGTAATGATTTCCTTCTTTGCAGAATTGGCTAAATACTTGCTGTAGTTGCCTACAATGGCTAATTTTATAGTTATACAGTTGTTACCCAATGTATTCAGTGTGCACCATGATACTTATAAAATTTTTTGGATGAGCATTCAGCAAGTTTGTTTGACTATGACTTAATTGATGTGGAGGATTTTGAAATAATTTGACACATCACAAAAACATACCTATATAATTTTGACCACCTTTAACCCCACTTTTATATAGTAAAACTGGGGTTTACAGGGATATACATTATTTTTCTTATTTCTACTCAAAGACTTAGATTGTGGGTACTCATTAGAACCGCCTCACCGAGGCGGTCCTAACGAGTACCAACAATCTATGTTTTGAGCATTAATTTGAAAAAATATCAGATTTTTTATCTGAAAACCTTGTGTTTTTTTGGTGGCGACATTGTGAACATATTTGAATAGGCGCGTTATCGTAATGAGAAATGATCCACATTAGATCATGGGTTGCATGCAATACCCAGCTCCATGCCATGAGTGTCAATTAATGCATCACTTTTTGTAACCAAAACAAAAATCTTGTTTGCAGCTTGTGACGATAGTGTATCAAGTTCTAAAATGCCTTCAACGTGGAGTGTATCAAGTTCTAAAATGCCTTCAACGTGGCCTAATTTTGGCTCTGACATCACGAAAACACGCCTATATAATTTTGACCCCTTTAAACCCCACTTATAATAGTAAAACTGGGGTTTACAGGGCTATACATTATTTTTCTTATTTCTGCTCAGACATAGATAGTGGGTACTCGTTCTAACGAGTACCCACAATCTATGTTTTGAGCAGAAATATGAAAAAATAACAGAGTTTTTTTTTTTATCTCAAAATCAGTTTTTGGAGGTGAAATTATCTGTATATTTGAATAGGCGTGTTTTTGTAATGTCTGCTTCATACAAAAAAATATACAGCGCATAAAATTTATTGGTCCTCCTTCTACCTGTCAGTTTTGCACTCTTTTCATCTTTTCAACATTCCAGTCTTTCTTCTGTTTGTCCTTCCGTCCATGTTTCCATATGTCAGAGAGATCTAAGTTAGGGCATATCTATTTTACTGTATAGCTTTGGCTTACAAAATGTGGTGTTTGGGTGCATCTATTAACCCTTGTCCTGCCGAACCCGGATATACCCTGTTTTGCAAACAGTGTAGATCCAGATCAGTTGGCTTCTGAAGAAGCCAACTGATCTGGATCTGCACTGTTTGCCATCAAGTATGCAAATTTATAACAAAAATCTGGATCAAGTAATCTGATTGGCTGAAAATTAGAAGTGGGCGTGACATCTTAAGGCTGAAAATTAGAAGTGGGCGTGACATCTTAATTTATTCAGCAGGACAAGGGTTAAAGATGATATGTCATGTAATGTTCAAAAGTAGGGAAGTATGACCTATGTTTTGGTCTCTGACCTACTTTTTTATACAAAAACCCATCTACTGCATTTCTCCTTTAAGATGTGGACTATGCTTACCAAGTTTAGTATGTGGGTAGATCTATCAGGATGATGTGTCACTTAACAAAAGTAGATCACTGGCCTGTATTTTTATCTCTAACTTCCGTATGCAAAAACAAAAACAAAACATGTCTGGGGCATATCTCTAGTATTGTATTGACCAGGCTGAATCAATTTTGGTATATACAGTTGACTCTCGTTATCTCGACCTCGCTTATCTCGAATAACCGCTTATCTCGAACGGAAAATCTGGTCCCTGCCTTAACATGAAAATCTAACAACAGCTAAAAAAAAATATTGTGGAAAAGAGGAGAAATTGCTACTAAGGAGCAATTTCTCCTTTTCTCCACAATATTTTCAATATATCTCTAACTTCAAGAGTCCAATAGCATATATATTTGTTAAATGTTCTTCGAATTATTTTTCCTCAATTCTGCAAATCTGATATGTCGAGGTACGGATATCTCGAAGTATTTCAGAGAGTCCCTTGGAATTCGAGATAACTAGAGTCGACTGTATATATATATAGGTTCAGCTATTAAAGCATGTTGCAAACCAAAGTACTGGTTACTGTGACTAATATTTTTACCTCTGAACTACTTTATATAAAAACTGGTTCAGTCCTTATCATATTTACTGTGCAGGCTAGGTTTTAACAAATATGGTGGATATGTAGATCTGCTACTGACAGTAGTGTACAGTTTTTTGCACTAGAAGAAAGTAAGTGTGACTTGTATGTGACATATGACCTACTTTAATAAAAAATGTGTGATGAATATCTCCTGTACTCTATGGCCTTGGCTTACCAAATCTGATGCATAGGCACAATCTACTAAAGATGTTTTGTTGCATACATAAAGTAGGTCACTGATCTATATGTTGCCCTCTCACATGCTTTGTACAAGAAAAAAAAACTTAGCTGATGGATATCTTCTTTACAATGTGACCTAGGCTTACCAAAGATGGTATAATACTGTTGAAGTATCACATTCCAAAATGAGGACAACATGCCACTATTTTTGCTTTAATTAACCTTCTTTCAGAGGAGCTTGAAGATTGTTCAGAAATGCATATTAAAATGCCTTATAGGATAGTTGATTTGGGCCATTTTAACTTGCATTTCCAAATTGGCTATCGTATAAGGTGAGCTGAAGGTGGCTCGCCCTATAAGATAGTCGATTTGGGCCATTTTAACACGCATTCCAAATCAACTATCCCATCAGGAGGAGCTTGAAGTTTGTTCAGAAATGCATATTAAAATGCATTATAGGATAGTTGATTTGGGCCATTTTAACACACATTTCCAAATCGGCTATCATATAAGGTGAGCCGAAGGTGGCTCGCCCTATAGGATAGTCGATTTGGGCCATTTTAACATGCATTTCCAAATCAACTATCCTATCAGGCGAGCCTTATAGGATTGTCAATTTGGGCCATTTTACCATGCACCACTGACTGAACTTCTAGCTCCTGTGCCTGCTTTATACAAAACGAATTGTCTGGTGCATATCTCTGTACTTTATGGCCTAGGCATTTACGAATTTGCTGTATGGGTGCATGTGCATTGGCTAAAGATATTTGCTGAGGTGCTTCTAATGAGTACCCACAACATTATTATATTTTCGTGGAGATAAAAGACAAATATGTGAATAGTCCACTAACTCTCATCTTATCTGGAACAGAAATCAGAAAAATGTTTTTTTTGTTGTTTTAGTTTTTCTGTGCACCACTGTTATCTTGAGCAATTAGATTTACAGCAATACCCTCTACATTTAGATTTCCCTTGAGTTCTCAATCAGAGCAAGGTCTGATGGAAATGCTGATGAGAGATGTCTGGCTTTCAATTAGGCCAAATAATTTTGCTAAATTGATTTATGTTGGTGAGACAGGATAATTGATCATTCCATTAAGATTTATTATTGGCTTTTGTCTTTATTACCTTTACATAGCTTAGATAACGCTGCTTTTTGTCAAACATTTAAGTATTGATATTTTTATATTTCTCCACAAAAACATATTTCATGGTTTCATATCTCATTGGAATCTGGACCCGGTACCTCAGTCAGATGCCCATCTGACTTATGATCAGGAAGTCCCAGGTTCAATCCCGGCCAGGTCCAGCAACATTCTGTCATGGAGATTGATCATGATATACATTCTACAATCATTGTCTCCCTTCTGCTGATTCAAGAAGGGCAGTTGTCAGTTTCTGGCAAAAGAATGTGTACAAGTACTGGTTAACTGCTTAGAGAACTTAGTCTGTAGGGTTGACTACCGTATTGCCAGCCAAAATGACTGTTGTGACTATTGGCATATCAAACGGCCCTTATCAAACTGTATAATGATACACCATCATGCATATAATGTCATATCAAACTAGATATTGATATATTTAATTAGTGGCATATCAAACTGCATAATGATATGTAAACCTGCATAGTGACATAACAAACTGGATATTGATGTATTTACTTCCTTAGTGGCTTACCAAACTGCATAATGATATGTCAACCTGCATAGTGACATAACAAACTGGTTGTTGGCATATTTACTCCCATAGTGGCATATCAAACTGCAAAACTGCATAATATGTCAGCCTGCTTAGTGACATAACATACTGGATATTGACATATTTACTCCCTTAGTGGGATATCAAACTGCATACCGGTAATAATAATGTTACCTGTGAAGTTACATAACAAACTGGATATTGACATATTTACTTGCTTAGTGACATATCAAACTGCAGTTTCTGGCAAAAGAATGTTTACAAGTACTGGTTAACTGCTTAGAGGACTAAGTCTGTAGGGTTGATAATTGCAGGTCAAAATGACTGTTGCAACTGTTGGCGTATCAAATGGCCGATATCAAACTGTATAATGATACACCAATATGCATAATGTCTTATCAAACTAGATACTGATATATTAAATTAGTCGCATATCAAACTGCATAATGATATGTCAGCCTGCATAGTGACATAACAAACTGGATATTGATGTATTTACTTTCTTAGTGGCTTACCAAACTGCATAATAATATGTCAGCCTGCATAGTGACATAACATATTGGATATTGACATATTTAAATGTGAAGTGGCATTTTAAACTGCATAATATTTTAACCTGCATAGTGACATAACAAACTGGATATTGACATATTTACTCCCTAGGTAGCATATCAAACTGCATAATAATATGTTCTCTGCATAGTGACATAACAAACAGGATATTGACATATTTACTTTACAAGTGGCATACCAAACTGCATAATGATATGTCAACCTGCATAGAGACATAACATACTGGTTTTTGGCATATTTTTAGGCTTAGTGGCATTTTAAACTACATATTGATATGTTACCTGCATAGTGACATAACAAACTGGATTTTGACATATTTTTTTTATCCACTTTGTGGCATATTAAACTGCATAATGATATGTCAACCTACATAGTGACAAAACCAACTGGATATTGGCATATTCACTCACTTAGTGGCTTTTCAAACTCCATAATAATATGTTACCTGGATAACTGGGCCCTGGATAATAACATATTTACTTGCTTAGTGGCATATCAAATTGCATGATGATACATCAACATGCATAATGGCATATCAAAGTAGATATTGACAAATGTATGTGCTTAGTGGCATATCAAACTGCATAATAATATGTCAACCTGCATAGTGACATAACAAACTGGATATTGACATATTTACTGCTTAATGGCATTTCAAACTTTATAATTATGTCTACCTGCTTAGTGACATACCAGTACTAGATATTGTCATACCGGGTATTTACTTGCTTTATGCTGTATCAAATGGCATAATGACATATCAACTTACATAGTGACATACAAAATAGGATATTGACATATTTTCTTGCTTGATAGTACCATATGAAACAGCATAATAATACACAAGCATGCTTACTGAGATATCAGTCCTCATGTAGTGACTTATTAGTTTGATGTTCCATATTATTTTTCTGATCATTACGAAAACACGCCCATTCAATATCATGGCACTTTTTATGGCTGCAAAAACGAAAAGTTTCATATGAAAAAATGTTATCTTTTTGTTATTTTTGGTCGAAACAGAGATTGTGGGTACTCGTTAGAACCGCCTCATCGAGGCGGTTCTAACGGGTACCCACAATCTATGTTTTATAGCAGAAATAAGAAAAATAATGTATATCCCTGCAAACCCCATTTTTTCTATATGAAAGTGGGGTCTGAGGGGGTCAAAATTACATAGACATGTTTTCTGATGAAACTGGCTGTCAAACTTTCATCATAAAAGCACAATATAATGCCATATTTACCAGAAATATTAGGATACATTTACTCCCAACCATACTTCTCCTAAAATTTTTGCTACCTGTTGCTGTGTCAAAAAATGCACACAAAAAAGTGGCAAACAGTACAGGCCCTGACCAGCATACATGCCATATCTCACACTGAGATAAAATCTCACAGAATTTTTTCTCTTCTGGAAGCCAGTTCCTATAAGATTTTTCAAATCTCATAGAATTTTTGACCAATCATACAAAACAACTAATGGAGAAATAAATAGAAAATCACACTTTTTTTTGTCTCTGTCATAAACTTTGTTCATTTAAATAAAGGCTTTTGACTATTTTGGCATTTAAATAAAGGTTTTTGACTATTTTGGTATTTTTAATGTTACTTTTATTTAAATCCCACAGAATTTTATCAAATCTCCCTTGTCATTCTCTCCCTTCAGCTGATTCAAGAAGGGCAGTTGTCAGTTTCTGGCGAAAGAATGTGTACAATAGTGGTTAACCCCTTAGAGGACTAAGCCTGCCCAGTAAACGTGTGGTTAGGTAAACTGACCACGCTCGACATGACCCTATTAGGTTGACTGGGCCATAAAACCTCCACACAAACACAAAACACAAATCTCCCTTAAAAAATAATCAAACCTCACAGATTTTAGTCCACAGCTTATGGCTTGTATGGACCAGATGCTGCAGAATGTAGCATCTGATCTGGGTCAACACTGCTTGCTCAGGCCATCTGTCCCAATATTTAGTGTTATTATGATGTAATCCAAGTGGATTGGTCACACCATATTTATGCTAACTAACCAGAACAACATTCCTGAGCAAACAGGACATCATCCAGATCAAACTGCTTGTAATGGAGCAATGAGCAGGATCTGCTGTTTGCTGCTGTGTCAGCATGTTGTAGACACTTCACAAATCCTTAGGGCAGGTATTTGACGTAATGATGCGCCAATATTTAGGCTAGATATGGTAATATATTCTTATGAGGCCAGCAATTTTTATGTGGTCTGTTAATGCCATAAAAATCAATTGTGTGTTTTATAATGATAAACTTGATATTTCCCAGCAGCTGTTTCAGTGTTGGGATTTTTTTTTTTTCCGTAGATAAGAGGATACAGAATATCTAGAAAAAATATTTTTCTTATTTCTCTACAAAAATACATGTTGTGGGTACTTGTTAGAACCATCTCACTGTGGCCCTATTAATGAGTAACCACAACATGTTTTCTTGGAGAAATAGTAAAAGTGTCAACATCTTTTGGTTAAAAGTGAGGCCCTTATCTAGAGCTATGAAATAATTAAATATCATATTGTATATCTATCTAGGTCAAATATTAACCTTTACCACTTTGGACAAATTCAGCAGATGACAAATTGATGATATTTTTTTTTTTTTTTTTTTTTTTTTCAAGAAATACAGGCTTTGACATGTCATGCAAATTGTCTCCTTGTATAAAAATTGTCAAAGTATCTTTTCTGGGAAAAATAATTAATATATTTCAAATTGTTGTCTGCTGAAATTTTTACCGGGCATGCTAAGCATTAATATGTTCCAGAATTCCCATATGAGTATAATTTGTTTAATTTCATTGCCTGGCATCCCTATACAGAGAAGGCATTTTTTCATCCTGGTCCAAAAAAAACCAATAAACTATATATGTTTTTTTCTTTTTTCTCCACAAAAACATACCTAGTGGGCACTCATTAGAAGCGCCTTATTGAGGTTCTTCTATGAGCCCCAGAACATAAGTTTTCATAGAAAGATAAATATTGGTGATTGGATACCTTATTAAATTCTGCAGGTAACAAAATATTTTCCTTGTCTTCACCCAAAAATAGGGCTTCACATTTCTTTATGTAGTGTCATGTCAGACCCAGTTTTCTGCAATAAAATGTGGTCAGTTTTGCCTTGTTGAAGATACAAAATTTTTCTGTCTGTTGATCGCAAAAAACATGGGGATATCTGTTTTTGTTTTCAGATGGGCTGGTGGTTAACTAAGCATTTCTGACCAGATCATGAGATCCTAATACCCCGGTACCAGGGTTCGAATCCTGCTAGAGGTAGAATTCAGCTCAAGACTGTACAGCACCTCATTGCAAGGAGCCCTTCTTAGACTGGCTCCAATTGTTTCTAGACTTTTGTCATTCTTTATCACTTCCTGTACTTCTTGTATTTGTCTCTTTAATCTCATTTCACTGTTTTAGTACTGAAATGACTCTTGTCTTTTCCACTAAGTGACTTAACTGATTAAATCATTACAAACTGTACTAGATTGTATACCTTTGATAAAAAAAATAAAAAGAGAAAATGATAGAAAAGATAGAGACTGGAGACAGACTAAGCCCTTCATTACCATCTCAAGATGACTGAAATAATGTTGAAAGGGACATAAAATACCAAAGCATCATCCTAGCTAATTGTTGTCTTCTCCATCCTGTCCTGTTATATGGCATTACGAAAACAAGCCTATTCAAATATACTGAAAAATTTTACCACCAAAAAATGGAAATTTTAAGATAAAAAATTCCTATATTTTATGTATTTCTGATCAAAACATAGATTGCGGGTACTTGTTAGAACCGCCTCGGCGAGGCGGTTCTAACGAGTACCCACAATCTATGTTTTTGAGCAGAAATAAGAAAAATAATGTATACCCCTGTAAACCCCAGTTTTACTATATAAAAGTGGGGTTTAAGAGGGTCAAAATTATATAGGCGTGTTTTCGTGATGGGACTTTGATGTGTCATAAAAACTGCTGGATGAGTGGCAAACAGTTTAGACACTGATCAGATGCTGTGTTGTGGATCATCTGATCAGGATCTGCACTATTAAATATTTGCTGAGGTCTGTCCCAATGTATTCAGCAGGGGTTATGGTACGCATTATGCCATCATTACTAAAATATAAAAGCCTGCAATTTACTGCAATTTACATATCTCCAGAAAACAGAAGATATCTAAATAATATTTTCCATTATTTTCTCCTCGAAAACATATATTGTGGGTACTCATTAGAAGCACCCTCAGTGATGCACCTCTAATGTGTGCCAGAATGTATGTTTTTGTGGAGAAATGAGAAAAATATCTGTACTCTTTGGTTGAAAAAAGTACCTAATTTGGAACTTTGTTCAGAAAACACAGAAAAAATGTTGATAGTTATTAGTGAAATATGTGAACCCTCTATAAATATTTTTCTTGGCTGCAACAAGTGGCAGAGTGTTCATAATCACCAGAACATAAGTCTAGATAAGAGTAAGTATCATGTAAATAGTTTTCTTATTACCCGACGAAAACATATGTTGTGGGTACTCATTAGAAGTGCCTCGCCGAGGCACTTCTGATGAGTACCCACAACATATGTTTTCGTCGAGAAATAAGAAAACTATAGATACTTTTTGGTGGAAAAAAGCGACTTATCAAGAGCTATGCCAGGACTATATATGCAGCACCATGAGAAAAAGGGTCTCTTTGGAGTATATGTGAACAGAGAGGTCCCCTATCACCTGCTTACAGAGTCACTGGTAAAACAAAGTGTTCTGGTGGCCAAGTCCGGATTTGGGTTCATAAGGTCACAGGTTCACTTCCCACTGTTGGTGGAATACACAGAGCCATTCATAAATTTATCACCCTTCCGTCATCTCAGTATGACTAAAATAATGTTGAGAGGGGCTTAAAACAGCAAATCATCATTATCATCACTGATAGAACATCAACAATAAAGCCTTTCTGCATCATGATGCTTAGCTCTTTCTGAGATACTTTCATCATACAAAAAAGCTCTTTCTGAGATACTTTCATCATACAAAAAGTACTGATATGTTTCTCTTTGAAAACATGTTATGAGTACTCATTAGAAGTGAACCTTAACAAGGGCTTATGCCCTTATTCCTTTTCTCAGATTTTGAGCAAGTCCAGTTAGATTTAACTCCCTGTCAAAATTCTTTTGTGCTCTCTTTTGAAAAATGGTCTACGCTAAAAGGAAAGAATTTGCTCTCCTTAGGAGCATATTCTTTCCTTTTAGAGTAGACCCATTTTAAGAAGGGAAATGGTGTACAGTACAGCAAACAGGAAGTCAAAGTTGTCTCCCTTGTCTAAAATGGTAGAAAATCTACCAAGTTTATCCATTTCCCTGTAAAACTACATGCAGAAGGTGAAACAGTCAACACTGCTCAGATATTTCTTTCAGAATATTTAGAATATGTTCTGCTGAATCAACACGTGTGACTCCACACATGTGAAAACCGCCTGGAAGAAGTTCAGGGAGCTGCTACCAGTTCTCTGTTCCCGCCACCTCTCTTTCAAGACACGTGGCCACGTGTACAGCTCTTGTGTGCGGAGTGCAATGCTCCATGCCATTGACAAAGCCAAACCTCCACTGTCTGCAGCGAAATGACAGGGCAATGATCAGATAGATCTGCAATGTCAAGCCGCAAGACATTGTCACCACCAGATCCAATGAGCTACTTGTGCAGCTTGGCATTGAGGATCTGGACCTCATTCTGAAGGCTCCTATGGTATGGACATGTGGAACACTCCAATGGTGCAGTCAAGACAGCCATTGACCTACAGGTTGATGGAAAGCGTGGGCCTGGGAGACCAAAGATGATATGGAAGCAGCTGACAGTGAGGGATTGCAGAGAGTGGAAGCTCTCAGCTATCAACCCTCATGATAGACATACCTGGAGTGAGATCTGCCATACGTGCAGCAAGCCAGCTACCTGGAAGGGGGCCCACTGATGTGGATGTTGTCCCTGTACCTGCATGTTAATCAAAACTCTGTTGATGATAATGATGACGATGATTCTTTATTGTTCATATTGTCACTATGCCCCAAAACGTCCATTTCTAATGGAATTGAATACCTCCAGATAAGATACATATACATATGAAATGCAACATGGTAAAAAGCCTCTTATGCCTATTATGCAAACAGCGAAGGTCCAGATGAGAGTTAGCATTCTGCACATTCATTGTGGGTCAACATACACTACAGAATCTGTTGATTCTGAATCTGTTGATTATGTAAGTTGGCAATGAAGGCCCAGATCAGCCTGCACATTTGAGCAGGCTGATCAGGGCCTTAGTTGTTCACAAATTGCATTAGGGCCATTTTCATGTGTTGCACATCATATATAATTCCAGCTAAGGCAGTGTTCCATCCTAAAAGTTGTGCGATTTTTTTTCCATAAAAAACACATTGTTGGTACTCCATAGCTCCAGTTAAGGTGCTTTTTTCAGTCCAAAAGTATTGATATTTTTCTTATTTCTCTACAAAAAAATATGTTGTGGTACTCATTAGAAGCGCCTCGGTTTTTCGTGGAGAAATAAGAAAAATATTAACCTGTTACCCACTCTTATCTAGGCCTATGGTACTCATTAGAAATGCCTGGGAGCGGGGCTTCTTATGAGTACCTACAACATATGCTTTAATGAAGAAATAATAAAAATAGATTTTTAATACCCCTTCTTATCTGGGGACATGACATCTATCTGATTTCTCCATGAAAACATTCTTTGTGAGTATACTCATTAGTAGCGCCACCATAAGGTGCTTCTGATGAGTACCCATGCAGAACATAATGTTTCTTTGGAGAAATCAGAAAAGTACCAACACGTTTTCATAAAAAAGATCCCTTGTCTATGGCTGTGGTGCTGCAAAACATTTTCAACAGCCAGCCTAATTAATTGTTGAAAGATAAAAATCTGATGTTCATAATTTTCTGGAAGCACATTTCTTTTGAAGATGATTTCCTACCTGTTGATTTAATGGTGGTTACATAAGAGATTTCTGGCTTTTCCAAGAAATCTGAGGATATCTAATTTAACCTAAATATTCAGACAACCCTTCCCAGCATTTACAGGTGCCCAGTAGTAATCACTCTGTCTGCCAGTCTTTCCATATCTGTCTGTCTTCAATTTTTGGCTTAGGTTGACCAATTTTTAGCTTACCTTCAAGCAAGTGCTCACTAAGAGCTATTGTCATCAGTATCGTCACCCTCTGTCCAGCTTCTGTTGTCGTCAGTCGTCCGTCGTTAACAATTAGTTTTTTAATACTATAGAGGTCGAAGTTTTGACTCAGTCTTAATGAATCTTGCTTAGAATGTTTCCCTCTATGAAATTTAGGTTATGTTTGAAACTGGGTCACTTGGGATCAAAAACTAGGTCACCAGGTCAAATCAAATGAAAATCTCATTAATACTCTATAGGTCACATTTTTAAGTAATCATCATAAACCTTGCTCAAAATTTTTGTGCTGATGATTTCTAGGTCACGTGCAAAATGGGTCACTTGGGGTCAAAAACAATGTCACCAGGTCAAATCAAAGGAAAACATTGTTTTCACTCCAAAGGTCACATTTTTTTTTAAGTTATCATCATGAATAATGCTCAAAATGTTTGTCTTGATGATTTCAAGGTCAAGTTCAAAACTGGGTCACTGAGTCAAAAACTAGGTCATTGTGCCATATCAAAGGAAAACCTTGTTAACACTCCAGAGGTCACATAATATATTGTTTATCATCATAAGTTCGAAGCCAAATCAAAGGAAAACCTTGTTAAAACTCTAGAGGTTACATTTTTTAAGTGATCATCATGAATCTTGCTCAAAATGTTTGTCTTGATGTTTTTTTAGGTAGACATCGAAACTGGGTCACTTGGGTCAAAAACTAGGTCATCAGTCCAAATCAAAAGGAAACATTGTTTGTTAACACCCTAGAGGTCACATTTTTGTACTTTTAGAAGTTATCTTTTAGCCATAAGTAGGTCACTGTAATCAATTATATGTTCACCAGAGTATTCACCTTTACAGTGCGATTTGGTTTGATCTGTTTCAGTGTGTGGGTAGGTCTGGGCCCAGTTATTCAAAGCTAAAGATGTCATTAGTTAACAGTTCGTTAAAATTTACATCAAGTGATAAGCAAATATGCTGAAATTTTTTGCTGAAAAAATGTGAGTGCAAAAGCTACTCACATTTTTTCAGCAAAAAATATCAGAATATTGTATATTGAATCTGCTAAAACATTTAACAAAATGACCCTTAACGAGCTTGTTAAGCTAACAACGCTTTGAACAACTGGGCCCTGGTTAACACAGTATCGTAAAACTAAAAGCATGTCACTGTGACCTATAGCTATATGTAGACCTCTGACCTACATTACAGGAGACTGGTCTGAGTGGTGCAATTGATAGAACCTCCACTTTTGGATCAGGAGGTTATTGGTTCGATCCCTAGTCTGGTCATACGAAAGACTTCCTAAAATTGGTATTATTGGCACTGGTGAACCCAGTACTAGCTCTTATTCCTTAGCTGAGAGCAGCTAAATTGCTCTTATTCCTTAGCTTAGAGCAGCTATCCCAGTACTAGCTCTTATTCCTTAGCTGAGAGCAGCTTATCCAGTACTAGCTCTTATTCCATAGCTGAGAGCAGCTCTCAGCTAAGGAATAAGAGCAAGTACTGGGTTAGCTGCTCTCAGCTAAGGAATAAGAGCTAGTACTGGGTTTTAGCTGCTCTCAGCTAAGGAATAAGAGCTAATACTGGGTTAGCTGCTCTCAGCTAAGGAATAAGAGCTATATATAGTACTGGGTTCACCAGTGCCAATATAGTGTGATTGTTGGTAGTATCATGCCAGTCTGCCTCAAGCACGATTTTGCAGTGAAGTGGCACATAAAAAAGGCATCAGTTTCCACTGTCGTAACACTACATAACATGACTTAAAGATTGTCCTGTCAACTTCTGTAGAATATTATATTTACTATGTGCTTCATGTCAAGGGTGGCTGGCTGACTTGTCAGTTTTCTAGGTTTTGTTTTTGCTGCACCAAAGGCAATTCAGACGAGTACCTACGATGTGGGGGAGGGGGAGGGGGGTGGGGGTGGGGTTAGTGCAAAAGTAACAAAAATTATCCTTAATTATTGCAACATTTACATGTATTGTCTTATCTGGAGCTACTATATAGTGTTATTACTGCAGGTGTAAAAGAAGGGCAGTTTATCAGGTACTGGCAAAAGTTTGTTCACAAAGTAGTGGAAAGAGGACTGGGCCATCAGGAAAAGTGTGAGTCTGTAAAGTGACAGGTTCACGATGGCCTTTACTGTTTACAGGGGGATGTAAAACTCCTAAATCAGATTACTTTATAGGATCCAGTCTTGAATTCAGTGGTGGTAACCCATAAGTGTTGAGCAAAATTGTATCAGACAACTTCCTTTTCTTTGGAGACAATAAAGCTTGGCATTTCATGTGAATCATCTGCTAGGCAGATAATTCACATGAAATGTCAAGCCTTATTTTTTCTGTAAAATAATAAAAATAGGTATGTTTGAATGTCTTCTGCTGCTCTTGTGATATGTGCTTTAAGGATTAAAGAAAGATAAAAGCAACCTATTTGGGTGAAAGAACATGATTGGTGCTTATGGATTAAAGGAAGATACAAAGTTGCTATTTTTTATTGAAAGAACAAGAAAAAACATCTTATCTTTGTAGTTGTAAAGAACATATATCATGTGCATTTAAGTCTTTTGATGTGTTGCCAAGATGCATGTGTGTGCATGGGTCAGGGTGAAAAGTTCACAGGCCTGATGATTGTAACAGCTGTCACTCTTACTTCCTCTCTTCAGAGCTCTAGATATGATGATTGATAATTTAGCAAAACTGCAGTTAAGTGATAATTGTGGTAGTAAATCAGGACCCAGTTATTCAAAACTTATTATGAAGTTGTTAGCTAATGTGACATTAAAATTTCTATCTTGAAATATGGCAAATACTTTAATATTTTTTGCTGAAAGATATCAGCGAAGTTCATCATAAATGAGGTTGTTAAGCTAACAATGCTTTGAACAACATTTGTAGCTAATCTGAGCCAGAACTTGATGGTGAGCTGTAATGCTGTCTGTCTGCCTGTTGTCAGTCAGTCAATCCACATTTTCAAACAACTTCTCTGAAGACACTGGGCCAGTTTTTAGCTCACCTGAGCAAATGCTCAGGGTGAGTCATTGTGATCACCCTTTGTCTGTTGTTCATCGTTTGTCATCAACAATTAGTTTGTTAACACACTAGAGGTCACACTTTTGACCCAGTCTTAATGAAACTTGCTCAGAATGTTTACCTCTATGAAATCTAGGTTGTTCGAAACTGGGTCACTTGGAGTCAGAGAATAGGTCACCAGGCCAAATCCAAGGAAAATCTTGTTAACACTCATCATGAATTTTGCTCAAAATATTTGTCTTGTACAATGATGATTTCTAGGTCAAATGTGAAACTGGATCACTAAGACCTATATTTCACGGGCCAGTGACTTTGTTAGTTTTTTTTTTCTGTTTAATTCGGTTTCCCAGTAACTATTTTTCTACAGCAGTGTTACTTGGCACTTGCATACATCTTAGCATGACCCCTTGAATGCAATCATCCATATTTGACTGTGACCTATATTTCGTGGTCTGTTGACTTTGTTTTTTTTCTGTTTAGGTCTGTTTTTCAGTTAGTGTTGGCCCAACAGCAGTGATACTTGGTATTTGCATATATCTTAGCATGACCTCTTGAAAGCAGTCATTCATATTTGACCTTGACCTATATTTCACGGTCCATTGACTGTTAAGTTTTTGCATTTAGGTCAGTTTCTCAGTAACTACATGTATTGGTCCTACAGCCAATGATACTACATCACATACATCCATCATAGCATGGCAGAAACCTTTAAAATCTTTTCCAAAACCAAGAATGCTTTGGTGCTGAATCATTGCTATAGCATCAGGACTGTGAGGTCTACAAATTTTTGCTAAATTCTGGTCCTAGACTGAGCTTTGATCTTTGACCCTTTCTACAGAAAGGTCAGATTTGCTTCCATATATATTTTTTTATCTACAACCATTGGCATAGACTATATAGACGTTCCAACTGGTGATCAGGAGGTTGCGGGTTCGACCCCTGTGGCCGGCAACATTCTTTCGTGGAGATTGATCATGAACTATTTTCTACGGTCATTCTCTCCCTTCTGCTGATTCAAGAAGGGCAGTGGTCAGTTTCTGGCGAAAGAATGGCACAATACTAGTTAACCGCTTAGAGGACTAAGCCTGCCCAGTAAACGTGTGCTAGGTAAACTGACTGCGCTCGACATGACCCCACTGGGTTGACTGGGCCGTAAAACCTCAACACAAACAAAACATATAGATGTGAGACAAGACACAGAAAGTGAAATAGTTACTGATCCACAATTCATCACTGACCTAATATGTCTACAACTTAAACCTGAGATTAGCTATAGCTCTGAATAGAACAGAATAGAATAATATTGGAAAACTTACATACATGTGTATACAGAAGGTATTCTCCATTCACATACACTGTTTGGGTGCACCACACTCATGTATATATTCTAAAAGGTCACCATTGCAGCACTTTATCTAAGGATACAGGATATACATTAACCCTTGTCCTGCTGAATAAATTAAGATGCCCCACCCATTTCTAATTCTCAGCCAATCAGATTACTTAATCCAGATTGTTGATATAAATTCACATACTTCATGGCAAACAATGCAGATCCAGATCAGTTTGCTTCTTCAGAAGCCAACTGATCTGGATCTACACTGTTTCCAAAGGCAGGACATATCCTGGTTCAGCAGGACTAGGGTTTTGACAAATCCACTTTTAAAGTGGGTGGATGCATTAGTACTGCTAAGTGCAATTTATAACATTCCCTGGACAGCATGAAAAAAAATTGATACTCTGAACTACTTATTTTAGTTTTGATGAGGTAAGTCTAAAAAGCGAAGCTGTAATTATTTTTTAGCTCACCTGAGCCCTGCTCAGGATGAGCTATTGTGATCACTTTTCGTCTGTCGTCCGTGCGTCCGTCCGTGCGTGCATCCGTCCGTCCGTGCGTCCGTCCGTTAACATTTTCAATCGACTTCTCCTCTGAAACCGCTGAGCCAATTTTGCTCCAATTTCATATGGAGCCTTCTTAGGGTGGGGGAACGAAAAATTGCTAAAATGGTCGCGGTCCGTTGATCAAGATGGCCGCCACGCCCATATATGGTAAAAACATTTAAAAATCTTCTCCTCCAGAACCGAGAATGCCTTGGGGCTGAACCTTTGCAGGAATCATCGGGCATGGGAGGTCTACCAAAACTGCTAAAAGAATTGTTGTACGTTGACGTTTGACCTTTTTACGGCAAGGTCAAGTTTGCTTCCCTATGCATTTGTATGGGAAAAACCTTCAAAAATCTTCTTCTCCAAAACCGAGCATGCCTTATGGCTGAATCTTTGCATATATCTTTGGGAACAGGAGAGCTACCAAAATTGCTAAAATAATGGTTGTACATTGACATTTGACCTTTTTACGGTAAGGTCAATTTTGCTTCCTTATGCATTTGTATGGGAAAAATGTTCAGAATTTCAAACAACTTCTCCTCTGGAGCCTCTGGGCCAATTTTGCTCAAAATTTCATATGGAGCCTCCTTAGGGTGGGGTAACGAAAAATTGCTAAAATGGTTGCGGTCCGTTGATCAAGATGGCCGCCACGCCCATATATGGTAAAAACCTTTAAAAATCTTATCCTTCAGAACCGAGAATGCCTTGGGGCTGAACCTTTGCAGGAATCATTGGGGATGGGAGGTCTACCAACATTGCTAAAAGAATTGTCGTACGTTGACGTTTGACCTTTTTACGGCAAGGTCAAGTTTGCTTCACTGTGCATTTGTATGGGAAAAACCTTTAAAAATCTTCTTCTCCAAAACCGAGCATGCCTTATGGCTGAATCTTTGCATATATTTTCGGGAACAGGAGGGCTACCAAAATTGCTAAAATAATGGTCGTACATTGACATTTGACCTTTTTACGTTAAGGTCAATTTTGCTTCCTTATGCATTTGTATGGGAAAAATGTTCAGAATTTCAAACAACTTCTCCTCTGGAGCCTCTGGGCCTATTTTGCTCAAATTTCATATGGAGCCTCCTTAGGTAGGGGGAACAAAAGATTGCTAAAATGGTCACGGTTCGTTGACCAAGATGGGCGCCATGCCCATATATGGTAAAAACCTTTATAAATCTTCTTCTCTAGAACCGAGGATGCTTTGGGGTTGAATGTTTGCATAAATCATCGGGGACAGGGGGTCTACCAAAGTTGCTAAAATAATGGTCATACATTGACATTTGACCTTTTTACGGCAAAGTCAAGTTGCTTCCTTATGCATTTGCATGGGAAAAAACATTTAAAAATCTTATTCTCCAAAACTGAGGATGGCTTGTGGCTGAATCTTTGCATATATCATCTGGAACGGGCAGTCTACCAAAGTTGCTAAAATAATTGTCATACATTGACATTTAACCTTTTTACGGCGAGGTCAAGTTTGCTTGTGTATGCATTTGTATGGGCCCCATACATTTGTATGGACAAAATGTTGATAATTTCAAATGGCTTTTCCTCTGAAGCCTCCGGGCCAGTGTTGCTCAAATTTCATGCGGAGCCTCCGTGGGCAGGAGAATGAAAGATTGCTAAAATGGGTATGGTCCATTGATCAAAATGGCTGCCATGCCCATATATGGTAAAAAATTTTAAAAATCTTCTTCTCCATAACCAAATAAGCCCTGGGTCCTAATCTTTGCACAAATTACGGGGGACAGGAGATCTACCAAAATTGCTCAAATGATGGTTCTATGTTGACATTTGACCTTTTTGCCTCCAAGGTCAAATTTGCTTCCCTATTTGTGTGGGCCATATACATTTATATTGAAAGTATCAAAGTGACTTGTAGATCAACAGTCAGTAGTTAAAATTGTTCTGATTGGAAATCTAAGATGGCCATCATCTGGTTTATATTTATAATATTTCCCTGCCACTGTGCTGTTTACATGTATAAAATCACGATTCTTCAGAAACCACTTAGCCAATTTCCACCAAATTTCACATTGATCCTTCTGTTGAAATGTGATTGATAGTTTATTCAAATGATCATGCTCCATTGACTGTCAGGCCCATATATTCTTCTTCAAAACTAAGAACTGTTAAAATGATGATATTTTCATTAGTTGCGATGATAGGATTGGAAAAATGTTGCATAACATCTGCATGTCTGCAGTGGCTATGTCACTCAGGTGAGCGAATCGTGGCCCGTGGGCCTCTTGTTTAATGTAAGGGTCGTTCTTGTAGAGGCCAGTGGGACGAGGTCTCATTTAGACCTCTCAAATTCACATTTTGCATTAAATGGCCTAAATGGAATTTGGAGGATTTTGCCAAGACTTACATGTAAAGAACCCAAAACCAAGAGGGGAAACCTACATCGTACAAAAACAGTGAAAAAGACTATAGATTTTTGTGAAAATGGCTTGTTCAAATCAGTAAGTCATTATTGTTATTATTTCATTGTTTTGTCATGAAAAAAAGAATTAAGGATGAAAGTACTTATGTTGCAGATTTATGTTATTACGAAAAAACGCCTATTCAAATAATTGAAAATTTCACCACCAAAAACTGAGTTTTCAGATAAAAATCCTGATATTTTTCATATTTCTGCTCAAAATATAGGTTGTGGGTTCTCATTCCCACAAGCTATGTTTTTGAGCAGAAATAAGAAAAATAATGTATACCCCTGTCAACCCCACTTTTACTATATAAAAGTGGGGTTTAAGGGGGTCAAAATTATATAGGTATGTTTTCGTGATGCAATATTTTGATAGCCTTATAAGTCATTGTACACAAGTGTTCTCAACAATGACAATACGGCTGTACATCAAGTTTGCCAATATAAATGCCTTGTTTCTTGCTACATATGCTGAGCCTATCCTGGTTTTTGTCAGAACAATGAAGTAGAAAAGGACAGCAACTTAACAATTTGAATGTACCCTTTTCGCAACAATCTAGTCTTTTTCACTTTATTGTATGTCATAGGTTTCCCCCTTGAAGACTGTTCTGTATGAATCAGGTTTAACATTTATTTTGTGCTAAGCCTAGACCAAGCTTTTTGTGAAAGCTTATACTTGTTTGGGTATAATGTTGAAAAGTTGTTTATTCAATCTGTATATGAATGAAAATAGATACACTTTCAGAGATGTCTGCATAGCAAATTTTGACAAGAATCATCATTGAAGTTCAGGGGAGAAATTGTTCTTGTCCCCTTCCAAAGAGGGGTCTACTGTAGAAGGAACATTTTCTTTCCTCTAGAAGTTAGTTCTTTCGGTATACAGTAGGCCCCATATTTCAGTTTGGGTTTGGCATGCAGCAAAGAAAAAAGAAAGTCACAATAATTGTCTCCCTTGGTAGAAATGGCAAAAAATCTTCCTAGTATATCCAGTCCCCTTAAAGACCAATGGAAGAAACTTGCTACCTTTGATATTGTATTGGGACAGACAATAAGTGGACAGTAAAGACCAATAGAAGAAACTTGCTATCTTTGATATTGTATTGGGACAGACAGGCATTAGTGGACAGTAAAGACCAATAGAAGAAACTTGCTATCTTTGATATTGTATTGGGACAGACAGGCATTAGTGGACAGTAAAGACCAATAGAAGAAACTTGCTATCTTTGATATTGTATTGGGGCAGACAGGCATTAGTGGACAGTAAAGACCAATAGAAGAAACTTGCTATCTTTGATATTGTATTGGGACAGACAGGCATTAGTGGACAGTAAAGACCAATAGAAGAAACTTGCTATCTTTGATATTGTATTGGGACAGACAGGCATTAGTGGACAGTTAAGACCAATAGAAGAAACTTGCTATCTTTGATATTGTATTGGGACAGACAGGCATTAGTGGACAGTAAAGACCAATAGAAGAAACTTGCTTTGATATTGTTTTGGGACAGAGAGGCATTAGCAGACAGTGTAAACCCAAATCAGGCATCTGATGAGGACCTACACGCTTTAGCAGTATTTTTAGACACATGAACAGGTAGTAAAAAAAGGACTTGGCATAGGCAAATTTTAGGACAGTTATAGCAAGGGGTAGATATGACAAGCCACTTTTTTGGATCAGATACTCTCGATTAAAAGTAGTGATTACAGCATAGAGCATAGCTCTAGATAAAAGGGGGTATTGGGTAAATATATTTCTAATTTCTCCACTGAAACATATATTGTGGGGCTCATTAGAAGTGCCTCACTGAGGCACTTCTAATGAGTACCCACAACATATGTTTTTGTGGAGAAATAAGAAAAATATTGTTACTGCTTCTTTGAAAAAAGGTTCCTTTTTAGGAACTATGATAGTGGATGAAACAGTATTTTTGATGAGTATCTCACCCAGTTCTAATGTAGGAAACAGGCTTATCTTAGTTATCATCCACCAGTGATTGCTAATAGAAACAGTTCATGGAGTTATCAGAATGCTACTGAATTTATTAGAAGCTAGGCCATATATCATGTGATACATGCCAGAAAAAGGGGTCTTACAGCTTACAGCTCTGGATATGGTACCATTTATCAGTCAAAAAAGTTCTGATATTTTTTCTTAGTTCTGTGTAAAAGCATATGTTGTGGGTACTCCTTATAAACACCTGGGAGTTGTGCTTCTAATGAGTACCCACAACATGTGTTTTCATGGACTTTTTTTTATCTTTTATTGCACCTCCAGATGAGAGGGGTGGTATCAGGAAATTTTTTTTTTTTTTTTTTTCATTTCTCCATGAAAACATATTTTGTGGTTCTCTTTTAGAAGGGGCTTGATAATGCTCTTCTAATGAGTACCACTACATACCGTAAAAATTCTAATTAACGCCCTGGGCGTTTATTAGAATCATGGCCAGTCTGAGAGAAGGGGATGGGCGCTTATTGGAGGCTGCAGTTTCATGGGAATAGCAAGAGACCATATTTTCTCGGAAGTGCACCGCCATCTTCTCAACGAGGACTAGTATTACGACCTCCGTGTCTCAAGTTCCTCTGTGTCCGGTAGAACTACCTATTATTGAATGACGTCATAGTATACTGAGTATCATGGATTATAATCAATTGTTAACACTTAAAACGATGTATATACTCACATTGATCATGATAAATATGTTCATGGCTTTGAAATAAAACGCTACGATTTAACATGTTCTGTTTTCTTTTTATCAACCTTATAAATAGGTAGCTGATGCTCATGTTGAGAT
This sequence comes from Anodontia alba, assembly GCA_964016985.1. Lineage (NCBI taxonomy): Eukaryota > Metazoa > Mollusca > Bivalvia > Lucinida > Lucinidae > Anodontia > Anodontia alba. The sequence goes on from OZ024829.1 coordinate 35,130,290, forward strand.
TACAGGGTGCAAACGCTCCCGATAATACCACTTTTATGTGAGAAGGTTAGAAATGCATCGGACGGCATTACTTTTTTTTCTTATTTCTGCTCAAAAACATAAATTCTGGGCGAACGTTCTCCGGATCACCTGCAATCTACGTTTAGAGCAGAGACATGAAGGTAGAAATATGTCTCAACAGAAGGACAAGACGTTTTACAGTATCAAATACCGCGCACCACAAAGGGCACCAAACACTATTTTAAACTCTTTGTTTATGTTTACTTATCGTCCATCATGTTTTTCGGCTTTTAAAAACTGGAAACGCAAATGGAAACAAATCAATAGAATTGCATGAGTAGGGCTTAGAAATAAAAGAGTCACAGAAATGTCATCGGGTTTTCTCTCTTTTCTCTTCATTAATCACTCATTGTCTGTGGCATACGAGTCGTCTGTTTGCTCATCCTCCCCATTGGTTCCAAATTCCATTTAATTGTACTCGTTGATTGCAAGGGTTACTCAACAATTTTATGGTCAATGAATTATTCAGGAAGTACGAAAGTGCCGCTGTTGTTTTCATTTAATTTTGGTCAGTCCCTGTTATAGTCGCTATAAAAAGCGTCCATCATTTCTCTTAGGTTTTATTGTCACCAGGAATTGGAATGACGAGTCTGTTTTTTTTTTTTTCCTTTAAGTTTTGCGGTACAATAATTATTGATCGCCCCTCGTATGACCGGAAATAGTTTGGCGCTATCTTTTGATCTCATTGCGGCCTCACTTCAAAAGAAATCTGACATGGCTGTGTGCATGCTCGTTTCAGTGAAGTCTGTTATCAAAGGATATCACGTGTATAGGGTATCTTACACATCGGGCACAGAACTTGTGTGTAATTTGGAGCCTGAGAATGAACATAGTGACAGCGCCATTATTGTGAAAAAAGGGAACATTACCGTTGGACATATTCCGGAAGGTCTATGTCAGCCTCTGACACAGTTATTCCAGGACGGAAATATTGTGGACATTGAGTGTGTTATAACCGGGGAACCACGATCAGCAGAAGAAGGAACATTTGTACAAGGTGGTGGGCTTGAAATTCCATGCACATACCGTTTATTTGGGCTAAGAGAGAAAAAGGTTCACGTTCGTTTTGTGATAAAAAAACAGATACGCAAACTGACCGCATAAGGTAGGATTTTTGCCTTTTGTCCCGCATTTGTCTGTAATGGGCGTTTAATAGAGGCACCAACTTTCTCGGAAATGGACCAAAAATCCGCCATTTTTTTAGTTGAAATTGGGGGGGATGAGCGTTTATTAGAGCATGGGCGTTAATTAGAATTTTTACGGTAATTCATGCTGAGACTTCATGGAGAAATAAGATAATAGCATAGCTACAGATAAGAGGGGATATCCACATAATATTTTTCTTATTTCTCGACGAAAACATATGTTGTGGTACTCATTAGAAGCACCTCACCTAGGCTCTTCTAATGAGTACCTACAGCATATGTTTTTGTTGAGAAATAATAAAGATATCGGCATTGTTCGAATGAAAAAAGCGCCTTATCTGTTGCTTTGATAATAGCAACACCTTTTTGTTGAAAAAGTGCCACAGCTCATATGCCTTTATCTAGAATGTATAGTAAAATTAACAAAAGGTAAAAAAAAAATAAGATAAAAGCTTAGATCTTTTCCTTAAATAAATTTGCAATATATATATATATTTTTTTTTCAATATTTTTTCTTACTTGTTTAGGTTATTATAAGAAGTTCCTTGCTAGTGAGAACTGTAGCATGTTTTAACTCTTTCACTGCCACAGGCCATAATAATAGGCTTTTGCAAACAGCATAGATCCAGATGAGACTGCTAATATGAGCCGTCTTATCTGGATCTATGCTGTTTGACATTCAGTCTTTCAGCTTTACGTACAAACTTCTTTTCAAGCGATAGTTTGTGAAAAAAATAAAGCAGTCGTCTGAAATTCGGCATCAAAAGAGTTAAAGAAATAAGAAATGTTCATCTGGGCACTGTTATCCAAGGCTATGAGATACAAGATATGATAACCCCCCACTGGAAGCTAAGGGCAAATTTTGACAATTTTATGTTTCTTTTATAGCTGCTGATGATTTTCTATATTTTTAACCCTTCTCTTGCTAAACACAACATGCCCTGTCCTAGCAAACAGTGTAGATCCAGATCAGTTGGCTCCTGAAGAAGCCAACTGATCTGGAGCTGCACAATTTGTCATTAAATATGTGAATTTCTATCAAAAATCCAGATCAAGTAATCTGATTGGCTGGAAATTAGAAGTGGGCATGGCATCTTGATTTATTTAGCATGACAAGGGTTAAATCCTCAAAAGTGCCAAGAGAATTTGCAGCAGACAGCAATCTAGATTTTCTTTTATTTCAGAGAAAATAATACATTTTATGTGAATCCTCTGCTTAGCAGATAATTCATATAAAATTTCAGGTCTTATTTACAAAGAAAAATACACACACAGAAAAAAAAAAAGAAAAAGACCATCAGAATGTCATTTGCTGCAGTTTTGATTGGCACTTTAATGGTTAATATCATGATATGGGAACAGACTGATTTTCAGTTCCAGAATTAGGTAATTCTTGTCTTTCCCACAGTAAATACCAGTCACTACTATCTTTGAATAGCTGAACAGCATTTCAAATTTAAACATTTTCAATGGAAGGAGAATGATCAGCTGGGCTCAGTTGTTCAAAGCATCGTTAGCTTAACGAGCTTGTTAAGTGTCATTTTGTTAACTGTTTTAGCCGATTCAATATACAATGGGGGGGGGGGGGGGGGGGGGGGGGGGGGTGCTGGTTTAACCAAAACATATCATGGAGATACAGGAAAAAAAAAATTCTTCTCATGACTTAATTTATATCACTGAAGAAGTAGATCCAGACAGACTTGTTCATGTTTGCTAAGAAGACCCCATTTTGGCTAACCCTGATGTGAAATTCAGATGTACCATATTTAGCCTGAATATTCAGACACTCTAACTCCAGAGGAGCTGTTAAGGAGGAGTTGTTGGTGATAATTATGGGATATTTTTTTCTTATTTCTCCATAAAAACATATGTTGTGGGTACTCATTAGAAGTGCCTCGCTGAGGCACTTCTAATGAGTACCCACAACATATGTTATTATGGAGAATTGGAGATAATTATTTCAAAATTATTATCAAATACTCCTCCTTAACAAGTCCTCTGAACTCGGTACCATATACTTATCCTAAAATTCCAAAAATCCAACAAGCTCATTCTTAATTAATGTGAATGATCTATAATTAGTTATGTCAAAAAACTGCTGGATGACTGGCAAATTGTGTAGATCCAGATCAGATACACTGTTTGCTCAGATTTATCTGTCCGAAAACTTCAGATAATAAAACTTAGGATAAATACGACATTTAAAGCTGTTACTGATACAGTTTATCTCAACTATCTTCAAGATATCTAGACCTGAAATCACGACCCCCATGATACATTTTTTAAACAACCTTGTTTATTTTGGTATTCAAAAAGTTAGATGAATGAGATTATATTTCCTTAATGTTTTCCTTTAAGTTTTTTTTTTCCTGTTTTTTTTTTTTCCTTATTTTTTTTTTCCTGCCTCACTTCATTCTGCTACTTTATTCTTCAGTCAGTGCAATATCTCCTAATGAGCCATGCAAAATTTTTGTAGACAACCTTCTGAAAATCTTTTTTATTTATTTTTTATTTTTCATAGAAAATTAGATTTGACATTTTATGTGAATCATCTGCTGTGCAGCATTGTAGAAGACAACTACGAAATATTTTATTTTTATTTCTCAGAGAAGAGAAAGTTTGGTATTTCATGTGAGTCATCTGTTTAGACGATGTTTCACATGAATTGTCATATATGACTGATTAAAAATAAAAATCAGACCGTTGTATGCTGCATTTGCAATTGGTGCATTAGCTTTCTTTAAGTACCTCTCTTGCCACTCCCCAGTTCCTTTTCCCAGAAACATAATGGAAAAATCATACATTTTACTGTAGCATTAATTTATCCCTTGTCCTGCTGAACCCTGATATACTCTGCCTTTGCAAACAGTGTAGATGCAGATCTTCTGAAGAAGCCAACTGATCTGGATCTGCACTGTTTGCCATAAAGTAAGTGAATTTATGGCAACAATCTGGATCAGGTAATCTGATTGGCTGAAAATTAGAAGTAGCTTGGCATCTTAATTTATATAGCAGGACAAGAGTTAAAAAAACACAAACATATACATGCACTTTAAAAGCAGTACCACAGAAAACTGAACAATTTGCAATAAATTTCATGAAAATTGGTCAAATGATAAGGAAGTTATAGAAGTTTTACAATTTTGGTTGTCTGAGTCCACATTGAGGCTGTGAGTAAATGACGTCATAACGTCACAGTTAAAAATATAAAATAACAACCATCAGGATTCAAAGAGTAGCAAATAAAGGGAAATTTTTATAATTCTCTGTATTAAATACAATGAATATTAACCCTAGTCCTGCTGAACCCAGATATCCCCTGCCTTTGCAAACAGTGTAGATCCAGATCAGTTGGCTTCAGAAGAAGCCAACTGATCTGGATCTGCACTGTCTGCCATTAAGTATGTGAATTTATAGCAACAATCCAGATCAATTAATCTGATTGGCTAAAAATTAGAAGTGGGCGTGGCATCTTAATTTATTCAGCAGGACAAGGGTTAATTTCCAAAAAGTGGAAAATCAAAGCCTATAGCTGTAAACAAGCAGTTTTCTAATGGGCTTTCTGCTCTGCTCCCCAAAACCTTTCATTTTAAGTGTGTAGTGATTTTTGCGAGTGTTTCCCTTTAAGAACTCTATAATCATTTCTTCCATTATTTTGCCCTCTTATGGGTACCCACAAGATGTGTTGGTGACATTTCCTAATCATTGTCCTATTCTCACTTTATCTGGACTTATGCTCTAAGGTGAATCATGATACACTTTCAAGGAAGAAAACTCTACCAGTTTTGCCTCCCTTCTGAAAAAGGATCTGCTCTAAAAAAAGAAAAAGAAACTGCTCCCTTGGGAAAAGGTATATGCCTTCTGAAATTCAAAAGGAGCTACCCTTTGGGAGCAAATTCTTCCCTTTAGGCCCCTTTTTCAGAAGGGGCTTATTTTGGAAGAAATCAAACAGGATGCCACAATAATGGTCTCCCACTATAAAATATACCATAATAACCTTAAGTATTGGGACATTTAGGCCTTTGCAAACAATGTAGACCCAGATCAGCTGCCACAGAATGCAGCATCTGATCAGGGTCTGCACTGTTTGCCATACAATCAGCAATAATTTAGACACATCAAGAGTTAGTTGAATGGAATATTACTACTTTTCACTCTTGTCCTGCTGAACCCGGATATACCCTGCCTTTGCAAACAGTGTAGATCCAGATCAGTTGGCTTCTGAAGAAGCCAACTGATCTGTATCTGCACTGTTTGCCATTAAGTATGTGAATTTATAGCAATAATTCGGATCAGGTTATCTGACTGGCTGAAAATTAGAAGTGGGCATGGCATCTTAATTTATTCATCAGGACAAGGGTTAAGACAAATATGGTAAGATTAAGAAGATCAGGTGTCCCAATACTTAAGGTAAATACGGTAGTGAAATATCCGCCAAGTGTATCCAGTCCTCTTAAACTGCATGATGAAGCATCTGTGCGGCCGAGTGGTTAGCAGAGTGGTTAGCATTACCGACTTTGGATCACAAGGTCTCGAGTTTGAATACCACTGGAAGTAGGATTCAACTCGTGACTGTTCGGTGCTTCATTGCACAGAGGCTTTCATTATCAACCTTCTTGCCTCTGGATATGACTTAAATATTGTTGAAAGGGACGTAAAATACAAAATTGTCATCAAAGGCAGCATGATGCAGCATCATATAGAAAGTGGACGAAGCAAACAATGTACATGTAGGGTATTCGACCTAATTATCGCACATGCCCCGATAAGCGCACAGTCAAGCAATTCCGCAGCCTTCAAATTACAGCCAGTGTACTTTTTGTCTACTTCTTTATAAAGGCATATGTTGTGGGTACCCATTTGAATTGCATCGACTTGTCGATGCAATTTAAATGAGTACCAACAACATATGTTTTAATAAAGAAAATTAAGAAAAAAAAATGGCATAAAAATCACTAAATAAGGCCTTGTCTGATATTTGTTTTTAAGGGTGTCCTTAGAAGGTAGTGTCATAAATTACCACAAGTTTTCCCAGTAATTTTGAAAAATCTTAAGCTCACAGTGAGGCAGTTAGGTCGAATACGGATATTATTCTCAGATCAGAGACTGCAGATGGGTGTGGAGGCTGGGCTGGGCCTTTGCTTTTTTCAGCCATATCTTACCATATCATCCAGGCAGGCAGCAAAGATCCTGATCAGACTGTGTAAAGAGGAGTATTCAGAAAAATATACGTAATAGATTGCCATTTAACTGTTACCACATTCTGGGCAAGTTTCTTAACCCTGGTTTTCTTCTGTTTCTTCACTTTCATTCCAGTTCCTTTCTTCCCTGTCCCTCTCTTTAATCTCTTCTACTATCTCTTCTATCACTTTTCTCCCTTTCTCTGGGAGACGACACAAAATGACACACAAGGGTTGACATGTCGTTAAACCCCAACACAATCAATCAATTCTTAACCCTGGTCCTGCTGAATCTGGATATGCCCTGTCTTTGCAAACAGTGTAGATCCAGATCAGTTGGCTTCTTCAGAAGCCAACTGATCTCTGGATCTGCACTATTTGTTGTTCAGTACGTGAATTTATATTAACAATCTGGATTAAGTAATCCTATCGGCTGACAATGGAAGTGGGCGTGGCATCTTAATTTATTCAGCATGACAAGTTAATTTTCTAAGAAAGTAGGATATGACATTCCTTGCAGATTGTGTCCTTAAGAAAAAGAAACATTATCCTAGATTTGTCATCAAATAACTCCTTAACAAGTCCTCTGCTGACTGGGAGGTGGCTCAGTTATTACCAGTAATGGTTTTCTTTGTTTCAGACAAAGATTAACTGAGGCAGTGAAGACTGGGAGAGTTGTGATGACTATACGACGCAAGAGAAAAAGACCAGCACCTCTACCACCATCTCCTGCAAATGGTAGTCCCGCACAGCGTCAACAGTATTCTTCATCCAGTTCAAATCTCACAGAAACGTCTCAGCCTTCCTTAAAGGCAGACTGTCAAAATGACCGGGCCCAGTCCACCTCGTGTTTGGAAACAAATTATTACCAGAACCAGTCAAAAGAAAGTGGTTTAAATGTTGCATCTTTGAATGGTTCTGAAATAAGTTTAACACCTTCAAATGATGATGTTTTCACAGACTCATTCTCAGAAGATGCTTTAGTTCCTAAGAAACTGTCATATTTAAATGGATTTCAAGCAGCTGCTTCACCTCGATCAAATAAAAGGATTTTACATGACCATGATCAAATTGAAAATTATCAGCCTGAAAAACAGCGGACACAGAGTGCCTCTGCAGTAGAGGATATACAGTGGGGCATTGTACCAATAGAAAATCATTATGTAAATACGTCTCATTTAGAAAATGACAACCACAATTATGGTGTGCTAACAACAATTTCCAATACAAATAATTCAGAATCAGACTTGAATGTTTATCAGTCTGACACGGAAATACAAATGTGCAATAGACTTCACAAGCAGCGTAAAGTGAACAGAAATCCAGAGTTTTTTCGTCTTGTGAATAATTCTACACCCACTAGTTTGTGCAGCTTTGAAGAGGGTTCAGAGTACGATTTTAACTGCCATTCCTCACCCAGCTCAGGAAAGGTGAGAAAAAACACCTATTTGCCATATTTACCCTAAGTATCAGACAGGTAGGCCTTAGCAATCAGTGTAGACCGGAATCAAACTGCTCCTGCAGTTTGATCCCGGTATACACTGTTTGTCATTCCATCAGTACTTTTTAGTTCACAGATACAAAGAATAGGAAGAGCTACTGCCTCGAGGCTACTGCACTATCATAGCATCGATCAGCATTGGCATCCACTAATGTTAGTTAAGACTTTATGTTAATTTTTTTAAGAGGTCATATTATCAAAACCTTTTGTCGGATTTATTTCATAGTTTATAATTGTCAATAGTTTTATAAAGTACTATCCAAACCTCTGCCTGTGACCTTGAGGTCAAGGTGTGTGTTACCTTGAGGTCAAGGTCACAGACTTAGAATTTTTTTATGTTTAAGATTTGAAAAGATTTGTGTCCCTGAATAGGGTTATTGATTTAGTTGCTACTTGGGTGGATGTTAGAGACTGGTTCAGATTTTATTTTATTGCAAAACTCACCATTGTCAGTGACTGGGTCAGTGACATGGATTTGATGTTCTACTTTTACATTAACATTTTTAAAAATCTGTATCTCCTGAATGCCTTAATTGATTTAGTTGGTACTTAAAATGGGCTGATATTAGAGAATGGTAAAAAAACTTGTTCAGTGCAAGCCCCAGCCTCGTCAGTGACCTTGAGGTCAAGGTCACAGACTTGGTATTTTCATGTAAAAAATTCACATTAAAGTTTTTGACAATCACTTTGACCTGAATGCTTGGATGGATTTAATTGATACTTGGAATGGTGTTAAATACTGGTTCAGATTTTGTTCACTGTAAGCCCCATTCCCTTCAGTGACCTTGAGGTAAAGCTTTCATGTTACAGTTCTGTGTTGAAATTTCTGAAGATTTATATCTCCTGAATGCCTATATAGAATCAGTTACTAGTTGGTACTTGCACTGAGTGTGCTTGAGATCAAGGTCATGGACTTAGAACTTACATATTTTGAATTGCCATTTAAATTGGTAATTTTATGAGCTCTAAGTCTACATTACTAAGCTCCAGAGCTCCATAGCACAGTCGCGAGTTTGAATCCCATCAACTTAGCCACAAATCTTTCATGGAGATTGATCATGAAATAATTTCTAGTCATGCACTTTTAGCTCACCTGGGCCAAAGGCTCCAGGGGACCTTATAGGATGGTAGGCCATCCATTGTCTGCATCTGCGTTGTCCGTCCACACCTTTGACCAGTTATATCTCCACAGACTGCAGGCTGACCTCAATCATTTCTCATCTATAGCATGCCTCTGTTGGGGCATCAGTTGCAAAAGGTTTTCATGGAAATTCAATAAAAACCTTGTTTGCTATGGCAGCCACAAGGTCCCGCAGACTTACAATGGTAAAATGCTTGTCATTACCATAACTTCTTCAGTTTTGATTGGATGTTCCTGAAACTTACAGATAGGTGGACATGGATGAAATCTCAAATGAGTTTGAAAACTGGTCAGATGGGATCATTTATCTTAGAGTAACAACGTCCTTTGAAAAAGCCTCTGTTTGACTGTCATCAGCATGACTCGTTCAGGTTTGATAGGAGCTTCCTGAAACTTGCAAATAAGGTGGACACAGATGAAATCTTGGACGAGTTTGAAAACTGGCATAATCAGATCATTTATCTTACATCACCTTGATTGCTGAAAAAAGCCGCTTTGTCTTTGTCATCAGCATAACTGGTTTAGTTTTTACTCAAATCTGCCTGAAACTTGCAGATAAGGTGGGCATGGATGAAATCTCGTATGTTCGAAAACTGGCCAGATCGAGTCATTAATCTTAGAGTTACATCCTCTTGATTGCTGAAAAAGAGCCTCTGTTTGACTTTGTCATCAGCATAACTTGTTCAGTTTTGATTGGATCTTCCTGAAACTTGCAGGTAAGGTGGACATGTATGAAATATCAAATGAGTTTGAAACCTGGCCAGATGGGATCATTTGCCTTTGATTAACATTGTCTTGATTGTTGTAAAAGTCTGTATTTCACTTTATCAGTTTTGATTGGATCATCCTCAAACTTGCAGATAATGTGGACATGGATGAAGTCTTGGATACATGGATGAAGTCTTGGATAAATTCGAAAAAGTTAAGAATGCTAAAGACACATATGATTAACCTTGTTTTCTACATAGCTCTATCTCTGTTTTAATTGGGTCTTCTTTAAACTTGCTGATGTGGAGGACATGGATATTTTGGAGTTATGTCCTCCAGGTCAGTTAATGTTGTAGACATTGAGTGAACTTGACCTACTTTTCTGCACAGGTGAGCATTAAGGACCACCATGGTCCTCTTCTTTCTTTATGAAAACATATGTTGTGACAAATCATTAAAGCTCCTTGCAGAAATGCTTCTAATTAGAACCCATAACATACATTTTTGTGGGAAAATATGACAAATTAATTAACTGATACCCCATTTTATCTGGAGCTATGAACTTTGCTGAATAAAATAGTTGTAACCTTGATTACTCTCTGGGCAAATTCAGATGATATTTCCCAGAAAACAGGCTATGACATTTCATGCAAATTGACTCCTTAAGGAGACGAGCTGCATTAAATGTCAAAACCTATTTTCTGGAAAATAAGAAAAACTTTCCAAAATGTCATCTGAACTTTTTCTCAGCATGCTTTAGCGATAAATTTCAAATTACATTTTCTTTCAGAAACGCATTATCGCCAGAATGCATCTTTTAAAAGAGGACAATAGCCTTGGTCTACACATAGCTGGTGGACGTGGCTCTAAGCGAGGGGATATTGGGATCTTTGTGGCAGGAATTTCAGAAAGTGGACCCGCTTACAGGTAATAATAGATTTTTAGTCCTGCAACATAGCTCTCATAAATGATGACTTCCTTGAAAAGGGGAAGTGTTACGGCCTAGCACTCCTGCCTTCAATTATCTGCCTTGCAGATTATGCATAGCTTGTAGGTATATATTCAATCTCTCACAGCTGCATCAGGGAGTTAACTCTTTGGCTCAGTGGTTAGAGCATTTGATTTTTATCCCGGCAGACCGGGTTCAAATTCCATGATAGGTGGGAAATTTTTTCAGCTATGCTTCATTCCTCTGTTTTTTGTTTTTTTTTTCTGTTCCTTTGTTATGACTTTCATGTCGTAAAACCTTATACAGTGTTTGCCATAAATACAGCAATATTTTAGACACATCAACAGATAGTAGAATGGACTATTTCTATTTTTTGGAGAATTTTGGTAAGTAGATAAGGTGTTCCAATACTTAACCCTTATCTTGCCGTTCGCGACAATAGTCGCGCTGGGGGGGTCTGCCAACTCAAAAGCCTGTCATACTTACAATATACCACATGCAACCATTCAGAGCAAGTGTTCTCATACAGGAGTGAACCTACTTTCATACAAACACGCCACTTTTCATTAGATAGTCAGGTGCTGGATTTTACCCACACTAAAAAAGACCGAGAATACCAAGTAGGAATAACAGTAGAACCTATGTATGTCACTCGTTTTATTCGCAATAGTACACAGTAGGCGCTGGGCTCTTGTAATTTTTTTTTTTTTTTTTTTTTTAAGTGTCTTAAACGGTTCCCGGTTTACACATGACTGTCACGTGACTTTTTAGTCACGTGACCATCCTTTCTCCGGTAAAATGGCCACCTAGGATCGGCAAATTATACGTGAAAATTTCATGAAAATCGAGGTAAAATTCAGGGGGTAATGACTTCTCAAGTAGAGGTACCCCCTCTTACAGGCCTGATTCATTTTATTTCCGGCAAGAGAAGGGTTAACAGAAAGCCAGACAAAAAATTAAAACCCAAAAAGTTAGCCCGAATTTGACGTTTTGGGGTTGTATTCGACACAAAAAATGCAAAACCACATTTTATATTTTTTTCTAGTTAACCCTTATCTTGCCGTTCGGGACAATAGTCGCGCTGGGGGGGTCTGCCAACTCAAAAGCCTGTCATACTTACAATATACCACATGCAACCATTCAGAGCAAGTGTTCTCATACAGGAGTGAACCTACTTTCATACAAACACGCCACTTTTCATTAGATAGTCAGGTGCTGGATTTTACCCACACTAAAAAAGACCGAGAATACCAAATTTCAAGCTGCCATTAATTTCAGCACTCACTTCAACAAATTGATCAGGCTTTTCTGGAAAAAAAGCCCATAACACCTGAATCATTTCCAGTGAGGAAGAAGTAGGAATAACAGTAGAACCTATGTATGTCACTCGTTTTATTCGCAATAGTACACAGTAGGCGCTGGGCTCTTGTAATTTTTTTTTTTTTTTTTTTTTTTTAAGTGTCTTAAACGGTTCCCGGTTTACACATGACTGTCACGTGACTTTTTAGTCACGTGACCATCCTTTCTCCGGTAAAATGGCCACCTAGGATCGGCAAATTATACGTGAAAATTTCATGAAAATCGAGGTAAAATTCAGGGGGTAATGACTTCTCAAGTAGAGGTACCCCCTCTTACAGGCCTGATTCATTTTATTTCCAGCAAGAGAAGGGTTAAAATACATACAGTATATGTTTTTTTTGTGTGTGTGGTGAAATGAGGAAATATTTACCTCCTAACCACTCTTATCTGGAGCTGTAGGGCTGTCTGTCAAAATATTTAGGATAAATATGAATATTTAGGGTACATACAGTAAAAAAGGTTTTATTTGATAAATTGAAGGCATGAACTTTCTTCAGACTTATAGACATCCAAATTTACTTTAATCTTTAAACAGTGATAACTGGAAACAACTACAGCTGCAGATGATAACAGTATTTTGATCTTGACAAACTGCCTGTGATAACATTTAATCTTTGGCTGTCATGTTGTCTTGATAAGTTTCTTATGTTCTGTTGAGATAAGGCACTTTTTTTCAACCAAACATTATTGGTGTTTTCCTTATTTCTCCATGAAAACATATTTGATGGGTACTCATTAGAAGCATCTCACTGAGGCACTTCTAATGAGTACCAACAACTTGTTTTCATGGAGAAATGAGAAAAATATTAATCTGATACCATTCATTATTTAGAGCTAAGCTAACCCTAGTCCTGCTGAACCCGGTGTCATACCCTGCCTTTGCAAACAGTGTTGATCCAGATCAGTTGGCTTCTGAAGAAGCCAACTGATCTGGATCTGCACTGTTTGCCATTAAGTTTGTAAATTTACATCAACAATCTGGATCAAGTAATCTGACTGGCTGAGAATTAGAAGTGGGTGTGGCATCTTAATTTATTCAGCATGACAAGGGCTAATGCTTGAAAACTTGGGCTTCTGTGAAATTGTCTTTAAAATAAATACTGAAATGCTTTAAAGAATTTATGTTAGCTCAGCAAGCTGTTGTTATGTTTTTATGACAACAGCTCTATTGTTGGGTTGCCATGGTAACCAAACTTTTGAAATTGAAACATGTCTTAAGCAATAATAGATTGATTTATATGAAAATAGGATTTGACATCTCATGCAAATTGTCTTATTACAAAATCTTATTTTCTGGAAAAAATAAGAATACTAATATCATCAGTTTGTCTTATGCTGAATTTGACCAGAACTAAGCTGAGTGCCAAGGGTTAAATATAGCTTAACGTTTTCCAAAGACATATCTACTGCATGCCTATAGTTGACTCTTGAACTGTTGGCAAGATACTGGTCTGGAGTTTAACCCTCTTGCTGACCTTAGATTTTTGCTTAAAGTTTTCTAAAGATCTGTATCTCTTGGATTGGTATTGGAGACTGGTCCAAAAATTTATCCAGTACAAACACACCCTACTACCAAGCCCCAGTATCAAATTGACCTAGTGGTCAGGGTGACATACACTTAGCTGTCATGCAACAGCTCTACTTGTCCTAGACAATATTAAATCTTTGGTCATGTGAAATGTAAGTTATGGCTGATAAGAATAAAATATCAAGAAAATACATAAATTAGCAATGTTCATATATTCAGGGAAATCTATATATTCAGTGAAATCTACATGGCTAACAAGCGCCGAGGTCGGCAACATTCTTTCGTGGAGATTGATCATGAAATATTTTCTACCGTCATTCTCTCCCTTCCGCTGATTCAAGAAGGGCAGTTGTCAGTTTCTGGCGAAAGAATGTGCACAATACTGGTTAACCGCTTAGAGGACTAAGCCTGCCCAGTAAATGTGTGGTTAGGTAAACTGACCGCGCTTGACATGACCCCATTGGGTTGACTGGGCCGTAAAACCTCAACACAAACAAACATGGCTAACAAAGGTAACAATACCATATTAACCATAAGACAGACAAGCCTGGGCAAACAGTATAGATGCAGATCAGATGGTGGCATCAAGTCTGGTCCTACACTATTTACCACTCATCCAGCAGTTTTCAGAAACATCAACAGTGAGTAAAATGGACATGTTCAAATTTTAGGACAAGAATATGTCCAGATACTTGGGGTATATATGGTAGATTATGATAGCCTTTCAATTAACGCAAGCATTTATCCCTGAGCAGTAATTAAATAATTTGGAAAGTTGATTAAGTGAAGTGATCCAGCTGTTAATATGATTATTAAATGCTGCAGGTGGTATATTTTTCATCAGGGTCATTTTTTTTCACCTCAACCTCTTTATAACACTAATACTGGGATCCAAAGCAAAAACAACCGTGTTGTATTCAAACAAAAATGTATAGATTATATAGAAAAATGACCATTTATGGTCATTTTGCTATATAATCTATACATTTTTGTTTGGATATAACATTTTTGGGGTCCATCTTTAAATCGTCTGATATGGTCCTTTATCTATATTATCTATACATTTTTGTTTGGATATAACATTTTTGGGGTCCATCTTTAAACCATCTTATATCATGGTCATTTTTCTATATAATCTAAACATTTTTGTTTGGATATAACATTTTTGGGGTCCATCTTTAAACCATCTTATATCATGGTCATTTTTCTATATAATCTAAACATTTTTGTTTGGATATAACATTTTTGGGGGTCCATCTTTAAAACATCTTATATCGTGGTCATTTTTCTATATAATCTATACATTTTTGTTTGGATATGACATTTTTGGGGTCCATCTTTAAAACATCTTATATTGTGGTCATTTTTCTATATAATCTATACATTTTTATTTGGAGATAACATTTTTGGGGTCCATCTTTATACTGTCTTATAATATGGTCATTTTAATATATAATCTATACATTTTTATTTGGATATAATATTTTTGGGGTCCGTCTTTATACTGTCTTATAATATGGTCATTTTTCCATATAATTTATACATTTTTGTTTGGATATAACATTTTTGGGGTCCATCTTTAAACAGTCTTATATCATGGTCATTTTTCTATATAATCTACATTTTTTTGCATAATATTTTCGGGGTCCCGTCTTATATCCAATACCATGCTTTAATGAATCAAGATATAAAGAGGTTTTTGAGTATTTGAGTACCCTCTGATATACCCACTAATAGTAAACCTGTCCCTTGGTACATCACATGTGTGAATAGGAATAAATCGGTGGAAAACAAGGGAAATAACAGGTGCTTAGGTAAGGGTACCCCTTCCATATACCCAGATCAGAAGAAAACTCAACACCATAAGTTCTTATTGAATTTGTCCAGAACTTTAAAAAAAAATGTGCATTTGACTACCTGGTGATATGTCCAAAAACTGCTGAGTGAGTTGCAAACAGTGTAGAGCTTGAGAATGGGTGTCTCATCTTGGTCTACACTGTTTGCTCAGACCCATCTCTCTGAATACTTAGAGTAAATACAATAGATGCAGTTATAATCATGGCATAGTGGACTCTGGTGGTAAATATCTCAATATGACCTAATTAATGTTGAAAGGGACATAACCAGCTAAATCATCATAAATGCACTCTGGTGTATCAATGCAGTTATAGAACTGATTTGTAGATTCCAGTACAAGTATATTTTGGCCCTTCCTCTCTCTGCCACCCCTGATCACCCTCTCCCTAAAACAATTCGGCTGCACTCAATTAAGATATCCATCAAAAGCAAATAGAAAAAATAGATCAGTTAAGGAGTGGAGAAGGAAGCAGGTGTTTGAGGAATTAATGACTAGAATTTAGACTAAACAGAAAATAATAAATGCATTTTTTCACATGGTGTTTTTTGCATACCTGTACATTTGCCATCATCAGACAGTTTTCCTAATGTTTATATTATAGCTCCACATAAGATGGGGTATCTCCATATTTTTCTTCTTTTTTCACGAAAGCATATGTTGTGGGTACTCATTAGAAGCGCCTCAGCGAGGCGCTTCTAATGAGTACCCACAACATATGTTTTTGTGGACAAATAAGAAAAATATCAGTACTTTTTGGTTGAAAACAAGTGCCATATCTGGAGCAATGTATACTTAACTTTGCCATGCAAAATGTGGCCTTAGCCGGTATACAAACAGCGAGCAAGGCATGGCAGGTTGATTTGTGAGGACCTTCATTTCCTTGCCAGTAGATTCTATAGGATCCTGTATTTCTCCTGGTGACAGAGAAAACGCTGATTAGACTGCAAGGATGAGCCGCAAAGCTTGGTCTTTAATGTTTTCTCACGTGATTCCCATGTGGGCTGAGGGCCCTTTTTATGCTGATTTGTTTAAGTATTGCATTCCAATAATTTTTATCCTGCTGTTTGAGCCTGTTAGACCTCCCGTTTGAGACACAGGGTGGGAAAATGAACATTAACCCTACATATTTTGACAGGAAAAATCTGAAGGATTTTGCCACCATTTTGCAGAATGAGACAACTTCTGCAGGAAGTTGCCACTGTAGTATTTGAAACATTTCAGGCTACTTTTAATTAACCTTTGTCCTGCTGAACCCGGATATATCCTGCTTTGCAAACAGTGTAGATCCAGATCAGTTGGCTTCTGAAGAAGCCAGTTGATCTGGATCTGCACTGTTTGCCATTAAGTATGTGAATATATAGCAATAATCTAGATCTAGTAATCTGATTGGCTGAAAATTAGAAGTGGGCATGGCATCTTAACTTATTCAGCAGGACAAGGGTTAAAGGAAAGAATTTGCTCTCTTCCCCTTAGGAGTGAATTATTTTAAGAGGTCAGGACTGCATATTATTTTGGGCATGGTAGTCTAAATATTTAGGGCAGGTATGCAAAGGCCTTGGGAAACAGTTTACATGAAATGTCAAACCCTATAGTTCTGGAAAAAATAACAAAAACAGTTCCAAATGTTATTAATGAAATTTTTACCCAGGGTGCAAAGCAGTAAGCGGTGGTATCTTAATGTAATAGAGATTAAATTTGGAATAGTCTAGGAAGAGTTTTTATGATAAATACTTTAATAAACACAGATTTACCAAGCAAAGAAGTGCTAAAGTGATACCCATTAACCCTTTCTATGCTGAATGAATTAAGATGCCATACCCATTTCAAATTTTCAGCCAATCAGATTACTTGGATCCAGATTGTTGATATAAATTTGCATACTGAATGACAAACAGTGCAGATCCAGATCAGTTGGCTTCTAAGCCAACTGATCTGGATCTACACTGTTTGCAAAGCCAGGGCATATCCGGGTTCAGCAGGACAAGGGTTAAAGCTTGTGTGCATCTTCATGAGCCTGCATGTCAGGTGTGCATTATCAAGTTTCATCTACTGTGTTTAGTTCAGTTTTACAGTAACCACATGGTACAAGCTCATGGTTCTTGGCATATACTTGTTTCTGGGGAAGGGCATCTGAAAGTCAGGAACCATATCTGACCTTTGACATACATTTCATGGTTCACTGAATTTTTATCACTGAATTTAAAAAATTAAGTATAATCTGTTGAATTTTGGTCAATTTCTAATATAGCTTCAGATAAGAGAGGGTATTGGGTAAATATTTTTTCTTATTTCTCCATGAAAACATGTTGTGGGTATTGTGTATTTATCAAAAAATGAGAAAAATTATTCTGACTTATCACCTCCTTTTCCATCTTTAGTTTTCAAATGATGTAGTTTTTCTAAGGAACCTTTTTCAAGGTGGTATATAGCTGACAGTTTATGATGGAGCAAAGTATAAGCCATTCTCCTGATCTGTTACAGCTAGACTGGCTCCAGTCTCCAGTGACTAAATATTTTTCTCATAATCCTGTTTGATAATCCACTAAGATAAAACCAAAAAAATATCATGACTATAAAGGCTGGTCACTAGAGACTCTAGTGACCAGCCTCTATAGTCATGATATTACTTTGGTTTTATTTTAGTGGATTATTAAACAGATTATAAGAAAAATTATTTTGTCACTAGAGACTGGAGCCAGTCTGTGTTACAGCCAACCTTTGTTTTTCCCACATGCAAACAGAGAAAGTCCAGATGAGCCTGCAGTCTATTCAGGAACCTCTGTATTCACTGCAAACATTCCCATTTTAAGTTCTATAAATGCATTGTTAGTGAACAGAAAAAAAATTTAACCCTGCTGACTGACTTAATTGTGTCTTTGCTAAAAGTTTAGCAGCAGGAACGTTTTAATCCTTTCAACAAAATTCTTCAATGAAATTCAGAGGAGTTGTTAAGGAGGAGTATTTGATGATATTTCTGATGTAATTTTCTCAGTTTCTCTATAAAGATATATGCTGTGAGTACTCATTAAAAGTGCCTTGATGAGGCACTTTTAATGAGTACCGGTACTCACAACATATGTTTTTATTGAGAAATCAGAAAAAAAAAACATCCCAGAATTGTCACTAGATATTCCTCCTTAACAAAGTCCTCCAAAACTGAAATAAAGTTTTTGCTGATATCCGTGGGAAAATACTTATGAATTGGAGTCAAATTATTTGTGCACATATTGGATTTGCTTTTTGCCCAATTTTATTTATTACATGGGGCAAATTAATACTTCTGAACTATATACTACATTTCAAGACTGAATTTTCTAAAACATCCGCTTTGAAAATGGTGGTAGGTATTTGCCTTGTCCATCATTCTATCATTTCTGTCATTTCCATCATTCCATAATTCCCTCAGTATATGTCATTTTTTTTTAAATTTTTCTCTACACACAAGCTAGAATCATCAAACCAGACATTCAGTTAAAGTGTTTTGATTGGGATTGAGAGCTGTATGCCTGCTTTTTATTCTTCCATTTATCTTTTCATTATTTTTCTTTCTTTCTTTGTTTCTATATTTTGAGCATTTAATTGAAATTTTTGGCTTACTCTTTTCTTTTCTCACAAATTGCACAGACAAGTCTTCAAACTTGTTACCTAAATATAGTGACACCTTAATTTCTTACCATACTTGTTCTAAACTTAGAACAAGCCTATTGTTCTTCCAGTTGATATGTACACTTCAACCTCTTTATAACAAGATTCGTTATAACACAGTTTTTGATATAACACGGTTCAAAGGTGGATCCCAAAAATGGGTAGATTATATTGAAAAATGACCATAAATGGTAATTTTTCAATATAATCTATACATTTTTGTTTGGGTATAACACTGTTGTTTATCTAACACGGTTTATGCTATGGACCCTGACAATCGTGTTATAAAAAGGTTGTGGTGTACTTTGAACAAGTCCATTATACTTCCAGTTGAGATGTCTGAAAAAAAAAACAACAACAACTGATAAATGAAATAAATGAATTGCAAACATTGTATACCCCTATCAGATGCCACCTTCTGTGGCATCTGATCTGGGACTACAGTTTGCTTATGCCTGTCTGATCCAATACCTAGAGTCATTATGCCCCCAACTTACCCTTGGGTTGTTTGTCCCTGTGGTCATCCATTTATCAGTCTGAGTCTGTTTGTCAGGCTTTTCTTGTGAGCAAGATATCTTGGTAACTATTTGCGCTATGGCCTCGAAACTGAGCTTATTGGGGCTGCAAAGATCATCTGATTAATTTTGAAAAAAAAAAAAAAAAAGGATTAATTTTGTCAGAGTTATGCTGCCCCTTTTCAACTTAGTTTGGGGGATTAAGTGTTTTACAAACATATTTCTGGCTATGGTACATTTTCAGTAAGTGATATTCGAATAATTAATTCCTTGAAAAGTACATATTTACTGGCAAAGAATGGCATTAACCTTTACCCCTTTTGTCCTAATGAGACAATTTGCATGAAGTGTTGAGGTCTATTTTCTGTGAAAAATAAGAAATATATTTCAAAATGTTACCTATTAAAATTTTTTCCCAGCATGCTAAGTGTTAATACCAATTATTATGCTCCATCTCCGGAAAATGCCAGATATTATATGCCAAATTTAAAATATATATAAAATTAAAATGGATCAAATTAACACATTCTATTACAGAAAGGAAAAAAAAAACAGACTTGTTGATTTCAAACTTTTTTTGCAGAAATTGCAATGCGGCATTTACTCTACCATAGCTTAAAGATAAGAGGGGGTTGGGGGTGTGGGGAGGTGGACAGCTCTTTTCTCTGAAAGCACTGGTACTAGTTCTTAATTATTTTTCTTTTTGTGAAAAAATAAGTAAAAATATGAATGCTTTTTAGTTGAAAAAAGGACCTTATCTCGAGCTATGCTTGACATTTTTCAGATAAGATAACCCTTTACCGTACTCATCCTAAACCTGAGTTAGTCCATGTGTTTATTAAAATTTTGGTGCTGTGTCTAAAAAGTATTGGTTGGTTGATAAACAGTGTAGATCCTGATCCAATTCTGTTCGGAACAGTTCAGTCTGGGCCTGTACAGATTCTTCCAACTTCCAAAACAAAACATCTAGGGTTAGTGTGGTAATTTAATTTACAAAACTTCAGGTTGGGACGATAATTTAAGATGATTTTAATGTATTTATCAGAACAGAACAATATTCTGTTGTTGAACACTTCATCACTCCAGATAAGACGCTTTTTCAACCGAATGTACTGATATTTTTCTTATTTTTCTATGAAAAAAATTTTTGTGGAAATTCATTAGAAGCGCCTCGGCAAGGCACTTCCAATGTGTACCTACAACATAGTTTTCGTAGAGAAACAAGAAAAATATAATCTAGTTACCCACTCTTAGTCATATCTGGAGCTATGGCACTTACAGATGGCATAAGGAATTACACCCTGTTTTTTCACACATTGACATTTGCCAGGACTCAAAGAAGTTGTTTGAACACAAGGTTGCAAGCCAAGTAAGAAACTACCGTATTCGACCTAATAACCGCACATACTCCTATAAGCGCACAGTCAAGCAATTTCCGAGACTTTAGATTACAGCCAGTCTACTTTTAACCACTTCTTTATAAAATCATATGTTGTGAGTACTCATTTGAATTGCCTCGATTTGTCGAGGCAATTCAAATGAGTACCCACAACATGATTTTATAAAGAAAATCAAAAGCATATCGTATAAGCATCATTAAATGAGCAGTTCTCTGCTGATCTTTCTTCAACGTGTACCTTTATTAGGTATATTTCACTACACGTTTTTTTTTTCCCAATAACTTTGAAAAAGCTAAGGGCACAGTGCGATAATTAGGTCGAATACGGTATATTCTGAGGGATTGGCAAATGTTAATCCAGCAGGCACATGATGATAATACAACATCTCCTCAACGTGGATGCAGTGTCATGACATTGCATCCATATGGAGCTGACGTTGTATAAATGTCATGTGCCGGCTGGGAATGCAATGAAAATAATATGTAATTGTTTCTTACATTTTTTGTATGATTCTGTTTAAAAAGTCCATTGTTATTCTTTAATAATCATAATATCCTAATATTTTGTGTGTTGTATGTATACAATGATGCCATTTAGCAAAAGCTAGAATGATGTTGATGTGAACAAAAGTTCAAACTGCTTGTTCAGGGGTTGCAATGTTATGTCAGACTATGTTACTGCAAAACAGACTATGAGTAAGTTTTGAGGATTTTAAAGTAAAAGCCATGTCTCAAACGACACATGAATTCTTGGTATTTTTTGTTCTAATTTTTGTTCAGAATTTTTCAATCTGCTGCAGGAGACAAACCCGGACATTATTAAGAAACTTGAGATCTGTATATTTGTAAACAAAAATTTTAAAAATTAAAGACTCTGAATATACAGATCTAGATAAAATTAATTTCTCAAAGTGAAAATGAACCTGCTTGACACAACTGCTAATTTTGACATGTATGTATACTGGTCCTCTTGTCTTATGTGTGTTCATGGAGAAAAAAAAATATCAATCCATTTGCCTTATAAATTATCTAAAGGTGAGTCAGGAACATGATGGGAAGCCATTAAAACATTAAGTAAACTTGTAGCAGATGACATTCTAATTTTGTTTTTGTTAATTTTCAGAGAAAAACAAATGACATTTTATGTGAATTGTCTCATGGAATGTCACAGCCTTATTTTCATTGCAAAATCAAAATGTCAGTTGCTGCACTTTAAGCATTAGGATGTCATAGCTACCAAACAGTTGGCAAATGAGGCTGTTATGACAAGACCTGTTGAACTCAGTTGCTTAATTAAAGAACCCTAGTCCTGCTGAGCTCAGATATGTTCTGCCTTTGCAAACAGTGTAGATCCAGATCAGTTGGCTGGATCTGCACTGTTTGCCATTAAGTATGTGAATTTACATCAACACTCTAGATCATAATCTGATTGGCTAAAAATTAGAAATGGGCATGGCATCTTAATTTATTCAGCATGGCAAGGGTTAACACTTAGGGTAAATTCAGCAGATAACACAGTAGCCTCCTCTGAAAGTAAATCTTCCCCTTAAATTAAAGGCCTAGGATGGGAAGGAGTTAAGGTGTCCCAATATTTAGGGTACGAGGGCGAGTCAATAAAAAAACAGCCTAACTTATTTCTGGGTGAGATCAATCTCTTCTTTTTCGATGTAATTGCCCTCTAGAATGATGCACTTGGGCCAACTGTGTTCCAGTGACATCAGCCCAGAACTGAAGAAGCCAGGGTCCTTGTCTCCGACCCACTCCTCAACTGCCGCCACGACTTCTTCGTTGGACCGGAAATGACGTCCACGGATATCCTTTTTCAAGTTTGGGAATAGGAAATAGTCACTTGGAGCTAAGTCCGGAGAATAGGCGGGTTGCGGCCATTCAGCTCAACAGCATTCATTGCAATTTTGCAAGTGTGGACTCTCGCATTGTCCTGTTGGAGCAGAATTCCGTTGGAGAGTTTACCTCGGCGTTTTTCACGGATCGCAGTTCTCAGATGGTCGAGCAAATTTGCATAATACGCACCGGTTATTGTACTTTTCTTTGCTAGAAAGTCCAATATAATAACGCCTTGCCCGTCCCAAAGTACAGTTGCCGTCACCTTGCCAGCAGAGGGTTGCGTTGTGAACTTCTTTGGCCTCGGAGACCCTGGCCCTACCCACTGGCGACTGAGCTTTATTCTCTGGCTCAGAATAATGGACCCAGGTCTCATCTACAGTCACCAGACGTGAAAGGAAATC
The DNA here is from genome assembly GCA_964016985.1 of Anodontia alba. NCBI lineage: Eukaryota > Metazoa > Mollusca > Bivalvia > Lucinida > Lucinidae > Anodontia > Anodontia alba. The sequence continues at coordinate 35,153,524 of OZ024829.1, forward strand.
ATCTTCCTTTGACCTAAACTGCTCAACAATGCGCTGCATACTGATGCTCTGGTTGCCATTTGCTCGTTGCTAAGGGATTTTGGGACCCAACGGGCTGTTAGCTTGCGCATACCCAAGCGATCATGTAAAATTTTTGAAACACTACCATGTGAAATGTGTAATGCATTCACTATTTCTTCCACCTTAACTTGCTTATCAGAGTACACCAGATCCCGTACTTTGTTACACATTTCTTCATCTGTGGCATCTGATGGGCCTCCAGACCTCGTTTCGTCTTCTAAAGACATTCTACCGTGTTTGAATTCCCCTACCCAGAATTTAACTTGTGCATACGATGGTGCAGAAGACCCATAAACATTGGTCAACTCGCAATGTATTTCCTGACCCGTTTTCCCTTTCAAATACAAGTATCAAATTACAGCATGGTACTCAACTTTTGGCGAAAAGCTTGCTTTTGCATTGCTAGCCATGTTTGACATTCAATATCTTCTGAGTGAATGACACGATAAGGGTGCAATTTTGCTGTCAGGCTTAAAACATGTATTGAAACAAGGCATGAAAATCATGGGTGTCTCGATCAATTGGAAATGGGATAGGCTGGTTACTTATTGACTTGCCCTCGTAATTTCAGTATGTAAAATGCTGTTGAAAGAGATGAAAAACACAGATGCCTCATCATCACTAGATTAAACTGCTCTTTATAGAGCATACAATCTGATGAAGGTCTGCTTTGTTGCCAGTGATTCTGTGACATCTGAGCTAGCTCTGTCTGTCCTAACACTTGGAATTAATATGGTAAATTGGTCAGACAATCAAGAAGTGTTTTCCTATTTTGGGAGATGAACTTGGTTAATATTTTCATTATCAGTTTCATTATTCAATTAGTACTAATCAATTAGCCAGCTGAGAAAGCTGGACAGCTATCTGTTCTGCTTATTACGGCAACACCAGTGTTTATTAGCTAATAGACTGGCTCCAGTCTCCAATGGCTAAATATTTTTTCTTATAATCCTGTTTGATAATCCAATAAAATAAAACCAAAATAATATCATATCTATAAAGGCTAATCACTAGTGATCAAGTAATCTGATAGGCTAAAAATTAGAAGCAGGTGTGGCATCTTAATTTATTCAGCAGGGCAAAGGTTAATATACTTGTCCTCAAACTTAAACAGTCTATGTTAGTTATGTGTCTCTATGCTGTGGGATGAGTGACAATCAGAATAGACATTCTGTTAAGATGTCACATATAGTCTGTCTCCAGACTCTACCTTTTCTATCATTTTCTCTTTTCTTTTCAAAGGTATACAATCTAGTACAGCTTATAATGATTTGATAAGTTATGTCCCTTAGTGGAAAAGATAGTAGTAAAACTGTGAAATGGGAATAAAGAGACAAATACAGCTATAGGAAGTGATAAAGAATAACAAAAAAAAAAAAAAAAAAAAAAAATGCAGAAATGACTGGAGCCAGTCTATGCCACATACTGCAATTTCTGATTTGGGTCTTTGCTTGCTCAGGCCTGTCTGTCACAATACTAGGGTACATAGGGTATACATGTATCAGGAAGCTAGCAGACATTTGTCGAAGGTTTCAGCCCCTGGAAATGACGCCCATATTTGCCATGTTTTGATGAGGGTGGCTATGTTTCAGTCATGGTCAGCTGTGGTTTAACCCTTCACTTGCTGAACACGACATGCCCTGTCTTAGCAAACAGTGTAGATCCAGATCAGTTGGCTTCTGAAGAAGCCAACTGATCTGGATCTGCACTGTTTGTCATTAAATATTTGAATTTCTAAAAAAAAAAAAAAACGGGATCAAGTAATCTGATTGGCTGGAAATTAGAAGTGGGTGTGGCATCTTAATTTATTCAGCATGACAAGGGTTAAATATTGTCAATATGGTCAATGGCCATACGATGAGTAACTATGAAAGGTGGGCAGTAGATGACATTTTGAAACATTTTTCTTTTTTTCTTTCCCAGAAAATAGGTTTTGACATTTCATGCAAATTGTCTCCAAAGGAGTTGAAAAATACATCTTATCTGGAACAATGTCATAGGCACCTTTTTGGCTTGATGCAGCTTTTGTTTTTGTGAAGAAAATATTTGTATACCTAAGAGCAAAAAAGGCATAGCTCTAGATAAGAGGCATATCTAGATAAATATTTTTCTTATTTCTCCACAAAATCGTGTTGGTGCTCATTAGAAGTGCCTCCTCAAGGCACTTCTAATATGTACCCATAACCTATGTTTTTGTAGAGAAATAAGAAAAATATGAATACTTTTATGGGTTGAAAAAAAGCATCATATCCAGAGCTATGAAAAGGTATATGCATAGTTCCAGATAAGACACTTTTTCAGCTGAAAAGTATTGATAATCCTTTTTCTTATATTTCCACAAAAACATAGGTTGTGGGTACCCATTAGAAGCACCTCTGTGAGGTGCTTCTAATGGGTACCCACAACCAGGGCTCTGGAAATTTTGAAATCTGAATTGGTCCAGCCGATGACGATGACATCATCAATGAGCCCATTTCCAAAAAAAAAAATGTGTATATCACCTGTCACGAAAACTAATGACAATTGGCAGTCCTATAACTCCTTTTAAATAATACACCTCAGCTCCATTATATGACAGAAGTCCAGGTACAACGAGCATGATCAAAGCTGGCGTCATCAATAAATACAGTCAGGTATGTAAAAAGAAAGAAAAAAAAAAAAAAGAAAAAGAAAAAAACATTTTGTTGTTATTTCCACCTCCGCAGGGTTTTCCTAAACTATTTATAAACAACTGATTCCCGTCTTGTATAAGCGCGAAGACGGCGGGAAACAGGAGAGACGGAACGAAACGACTTTCATGGACCTAATTAGGCCTAATAAAAAAGGCCTGCGCCACGGGCGGTTTTGCAGTTTTCAGTGTTTCAAGATTTAATCAGACTGCTTAAATTGTAAGCACTGACCAATCTTGCCTAGCGCAAGTGGTGCATTACTTATTTTTACTGTGAAATCTACCTTGAATTATACTCGCGTGTTACGGCAATCAACAAAAAAAAAAAAAAAAAGAAGCAATCAATTATACCCAGATCGGACGCCGTTGTATGCGACATCTGATCAGGACGTACATGGTTGGGAATTCATTTATCGAATCTGGGACCGACAAACCGTGTTGATCAAAACAAAAAAGAAGAGGAAGAAAATGGGTGCGTTCAAGCGGTGCATTCTTTTATCACTCTCAGTAAAGCGACCTTTGATCTTTTGGACACGCCGACTGCACCTGGATGTTTTGCAGTCTCAGTGTATTCACACGTGTCACACAAACGGATTAATTATCAGACTATTCGTGTTAATCTCTTGTTTACCGCACAAAGGTCAGTGAAGTGTTGATTTTTTGACAATGTTTGGATTATGACGTAATTAATTTGTGCTGCGGGTAGGTTGCCGTTATTCAGCTGTCTCTCCAATATACATGTCAAATGACCGTTTAGAGCCTTTTAACTACCATATCGCATTTAAAAGGTGCGCGGACGTTGTCAGTTTGGAAAGACTTGACAGTTTGTGATTTTTTAGACATCATTGATTTGTGAAAATTGGTTGGTTTGGGAAATGTTGGACCGATTTATAGGTCGGGTGGTGCGAAGGTGTCGTGTATCTTACGTCACCGGGGCGTCCAACTGATATTGGCTTACAGTTGGGCAAGGCCTGCTATCCTTGTAGCAGGTAAGGGTAGATGGGGAATATTTTTATTTCTTCTGTTTCTTCACTTTCATTCCTGTTCCTTTCTTCCCTGTCCCTCTCTTTAATCTCTTCTACTATCTCTTCTATCACTTTTCTCCCTTTCTCTGGGAGACGACACAAAATGACCCACAAGGGTTGACGTGTCGTTAAACCCCAACACAATCAATCAATGGACCGATTTATTAGCGTTTTGGGGTGTTTGAAATCGGTCCAGAATTCTTAATTTCGGTCCAGACCGGCTATTTTTCCGGTTTTCCCGAGCCCTGCCCACAACCTATGTTTTTTGTGGAGAAATAAAAATATTTTGTGGATACTCCTTCTTATCTGGAGCTGTGGTTTGTATCAGGTTATTTCTTCTTCACAGGGTTCATTCAAAGGCAGGTAGGATTGCCATCCAAATGGTTTCCTCATTTTCTGAATGAAATACCAACTTCATCAACCTTTAACCTGCTGAATTTAAATGTCAGCAAATGACTATATTTTTTTTAACATTTTTCTTATTTTTCCCTGAAAAAGGGCATCTCCTCAGGAGATGATTTGCATAAAATGTCAAGCCTTATTTTGGGGACAGATGAGAGAAAAAAAAAGTTTTAACCCTTAAGGCACTAAACACAATAGCACATAACATTTTGATTTACTTTCCAGAGAAAATAAGAATATCGTGTGAATTGTCGACCTTGCAGATGATTCTCATGAAATGCCAAGTATTTTCTCTGAAAATATTAAAAAAAAGAAATTAGAATTTTGTCTGCTACAATATTGCTTAGCGCTTTAAAGGTTAATTTATTTTGCCTGCTAATTACACCTGGAAGTACTGTGGGTTAATTCCTGCTGTAATTAACAGAATTTCTAGAAATTCTTACCCCTTTTTTTACCACTTCCATATGGATAACCACAAAAAAACCTCCCTTGTACCATATTTATACACATTCTTAGAGCCCTTGCCTCCATGATTGTGTAAAACTTCCTATTATCACTTCACTGGACTAGTGGGAGATGGGGGAGGGGTGGGTGTAGTCAGAGCCTCTCACAGTTCTAATTTTTATGCTCCAGATAAGGCACACTATTTTAGCAAAAAAAACAACTGATATTTTTCTAATGAGTACCCACAACATACCTTTTCATGGAGAAATAAGAAAAGTATTATGTAGTGGCCCTCTTATCTGGAGCTATGCCTTCAACTTTGGTGAAGTAGAGGGAGTAATGTATTTGACCTAATTACTGCCAGTGTACTTTTTGTCTACTTCTTTATAAAGGCATATGTTGAAGGTACCCATGTGAATTGCATCGACTTGTCGATGCAATTTACATGAGTACCCACAACAGATGCCTTTATAAAGAAAATCAGACAAAAAAAAAAAAAATCGCATAATCATCAAATACATCCTTTTCCGATTTTTTTTAAACGTACCCTAAATAGGTACATGTTTTATCACAACTGAGTTTTCCCAGTAGTTTTGAAAAACCTACGCCCACAGTGCAGTAATTAGGTCAAATACAGTATGTTGACTATGTCTGTCCATTTGTAATGCTTTTAGGCTATAGTTTATAACTAAAGAACCATGTTTTGTATGTGGGAAAATAAGAAAATATCAGATTGTCATTTGCTGAATTTGCTCAGAACGGTAATGGTTAAAAAGATTAGTTTCCTACTTACAGGAAACCTGCTGATTGTAGAGCATGACATTTTCTTATTTCTCTGTAATACAGTAAGTTTTTGGGATTTCATCAAGGTCATCTGATAGAACTTATTCTATGAAGCAGAGCCTATGCTGAGATGATAAATTCAGATCCCAAAATACCATATTTACCCTGAGTGTTAATGCTTGTCTTTCTGAATAAATTAAGATGCCACGCCCACTTCCAATTTTTCAGCCAATCAGATTACTTGATCTGGGCTGTTGATATGAATTCACATACTGAATGCAAACAGTGCAGATCCAGATCAGTTGGCTTCTTCAGAAGCCAACTGATCTGGAACTGCACTGTTTTCAAAGGCAGGGTATATCCGGGTTTGGCAGGACAAGGGTTAAGACAGACAGGCCTGTGCACAGTGAAGACTCAGATCAGATGCCTTAGAATGCTGTTTCTGATCAAGCTCCAGATATGGACCTATTTTCATCACGAAAGTACTGGTATTTTTCATGTATTTCCACAAAAATATATGTTGTGGTACTTATTAGCAGCACCTCTCCTGAGTAGCCACAACCAAGAGCTAATCACACAGAATGTCATAAGCTCCTTGCCATAACATAATATTTTTTTACAGAAGAAGGTGTCCAAAATACTTACAGTAAATTCATTATACATTTTTTGTGGAAGAATAAGAGCAATATTCACCAATATCTTACCTAACCTGGAGCCCTGTTGAAAAAAATCAGTTGTATATTATACTTGATTCTTAGTAGGATATTTAGTAGGATTTCTTGGGGATTTTCATATGATCTTCAGGCTTTGATATTCCAAAACATTAGCTACGGTCATTAACCTAAACTGTTGGAAATAATTTTTGATGGTTTTATGTACCATTAGCAGTAATTCTGTCATTTTAGGACTGATATGTGGGTTTGAGCATATTAGGTTGCATGCAGCTGGAAGTTTCTGAGTGAAATTTCTAAATCTGTGCTGACAGTAGGTAATATAGCTCCAGATAAGGCACAGTTTTTCAGCCGAAAAGTACTAATGTTTTGCTTAAGTTCTTTACTAAAATATATATTGTTAGTATGCTTTAGAAGTGCCTCGCAGACTAAAATATTATGGATACTCAATAGAAATGCCTCTGTGACATACATTTTTGTAGAGAAATAAAAAAACTATTATGTGGATACCCCTTCTTATTGAAGCTATGCAGAGTAATGTTCGCATTCCTATTGGGAAAACAAACCCTGCATGGCTGGAATTCCCTGTTATTGTTGACCACCACTGGCAAAGTGGGGACATTGACAGTAGCAGAATTCCTTTAGGCTGTTTGTCCCTGGTTCCATTGCTCTTCATGTCTGGACTGTACCTTAACCCTTGTCCTGCTGAATAAATTAAGATGCCACACCCACTTCTAATTTTTAGCCAATCAGACTACTTGATGCAGATTGTTGCTATAAATTCACATACTTAATGGCAAACAGTGCAGATCCAGATCAGTTGGCTTCTTCAGAAGCCAACTGATCTGGATCTACACTGTTTGCAAAGGCAGGGTATATCCGGGTTCTGCTGGACTAGGGTTAAGAAGTGCATTGGCCAGGTACTTCTAATGAGTATCCACAATACACATATTTCTGGAGAAATAAAAAAGATGTTTAATTGGATACTCTTCTTATCTGAAGCATACCACCCATACCCTTCTTGTGCCAAGTGGGTATTCATTTCCTCCCACAGCTTGTTTCAATAATTCCTTATTTCAGTCTGCTGCTCATGGAGGTAATGAAAACTATCAGCCAATCAGAAAACACTTGACTCCTGATGTTGTAGTCTTCAGCTTTGAGTGGACCCACTACATTGCAATTGTAGTGATTTAACACAGCACTCTTTAGGAAATTCTGCAAACAAGAAATGGATGATATTTTTCTTATTTTTCTCAGAAATAGGCATTGACATTTCATGCAGATTGTCTATTTGCATGAAATGTCAAAGTCTGTTTTCTGGGAAAAATAAGAAAAATATTTCAAAATATTTTCTGCAGAATTTTTTACCCGGCATGCCAAGCATTAAGTTCAGAACAGGGAAGCATTCAGAACATATGTATCAAGTTATGTCAAGTAAAAATATCAAAGATCTAGATATAAGGTACTTCCACAACAAAGAAATATTGATACTGTTTTCTGATCTTACGTTGTTAGTACCATTAGAATTGGTTCCCAGAGAAAATGCTAATCCACAATGTTTTTTCCCAGGGGGAGCAAATTCTTTCATTTTAGAGTAGACCCTTATTTCAGAAGGGATGCAAAACTATTTTGACAAAATAGTCTTGCCTGAAAGTGTAGCCATTCCTCTGAAGGGTGTCCCAGTACTCTGGGTGTCACAGTTTTTAGGCATTTTGTTTTATCTGGAGGTGGCAGAATCTACCACAACCTCTTTATAACACTATTGTTGGGGTCCATAGCATAAATGTGTTAGTCATACAACCGTGTTATATCCAAACAAAAATGTATAGATTATATTGAAAAATGACCATTTATGGTCATTTTTCAATATAATCTATACATTTTTGGGATTCATCTTTGAACCATGTTATATACAAAACTGTGTTATAACGAACCATGTTATAAAGAGGTTGTAGTGTAGTTAGTTCACCTGACTGGATTACAAGGTCCCAAGTTCTAAACCCTCTGTTGGTGGAATTCAGCTCATGTCTGGGCAATGTTTTATTGCACAGTACCTTTCATTATGACCCTTCCATTTTCTCAATATGACTTAAATAATTGTGAAAGTAACATAAATCACAAAATCCTCATCATCATAAGGAAAAATATTTTTTGCCCACTCAGCATGAATCATGTATAGCTTTTCTCTTTTATTTTCAGAGATGGCAGATTAAAGAGAGGGGATGAGTTGCTGATGATAAATGGCCGCAGTCTAATTGGTCTTACTCACCAAGAGGCGGTAGATGTCCTTAGAAACTCACCAAGGCTTGTACAACTAGTTGTGGCTGCAAAGGTAATAAGAGCTCTACCCATAGCATACTGTGAGAATATAACAGCAGAACATAGCTCTGAAGTGCCTCAGAAAATACATTTATGACATTTTGTAATTATACCCAGTTTGTTGGGATAATACTGTTTTCACATTGTCTGTCCATATGTCTGTCTGTTGTTGATGGTTTGGCTTCTGCTTCTTATCTTGCTAAATAATTTATCAGAAGGCAGTCATTACCTTGCAGGGGGTATCTAATAAGCACTGCTTATGGACACTTCTTGTTTTTCCTCAAAAATAATTATGTTATCCCTTAAAGCACCAGTCACAACTTCAGCAGACTATATTTTGAAATTATATATTTATATATTTCAAAGGAAATAAGTCTTGACATTACATGCAAGTCATCTGCCAAGCAGAATATTCACATGAAATTTCAGAACTTATTTTCTCTGGAAAAAAAAATAAGAAAAAAATAAGAATGTTGACTGCTAGAAATTTTGCCTGGTGTTTTATATGGGTTTAGTGTACTCATTAGAAGTTCCTTGAAAGTACAGAAAGAGCTATTGTAGTTATTCTGGCATCCTTACCTCAGCACCCATTATTTCCCTCAGTTTTGATTGATTTTACATGGACTGGAGCAAGCTTTAAGAATAGTGAAATTGCAGTGATCACATGATATCCAAATCATGGCTGTCATGTGACAAACTGATATGTGCTGTAGATACTAACAAAAGCCCGGAGTTGAAAAGCTTTACATGAGAACAGTATCAAGATAAATATTGTTTTTCTTATTTCTCTGTGAAAATACAGTCAAGTCTCATTATCTCAAAGTCCAAGGGACTCTCTGAAATACTTTGAAAATACAGTCGAGTTTTGTTATCTTGAAGTCCAAGGGACTCTCTGAATACTTCTAGATATCCGTACTTCAACATATAAGATTTGCAGAATTGAGGAAAAAATAAATCGAACAACCACATTTAACAAATGAATATATAATTTGACTTCTGAAAGAGATATATTGAAAATATTGTGGAAAAGAGGAGAAATTGCTCCTCAGGAGCAATTTCTCCTCTTTTCCACAATAATTTGTTACCTGTTGTTAGATTTCCATGTTGAAAACAAGGACCAAGTTTTCTTTTCAAGATAAGCGGTTATTCAAGATAATCGAAGTCTAGATAACGAGAGTTGATTGTATATGTTGTGGGTACTCATTAGAAGAACCACTTATTGTTGTTGAAAATAAAAATGCCTTATCTGGAGCAGTGATTTTCATACTACCAAATGTTGGTTTGACATTGCATTTATCTTTTTGTCTTGGTGTTTTAGGTCAGAAAATCCTCATCACTGGCTTCCACAGTATCCAACTTTTCTGTACCTCTCTCACCAGACACACCTGACTTACCTGGTACCCAGACTATACCTGAGGTGATGGCTCACACTCCACAGGGAACCACTGTCAACTGGGAGGAGCTTTTTGATGTAAGGATTAAAGGCTTTCAAATTTGATGATTTTTTTTTTTTTTTTTTTTTTTTACAGAAAATGGGCCTTAAAATTTCTTGCAGATCACCTTTTAACCCTTGTCATGCTGAATAAATTAAGATGCCACTCCTATTTCTAATTTTCAGCCAATCAGCTTACTTGATCTGGGTTTTTGATACAAATTCACAAACTTAATGATGGTGTAGATCCAGATCAGTTGGCTTCTTCAGAAGCCAGCTGATCTGGATCTACACTGTTTGCAAAGGTAGGGCATATCTGGGTTTAGCAGGACCAGGGTTAAGAAAAAGATACACATGCCAGGTCAGGCCCACTTAGTTACCAGGGAAAACTGCCTCATTTTCAGGGAAAAAATGCACTATGTACCCAAATATTTGGGACATTGCGACTACCATATAACTATCCTGATAATTGAACATATCCATTTTTGTCTAAAAACTGCAGAATGAGTGGCATATTGTGAAGACCTGATCAGTCATTGCATTCCGGAATTTCTAATCTGGTCTTCACTGTTTATCTAGACAGTCAATTCATGAAATGTCAATTCATGACTTGAAATATCAAGCCTTATATTCTCTGAAAAGACTAAAAAGAATCATCATGTGTTTCTGCTGCAGTTGTGATTGGCACTTTAAGGGTTTTAATTATCCTGCCACACGATAGAGGTGGGGTATTATGGTTTTGAATTCACGTTGGGCATCTGTGTGTCCATCCATTTGTCCATCTGTCATATATCTGTCTGTCCATATTTCGTTTCCAGGCAATATCTTGAGTAAATATCAATGGAACCAAACTTTGTATGTGCATTGATATTGTGGAGATCTGGTTTGGGATTGCTATTTGTTAATTTTTAGCTCACCTGAGCAAAAGCTCAGGGTGAGCTATTGTGATCACCCTCTGTCCGTCGTTCATCGTCAATAATTAGTATGTTAACACTCTAGAGGTCACAGTTTTGGCCCAATCCTGATGAAACTTGCTCAGAATGTTTGCCCCTATGAAATCTAGGTCAAGTTCAAAGCTGGGTCATGTAGGTCAAAAACTAGGTCACCAGGTCAAATCAAAGGAAAATATTGTTAACACTCTAGAGGTCCCATTTTTCAAGCAGTCATCATGAATCTTGCTCAAAATGTTTGTCTTGATGATTTCTAGGTCAACTTCAAAACTGGGTCATTTGGGGTAAAAAACTAGGTCACCAGACCAAATCAAAGGAAAACATTGTTAACACTCTAGCCGTCATTTTTTTTGAGCAATCATCATGAATCTTCTCAAAATGTTTGTCTTGATGAGTTCTAGGTCACATTCGAAACTGGATTACTTGGGTCAGAAACTAGGTCACCAGGCCAAATCAGCAGAAGACCTTGTAAACACTCTAGTGGTCACATTTTTGAAGCAATCATCATGAATCTTGCTCAAAATGTTTGTCTTGATAATTTCTAGGTCAAGGACAAAACTGGGTCACTTTGGATTAAAAACTAGGTCACCAGGCCAAATCAGCGGAAAACAGTGTTAACCCTCTAGCAGTCACATTTTTGAAGCAATCATGAATCTTGCTTAAAATGTTTCTCTTGATAAGTTCTAGTTCAAGTTCAAAACTGGGTTACTTGGGGTCAAAAACTAGGTCACCTTGCCAAATCAGCAGAAAACCTTGTTAACACTCTAGTGGTCACATTTTTGAAGCAATCATCATAAATCTTGCTCGAAATGTTTGTCTTGATGATTTCTAGGTCAGGTTCGAAACTGGGTCACTTGGGGTCAAAAACTAGGCCACCGGGTCAAATCAAAGGAAGACCTAGTTAACACTCTAGAGATCACATTTTTGAAGCAATCATCATGAATCTTACCCAAACTGTTTGTCTTCATGATTTCTAGGTCAGGTTTTAAACTGGGTCACCTGGGGTCAAAAACTAGATCACCAGGCCAAATCAAAGAAAAACCTTGTGAACATTCCAACAGTCAAGTTTTTCCATTTAGGTCAGTTTCCCAGTAATTATTGGTCCCACAGAGTGATATTTGGCTTTTGTGAAGTGTTTGTGTTTAGGTCAGTTTCTCAGTAACTATTGCTCCTACAGCTAGTGATACTTAGTACATGCATACATCTTAGCATATCCTCTTGAGTGCAGTCATCCGTATTTGACCTTGACTTCTATTTCACAGTCCATTAGACATGCTACATTGTCTTACTTGTTAATATAATCATAATGCATTTTAATCAAAATGTTTGCCTTGATCAGTTCTAGGTCAGGTTCCAAACTGCTGTGATACTCAGATGAGCGTTACAGGGCCATCGTGGCCCTCTTGTTGATAAGAGTTATCTACCCACCACACTATAGTGGCAGGTTATCATCATTTCACATTTTAATTCATCTTCAGTTCCTATTTTTGCTATTTTCGCAAAATGTTTTTGTGCAAAATTTATCCTTAATAATCACAGAAATTATTCCTTAATCTACCACTATGTGATAGATTTATCAGACAAGTGTGCTGAAACAAAAAATTAAATGAAAGAAAAAAGAATTAATTTTAACTTCTATTTCGGTATTTCGCAGCTGATTGATGAATTTTACAGAAAATGGAAAATGAGCCAGCGCACAACAAAACCTACAATATGACTTATGCAGCTAGTGAAGACTCAAATCAGCCTGTGCATCCAGGCAATCTAATCAGTCTTCACTGATTGCAAATGCCTTCTACATCCACCAGCCAATCCAAAGATGGATAAAAGAGAACCCTTGCCGTACTGGGTGGATGTACAGGCTGATCTAAGCCTTTGCTGGTTACCCGTCTTATTGTAGGTTTTGTGATGTGTTGGCTCCAATAATAGCATTGAACCTAACAGAAAGGTACCTTATGACTTTACTATATAATTATGCGTGCTGGGTAAAATTTCAGCAAATATTTTTCTTTCTTTCCCCCAGAAAATAGGGTTTGACAATTTATATAAATACCTTATGACTATACAATAATTGACTTAAATATTGAGACTTCTCTAACCCTTAAAGTGCCAAGCAAAATTTGAGACAGATTACGTTCAAAAATTATTTTTTTTTTATTTTTCAGAGAAAACAAATCTTGACATTTCATGTGCATCATCTGCCAAGCAGATGATTTACATGAAATGTCAAGACTTGTTTTCTCTGAAAAAAAAAAAAAAAAAAAAAAAAAAAATTAAAAAAATTGTCGTCTACTGCAGTTGTGATTGGTGCTTTAAGGGTTAACTCTTAGCATACTGGGTAAAAATTTCAGCAGACTAAATTTGAAATAGTTTTCGTACTTTTTCAGCAAATATGGTTTTCATGCATATTCTCAAAATCTTCCCTTAGGAGGTCATTTGTATGTGTCAGAATACTAAGATAAAAATGTGGTACCATAAATATTCAGACATCCTGCCCTGGGGTTATAAAGCTTTTTCATACTCAACTCAGCTGAGCATGAAATTTTTTCTGCTTATAAATATGAAAATGCCTACAATAGTTGGCATTTTCATATTTATTAGCAGTGAAATTTTCATGCTCAGCTTTGTTAGAAAGAAAGAATTTGCAATTGTTAGTAATTTGAGATTCATTAGCAGGATCAATTTTGTGCTCAACTGAGTTGAGCATGAAATAAGTTTTATAACCTAGGGGCCCTAACTCCTTACCATACTTGTTCTAAAATATGAAAGGGTCCATTTTGCTTCCTGATGATGTGTCCAAAACCCACTAGATGAGTGGAAAACAGTGGACCGTATTTACCTTTAGTATTCGGACATCTCAACACCTTACCATACTTGTTCTAAAATTTGAACAAGTAAAATTTACTGCCTGATGTTGTGTCTAAAAATTGCTGGATGAGTGACAAACCATGCAGACCCTGATGATATGCAGGATTCTGAGCCGGCCCCAGTGGCTCAGTTGGATGTGCGTCTGATTGGAGACCAGGAGGTCGCGGGTTCGACACCCGCCGAGGTTGGCAGCATTTTCTGTGGAGATTGATTGTGAAATATTTTCTACGGTCATTCTCTCCCTTCCGCTGATTCAAGAAGGGCAGTTGTCAGTTTCTGGTGATAGAATGTGCACAATACTGGTTAACCGCTTAGAGTACTAAGCCTGCCCAGTAAACGTGTGGTTAGGTAAACTGACCACGCTAGACATGACCCCATAGGGTTGACTGGGCCGTAAAACCTCAAACAATGCAGGGTTCTGAGGCATCTCATCTGGGTCTATTCTGTTTGCTCAGACCTGTTTGTCCGAAAACATATAGTAAATACGATTGTCCCTTATCAGACACCATATTATGCTGTGGCATTTGATCTGAATCTACAGTTTGCTGAGGCTTGTCTGTTAAAAAAACCCGGGGTACCGTAATAATAACACTAAGTCTTGGATAGATAGGCTTGAGCAATCAGTGTAGACCCAGACCAAATGATGTAGAATGTAGTATTTGATCATGATGAGCAACTACTCTGTTTGCACTCATTCAGCAATATTTTAGAGAGCCATCAACAGGTAGTAAAATGGATCTGTTCAGATTTTAGGATAAGTTTATAAGGCGTTAACGTGTTACAAAACTATGGCTGATCTGGCTACTCTCTGTAGGTACCCAGTGGGCACATGACGTTCATACAACGTCGTCTCAATGTCGATGCAACGTCAAGACGTTGCATCGATGTTGAGACGACGTTGTATAGGTGTCATGTGTCTGCTGGGTATGTACTCCAATAAGTCCCTTTTTTGCCTGGTGCAGTTCCTGTTTTACAGACAGCAGAAATCCTGACACTGGCATTAACTGTCCCTGATTGATGGATAATGAGAGAGATGATTTATTGTTTTCAGCCTTTTGACAGTTACTGGTTTTCCATTTGTAAAAATCAGTGCTTTGGGTGAGCTGCACTTGTATTTTCAATTATTATTCAGGCCTCTTTAAAATTTTTGTTTAGGAGTTTGAACAAAGTATGAATCTTTGGAGGATTCATTAGAATCAAAACACCATGCATAGTAAACACAGATGTATTATAAGTCTATACGATTTGATGATGACTGCACTGATACACATGTTGATCTAGACATTTATTATGCCCCCAACTTCAAAGAAATAAGAGGGGCATATTGCTTTTGAACTCTTCCTTCACTTGTCATGCTTTTCTTGTCATCAACATATCTTGATAACTATTAGAGCTAGGGCATTGAAACATGGTGAGCCTGTTGGGGCTGAGATGGAGAGCACCTGTTGAAGTTTAAAAAAAAAAGAGAAAAAAATTGATTAATTGTGTGAGAGTTATGCCCCTTTCTATAGGCATTTTATAGTTTTCTAGTTTGTTGTATATTTTGTAAATGAATGTGGCTAAAGATAAAGGGAAGATTAGACTGGCATTAATCTACTGATTTAAACAATGATTGCTTAAGAATGCATTATCTGTATCTATAGAATCAAATGAAACTAAACTTTTCTAATTTCTCTTCAGCTAGAGATCAGCCTTTACAATCATATATATATATTATATTGGTTATATTTTAGTAAATTTAAAATATATCAAACAGAATTTTAAGAATAAATCTTTAGTCACTGGAGACTGAAGCCTGTCTAAAGAAACATATGTTGTGTTTTGCATTAAAACATATTTTGTGGATTCTCAGTGGAATAGTGTGGGCACTACTAATAGAAATACTTCACCCAGGAAATTTCAGTGAGTACCCAGTAGATACAATTTGAAGCAAAAGTAGGAAAAATTATCCAAAATTATCACCTCAGCTATTTTGACCTGTGTAAAAATAATATATTACCCTTAAAGCATTAAACAAATTGTAGCAGACCGCATTCTAATATTTTATTATTATTCAGAGAAAATAAGATGGCATTTCAAGTGAATTGCAGACAATTCACATGAAATGTCAAGTCTTACCTTCTCTAAAAACTATGACAAACAAAACAAATGCTATCTGCTGCAGTTGTGATTAGCACTTTGAGGGTTAATATGAGAAATAAAGTTGTTGAGTACAGTGAAGATCTGACAGATGGATGAGTCTTAAATTATTAAAGTAATTAAATTTTATGGTAATTTAAGTTCTTCAAGCACCTGGATGGAATTCCAGGAAGCTGCTCAGCCAAAGCTATTTTTGTTCTTAACCCTTAAACTGCCAATCACAACAACTGTCGTCTGCTTTGTCATCTGCTTGTGATTTTAAAAGTCATTTTTGCAAACAGTGTGGACCCAGATCAGACTGCTCCTCTAGGAGCAGTCTGATCTGGGTCCACACTGTTTGCCGGTATGCAAAAAATAGGTTTAAAAAGTTCGCAAGAATATTCAGCAGACATAAACAGACGACATTTTCAGATGCAGGTTTTCTTGGCATTTTAAGGGTTAACACTTAGCATTCTGGGTAAATATTTCAGCACACAACAGTTTGACATATGTTTCTCATTTTTTTTTTCTCAGAAAATAGGATTTGACATTTCATGCAAATTGTCTCCTTAGGAGACAATTTGCATGAAATATCATATTTTCTGGGAAAAAAATAAGAAAAATGTCATGAATTTTTCATCTGCTGAATTTTTGGTTACTTATACTGAAATGAACTTCATGACTTGTTAATGGAAATTAACACAGACAGTATTTCAGGAAAATCAGATACTTTCCTGAATATTTGAACCATTATGTGAGAAAATGTACCTTTGGACAGGTGTGCTAACGAACATGTGGATCAGCATGCTCATCCACACAGTCTGATCAGAGCTGTCGAGAGCAGTAACCACTACCTAGACAACTTCTTTACTATTTTACCTTAAGAAGAATCACAATTTTATAAAAATGAACTGTTTCATATAAAATATGTGAACAGCCAAGACCCAGGTTAACATGCATATTTGTGCAGTCAAATCAGTGTGTTCACTGTTCATAGGGAGGAAGCCTGTACACAGTAGAATCCAAATGTGCCCTGAAGGCTAAAACTGGTCAGGCTGCCAGATGCATAGGCTGATCTGGGCTTTGGCCTTTGGGGAGAAATTTTTCTTTAGGCAAGTGTGCTTTTTCTATTAAGTAATATTACTGTATTAACCCTAAATGTTCGGACACCTCAACTCCTTACCATACTTGTCCATAAATTTTAACGTTCATTTTACTAGCTATTAATATATCTAAAAACTGCTGGATGAGTGGCAAACATTGTAGACCCAGATCAGATGCCGCAGAATGCGGCATCTGATCTGGGTCTACAATGTTTGCTCAGGCTTGTCTGTCTGAATACCAAGGGTAAATAGAGCATTACATTATTGAGCTTTGGTTTTTGCATTATAACTTTTTATGTTAAGTAATGATTTTTTAGGCGAAATAATGCTGCTAATGAATATCCCATTAAAAGAAAAAGTAAACACAGGAGAAAAATGTGCATAGATCAGTATCAGCTATAGATAAACATACCTGATTGTTTATACGAGTTGCATTTTACGTAAAAACAACTTTGCACAAATATGAGGTGAAAGCCAGATCAGCCTATACTTTCTTCTTTTTTTTTTTTTTTTTTTGACCAGAAAGTGGATATTTTTCTTTTTCTCCATAAAAAAGGAGTGGATATTTTTCTTATATCTCAATAAAAACACATTTTGTGTGTACCCATTAGAAGTACTGAGGCACTTCTAATGAGAAGACTGAGGCACTCCTAATGATATCCCACAACTTATGTTTTTGCCCCAACTTCGAAAAATTAAAGTGAGGCATATTTGCAGCTTCTGCTTTGTTTGTTCGTTCATTTGTACATTCATTCATCAAACTTTACCTTGTGTACAAGATAGAATTCGCTCTAGGTCTTTGATATTTGGCAGACTTACTGGGGCTGAGGAGTAGATCACCTGTTTAACCCTTGAAGCACCAGCCACAGCTGCAGCAAACTTAGAAAATAAATCTTGATATTTCATGTGATGATCTGCAAAAGCAGATGATTCACATGAAATATCAAGACTTATTTTCTATGAAAAATATACAAATACTAGAATGTCATCTGCTACAAATTTTGCTTGGCACTTTAAGAGTTACCTTTTGAAAGAAAAAAAAATGGAATGATTTATGAGCAAGTGGCATATAAGAAGTATGCCGCTTGTTTATGAATTATACAGCTTTTCAAGTTTGGCATTTTGTAGAGTCAAGCATACATTTGAGGGCATGGTGTTTTACAAACACACATTTCTAGTTTTCAGGTACCTAATTTTAATCAGAACAGGAATTGTTCAGGTATTCTAAAAATAAGTTAAGACTTATCATGCTACGGGAAAATTCAGTAGACTACAAATTGATGAAATTTTTCTTATTTTTCTCAGAAAAAAGGCTTTGACATTTTATGCAAATTGTCTCCCTTGGAGACAATTTGCATGAAATGTCAAATCCTATTTTCTAGGAAAAATCAGAAAAATGTTCCAAAATGTCTTCTTCTGAAATTTTTACCCAGCATGCAAAGTGTTAATAAAAGATCAAAGGAGTCCATTATCTTAAGTGAGTTATTAGAAGATCAAAGGGGAATCCTGTCTTTCTGGGATTAACTCTAGCCTCCTTCCACATAAAAAGGTATAATAAAAGCCATTGTTCTAGCAATATTTACAGGCAAAGAGTGCCAGCATAATTAAAAATGGCTTTGGAGTTGTTTTACAAATGTTATAAATGTAAATGAAACATGAAGAATCATAATTCACCCTTAAAGTGGTAAGGAAATTAGTAGCAGATGACAAACAAAAGTTGATGTTATATTTTCAAAGAAAAAAATAAGATGACATTTCATCTGAATTGTCTGCTAGGCAGACAATTCACATGAAATATCAGGTCTTATTTCATCTGGTAAAAAAATGTAGATATACATTTCAAATTGTCTTCTGCTGTACTTGTGATTAGCACTTAAAGGGTTAATCCTGTTGCTTGATCCATTCTTTTTTCGGTCATATTACATGTATTTCTGACAATACAACATGTTGAAATGTCAATTTCCAGAGAAAATTAAAACAAAGAAAAATTTTGATGTGTGTGAGATTAAAATTCAGCATTGTTAAAGTTAATATACATATTAAGTCCGTAATAAAGTACTGACACTTAGTTGGCGCAAAACTATAAAATGTCATACTTATGCAAAGAGGGAAGACCTAGACTGGCCAGCAGAGTTAGCCTCTCTGCCTGCCTATACTGGTCAGGAAAACAGTACATTATAACCATAAACATGTGAAACATTGAAAAATTTTAGTATATTTCAGGCCATAAAAAAATAATTCCTGAAAGCCAGGCTGAGGGTGTTTTTTCTGTCAGCCCAGAAAACGCTGGATAGCAGGTCATCCAGAGTCCAGAATACGCCCTATTCTCATTGGGCATCGTATATGGCATTTTTGCCCACAACACTTTTTCTTGGAGAAATAAGAAAAATATATGAGCCAGCACATGACAAAACCTACAAAAATGGCATGTGCGCCCAAGGAAGACTCAGATCAGCCTGGGCATCCGCCTAGTCTGATCAGAGTCTTTGCTGTCTGCATGAAGAAAGCTTGGGTCCTTACCTACCCGTTGAGTGCACAGCGAAGACTCTGATCAGACTGGGCAGATGCCCAGGCTGATCTGAGTCTTGGCTGGGCGCACATGCCAATTTGTTGGTTTGGTGGTGCGCTGGCTCATATCATTTTGGTTCATCACGAAAACATGCCTATATAATTTTGACCCCCTTAAACCCCACTTTTATATAGTAAAACTGGAGTTTACAGGGGTAAACATTATTTTTCTTATTTCTGCTGAAAACATAGATGAGGCGGTTCTAACGAGTACCCACAATCTATGTTTTGAGCAGAAATATGAAAAATTTTAGAATTTTTCATCTGAAAACTTTCATTTTTTTTTTTTTGTGGTAAAATTTTCAGTATATTTGAATAGGCTTGTTCTCGTAATGGAAAAAGCACCTTATTGATCTGGAGCTATGTAGTGGCAAATCATGTATATTCTGATCAGATGCTGCATTCTGCAGTGTTATGTTCTTGATCTACACTGCTTGTCCATGCATCTGTGCCCTAATACTTAGGATAAATGCATTTTTATTTTATTTCCATTATAATCATTATTATTATTTTTTTTTTTTTTTCAGAAATTTAACACCTCAAATCTGAAGGACAAGCCACCAATCACACCGGGAAGAATCAGCAGAGGTAGGGGCAGAAGCCCATCCCCTAAGTACCTCCCACCACTGATGATAACAGTCCAGAAAGGAAAAGGTGGCAAAGGTTTGGGATTCACTATTGTTGGAGGCAAGGACACGTCAATCGGAAACATGGGAATAATAGTACGGAGAATTTTTCCAACCGGAATTATAGCGGAAGATGGGAGAATAAAAGAAGGTAAAGTAATAGCATTAATATTATGGCATGCTGCTCCTGGAGCAGTTTGATCAGGGTCTGCACTGCTTGCCATTCCTATTAAGTATTTTGTGAAATATATGCATAAAAACAAAAACAAAATTTTGGCATTAAAGTATTAACCCATTGTATACGGAATAGACTCTCCCACACTATATATTGGAAGAGTCCAATTTCAATTTGAGGTAAATCCGGCTATGAGATTTACATATTCCTAGAGAAAAATGGCTAAACCATTTGCAAACAGTGGAGACCCTGATCAGACGCCACATTCTGCGGCGTCTGATCTGGGTCTGCACTGTTTGCCAGTTACCCTTTTAAGGATCTCCTGACTACAATGGGTTAAATGAAATGTTCAAAATTTTAGGACAAAAGTTACCTTATTGAATACTGACAAAACATGTACTTCAGTTTTCTCTCCTTACAGGAGATGAGATTTTGGAACTGAATGGAGATTCTTTAGCTAACCTGAGCCACAGAGAAGTGCTGAGTAAATTTAGACAGCTGAAGAAAGGGCCAGTAACTATCACATTCCGGAAAAGAACAAGGTCACCTCACTGCAGGTAACTAAACATACAAAAAATAGTTTAACTTTTACCAGTCTCTGCTCTATTTCAGCAGAAGACAAACTGATATTTTTTTTTCTTATATATCCCAGAAAATAGGACTTGAAATGTCATCCAAATTATCTCCTAAGGAGACAGTTTGCTTGAGATGTCTAATCCTATTTTCTTGGAAAAAGAAAAATATTTCAAAATGTCTACCTAAATTTTTACCCAGCATGCTCAGTATTAATGGGCATGTGTAAATGGGAGGTGCAGATCAACATCACATCATGCAGTATTGTCAGAGCTTTGCTGTTCATATTCTGAGTAATTGGCCTTGTATAATACAGTGTAGCTGTGAACAGCAAATGTACTGATAAGACTGCATGAATACCCTGGCTGCTCTGGACATTCATTCTTCAACCCTTAACCGATTGTAGACTGAATGACCACCCCCACACAAAAAATATTGGAAGATTCTAATTTCAGTTTTGGGTATGTCGGGATATGCAATTTAGGTGTTCTGAGAGAAAAATGGTTTAACTATTTGCAAACAGTGGAGACCCTGATCAGATGCTGCATTCTGCAGCATTTGATCAGGGTGTGCACTATTTGCCAATAACCCTTTTAGGGGTCTCTAGACTACAGTGGGTTAAAGTGGCAATCAAAACTGCAGCAGACCATATTCTGATTTTTATTGTGAGAAAAATAAGATTTGGTATTTCATGTGAATCCTTTGCCTAAAAGAAAATTCACATGAACTGTCAAGCCTTATTTTGCCTTGAAAATGAGAATGTCATCGGTTAGAATTTTGCTTGTTGCTCTTAACCCTTGTCATGCTGAATAAATTAAGGTACCATGCCCACTTTTAATTTTCAGCCAGTCAGATTACTTGATCCTGATTAGTGCTATAAATTCACATACTTAATGGCAAACAGTGCAGATCCAGATCAGTTGGCTTCTTCAGAAGTCAACTGATCTGGATCTACACTGTTTGCAAAGGCAGAGTAAATCCGGGTTCAGCAGGACTAGTGTTAATTCTTAAAGTGCCAAGCAAAATTGTAACAGACGGCATTCTAACTTTTATTGTTGCAACAAACATTAAATGAAATGTGATATCCTTGATTTAATACCTGATCAGTGTACACTGTGGTCAGCATCATTATGGCATCTGTGAGAAATGATCCTGACGGGTTAATGCCACAAATCTGTATTGCATGTTTTAAAATGTCTCGCCTAACAGCTGGAAATTTAAAACTATGCAGTAACCTATACTTATTATTATTATTTTTCCAGATAAGGTTTGACGTGAAATGCCAGACTTTATTTTCTCTGAAAAACAAAAAAGAAATTATTTCATAATGTCCATCTTCTGCAGTTGTCATTGACACTTTAAGGTCAAATATTCCTGCAAGATCCATTTTCTGTTCGCATTCCTCTGTAAATGTCAGTACATAATAATCATAAATCTGAATTGGTGTAGGACATTGTTTTCCTAATGTGAAGTTGTTGTAACATAGCTCTATATAAAAGGAGGTGTCAGAAAAATATTTTTCATATTTCCACATGAAAACATTATGTTTAGCATAGCTCTTGATAAGGCACTTTTTTCAACCAAAATGTAATTATGTGTTTCTTATTTCATTTCTTGATGAGTACCCACAACATATGTTTTCATCAAGAAATAAGAAAACTACTAACCTGATACCCACTCTTATCTAAACATATGTTTAGGGTACTCATTAGAAGTGCCTCTGGTGCTTTGATTACTATTTGCATATGCTTTGAAGACAGCTTTTCTAATGGTGTGGATCAAATAAAATAAAATTGAGCCGTGGCAAAGGAAAATCAACATTATGATTTATTAAACAGAAAATATAGCGCCGGATGAGATCTATCCAGTAACTGTTGTTTCTTATTTCTCTTGCACAAACATAATTTTGTGATACTCACTGAGACTAATAAGTTTTGTGGAGAAATAAGAATAAAAAAATGTCACCACTTTTTTTTTCCGATTTTTTTTTTAAGTGGCTTATGCTCAAGCATATGTTCAAGCTTGTTTTTTTTTTTTTGTTTTTCAGAAAAGATAGGGCTTGACATTTCATGTGAATTATCATATTTTCAGAGGAAATAAGGCTTTACATTTCATGTTAATCCTATGAGATGATTTACGAGAAATTGCAGGCCTTATTTTCCAGGAAAAAAAAAAAGAATAGAATAGAATTTCATACACTATTGTCACTGATACTTTTAGGCTTAGAATTCTTACCATTGTTTGCTTGTCTTTTTGTTGTTGTTTTTTTCTAAAATGATGTTTTCACCATTTCAGTCCTGCTCGAACACCATTTCTGACGCCGTCTGCATCCTGTGATGGAAGCCCAGTCTCCACACCTGGACATTCCCGCACCAACAGTCTTGCCGATCTGTGTGATTTTTCCCAGGATGACTTCGATGGACCAGTCATAAATTTTACAAATGGTGGCTATGGAAGCCATCTTAGCCCAAGACCAGAAGGCACTGTTCAAAATGGCGGCTTTGGCAGTTACCATAGACCAACATTCTCAGTGCCGGTAACCATCCCTAAGAGTTCCAATATGTCTGGTACCCCACTTGTAGAGAGGCTCAGTCCAGATAACAAACCAAAGGTTCAGCACAAGGTGCAACTAAGTAAAGGTAGGTACTACAATAAAGAAGACCAGGCTTCAGCAGCCTGCATGAACACACACAGATAATTTTTTTTCTCTCATGCACATAGCTATAGATAAGAGAAGTAACATGGCCCAGTTGTTTAAAGCATCGTTAGCTAACAAGCTCATTAGTGGTAAAAATGTTAATTGTTCTAGTAAGTACAGTACCGAATTCACAGGTATTTTTGCTGAAAAAATGTGAGTAGCTTTTGCAAAGCCAAAGCTACTCGCATTTTTTCAGCAAAAATATTAGCATCTATGCCATATTTAATGATCAAAGTTTTAACGATACATTAACTAACGACACCATTAGTTTTGAACAACTGGGCCCAGATGTTTTATTTTGCCAGGCTCCATAGCCCAGTCAGTAGTGCATCTGACTGCTGATCCAGGGATCCCAAGTTTGAATCTTAGCTCGGCCACACAACATTCGCGGGGATCGATCATGAAATAATTCCTACAGTCATTCTCCCCCCTTCCATTGAACAGCCTGGTGATGTTTGTGGAAGGTGCTTGTTGAAGAGCAAATTGAGTAGATACTGATGAAATGGATCCACTGTAGGTCTACACTGTTTGTTCTGACCCATCAGAATCTTTAGAGTAACTGTCCCAGTCAGCATTCTACGTAAATCTGTATCGGACCGTCATCGGCCCGTCAGGGTAGCTGACGGGCCGATGACGGCCCGATGTAGATTTACGTAGAATGCTAGCTGGGGTGGTACTTATATTAACACTTAACCGTGCTATGGGCATATTTAGCAGACAACTGATATTTTTCCTTGAAAATAGGATCTGACACCTCATGCAAATTGTCTTCTTAGGGCGACATGCATGCAAGTTTCTGTCCATTTGTCCTTCCATCCATCTGTAAATCATCCATTCGCCCATCTATCCATCTGTCAACATTTACCATGTGTGTCTTGTGAGCGCAATTCCTATTACAGTTTTGTACCAATTGTTTGAAACTTTGCATGTGGTTTCTTCATGGTATGAGGATGTGCATGTGGTTTGTATATAATTGGTAGATCATTTTTTGTCACTTTTTCCATATTGTGAACTTAGTCATTTTTCACCTTTAACATATGGACAGTGGGTACCTCTTGTGAGCGCAACTCCTCTTACAGTTTTGTTCCAATCATTATGAAACTTTGCATGTGTTTTCTATGGTAGGAGGATGTGCGTGTGATTTGGATATAATTGTTAGATAATTTTTTGTCACTTTTTCCACATTGTGAGCTTAGTCTTTTTTCACCCTCAGTATATAGATAGTGGGTACCACCTGAGCACAACTCCTCATACAATTTTATGCCAATCTTTTCGAAACTTTGCACATGTTTTCTCCATAGCCTGAAGTTGTGCATGTGCTTTTGATATAATCCTTGCATTAAGTTTTGTCCCTTTTTTCTACTTTGTGAACTTTGTCATTTTCTGACCTCAGATGTATAGACAGTAGGTACCTTGTGATTGCAACTCCTCATACAGTTTTATACCCATCTTTTTGAAACTTTGCACATTTTATTCATCTATATCCAGGGTCTGCAGAAGTGCATGTGGTTTGTATATGTTTTTTTTTTATTTATTTTTGTCACTTTTTCCACTTTAACTTTATCATTTTCTTACTCGGATTTTATGAAAGTGTATAGACTGGGGGAAACTTTGAAGCGCAACTTCCATGCATCATATGAGAATATGACTGTGCTTTCAATGAAATTCCTATATTAATTTCTTTTACCTGAAACAAACATTACTTTTTGTGTGTGTGTGTGTGGGTGGTGGGGCTGGGCATGTGGGACATCAACTTCACCAAAGTTCGATTCATATTTGAATGAAATGTAAATTCCCACTTTCTTTGGGATAAATAAGAAAATACTTTAAAGTGCCATGTGCTTCAGTTTAACCTTTAAAGTGCTGATCAAAACTGCAGGAGACATCATTTTGATTTCTTTACTTTTAGAGAAAAATTAGATGACATTACATGCAAATCATTTGCTTGGCAGACAGTTCACATGAAATGTTGCAAATCATCTGCTTGGCAGACAATTCACATGAAATGTTGAGTCTTATTTCTCTGAAGAATGATAAAAAATATAGGATGTAATTTGCTACTGTAGCAATTTTGCTTAGTGCTTTAAGGATTAAATCCAGCATGTTAAAGGTTAAAAATGCACCAGATAAATTTCACATGCAGCAAGTTAAAGATTATTAGACATGGAATATTTTAATATGATCAACACTGTAGACAAGCATATCTGACAAGGATCTAAGTCCCACCTGACATAGGTCTAGATAAGAGCGAGTATCAGGTCAATAGTTTTCTTACTACTCGACGAAAACATATGTTGTGGGTACTCATTAGAAGCACCTCAGCAAGGCGCTTCTAATGAGTACCACAACATATGTTTTCGTTGAGAAATAAGAAAAATATATATACTTTTTGGTGGAAAAAAACGCCTTATCAAGAGCTATGCGTGACCATGAGAAAAGCAGCTCTAGGACATGAGCTGCTAAGGAAGGTCGGATATATGCCCCAAATAATCCTATTTGCATGATTCTTTGGGGCATTTGCTTTCCTTTTGACTATTGATGTGCTACAAAGACCCTTTTTATGTCACAAACTCTTTATAACACTATTGCTGGGATCCAAAACAAAAACCATGTTTGCTAAACAACTGTGTTGTATCCAAACAAAAAATGTACAGATTGTATAGAAAAATGACCATTAATGGTTTTTAATTTTTGTTTTGATACAGCACTTCTAGGGTTCACATTTGAATGGTCTTATATCCAAAACCGTCTTATAATGAACCATCTTATTAAGAGGTTCCAGTGACAGTCTGTTCTACTTATTTTTTTCCCCAGAGATTGCCTCTATGTCTAAGAGAGTGCTTCTGCATGTACAGCTGTACTTACATAAGAAAGTTACCCAGACAGTCATTTTTCTTATTTCTCTGTGAAAACATTTCTCTGTGAAAACTCCAGTTTTTTTTTTCAAAATTGTATGTTACCATTATTCTTCAGTGGATTGCTTTCATATTTGGTAGGGATGAAGAGGAGGACCAGTAGGTGTTTCCCATGTAAGAGAGACAACTCTCTCTTTCTTCGTTATTTAAAAAACCTGTCCATAATGCCGTTAGGCATTTTTCTTGTTTAGCCAAAAGTAGTATACTGATTTGGTTCTTATTTCTCCACAAAAACATATTATGATGTGGATTCTCATTAGAAGTTCCTTTTCCTGGGAATTAGAAAAAACATTTTTATCGATACTCCTTTTCTTATGGAGGTATTATTCCTAATTTGAATATATCAATATGTGTAGGAATAAGAAAAATAATGTGTGGAGACTGCTCTTATTTGTAGCTATGATTGACTATTTGAGAAGTAATCTGTTGAAGCAAGCTTTATTGCTCTTATGCAATTACTGTATGGCATTTGTCTTTTGTCTCAGACTGATTTATAGCAAGGTTCCAGTCCCTTGCCATTTAGTAGAAAACAACCTTATGACATGTTTGGTAAGCAGAGTCCAGATCTGTCTGTGCATTATGGCTGTCCCATCAGTGTGTATTATATTAAAAATCCACACTATATATAAGCCAGCATCATAGATGGTGCTCTCTGACCACAAGGGTGTGCTGGCTGATCTGGATCTACCCTAGTTTCACATTAGGTGATGAATAGGGATGTAATGATATATTGATGTATCGTGATAGTGACTGCCATGATAGTGCTATCGTGATAGTGTTTTAAACTATCCATAACTGTCGCCTCAGCTATCAATAGTTTTGGTAGTTTTTGTCCGTGTAGATTTTCTCTTTCTGAAATAGCTTTTTTTTTTTATCTAAATTAACAAAGTATGAGAACAAAAAGGATTTCAGTTTTGCGAAAATGTTTGTTATTAAATAGTAGCAAAGCTGATATTTGAGAGGGCAGTAATGTTAGTATCTTTACAAGTAGTCCGGATTTCTAAAATCAACGAAATTCATTAAACTACTGTGTGATATGGAGATAGTGATAGTATCATGATGCAACATGATATTAGACCCTTGATAGTGATAGTATAGTGGTAGGGATATCTCTGATAGTGATAATAGCATGATAGTCATAATTCAGCATGAGTCAGGCCTAGTGAGGAATTAGAATAGTTTTTACACCAAAACATTTCTTTCGGCTACTCAGTGGAATTGTTTCACCAAGATAAAAATGTAACAAAACATTTGTAGCAAACGACATTCTAAAATTCTATATATATATATTTTTTTTTTTTTTTATTTTATTTTATTTATTATTTTTTTATTTTTCAAGATTTGTTTTCTCTGAAAAAAAAGAAAAAAAAAAAAAGAAAGAAATCAATCCTGTGGTCTGCTGCAGTTGTGATTGGTGCTTTTAGGCTTAGTACTCTGGTTAACTTTTTCAACAGACAACATTTTGAAATATTGTTTTGTATTTTTCCCAGAAAATGAAGACAGTTTGCATGAAATGTCAAATCCTATTTTTCTGGAAAAATAAGAAAAATATCAATTTTCGTCTGCTGAATATGCCCCAGAGTGTGGTAAAGGTTTTAAGGTTAAGGTCCTTTCTTTATTGGAGGAACATTATTTATCAGGCTTTTTGCTCAGCTGAGTATTTGTGCAAGTTTCGATTTCCTCAAGACAGATTTAATTATTAAGACAATGACATAGCATTGCTTTTAATGCTTAGCACTCTGGGTAAAAATTTCAGCAGACGGCATTTTGAAATATTTTTTTCTTATTTTCCAAAAACAAAACAACAGGATTTGACATTCATGCAAATTGTCTCCATTTTTTGGGGGAGACAATTTCCATTGTTTGTAGACAATTTGCATGAAATGTCAAATCTTGTTTTCTGGGAAAAATGAGGAAAATGTTATCAATTATCATCTGCTTAATTAACCTAGAGAGTGGTGAAGGATAAAGAATTATGGCACAACAAAGCTGCATAGGCAGGTAAGCGGCTGTAGCTCCTTATAAGGGGATATGCATATCTCCAGATAAGACATGTTTTCAACCAAAAAGTACTGACATTTTCTTATTTCATCATGAATATAGGTCTTCTGTGTAACCATTAGAAGTGCTTCTGACAAGTACCCGCAGCATATGTTTTCATGGAGAACCGGAGCAAATTATCACAGAATAATCATCAAATATACCACCTTAACCCTTGTCCTGCTGAATAAATTAAGATGCCACACCTACTTCTAATTTTCAGCCAATCAGATTACATGAGATGAATTGTTCTATAAATTAACATACTTAAATGGCAAACAGTGCAGATCCAGATCAGTTGGCTTCTTCAAATCTGGATCTACACTGTTTGCAAAGGCAGGTTATATCCGGGTTCAGCATGCCAAGGGTTAAGTTCTCTGCCCTAGGGTTCTATGTAGGAGGATATTTGCCATTTGAACAGTAATGACCCAAACCAGGCTATATCCTGTGCCAATGTGAGGGCTGGTCTGGTCCTTTCTTGCTTAGGAATGGAATGGCAGATTCTGTTGGTAGATTAGGTTACATAAACCATGAATATTTCATTAGCGGGATGAACTGTTTCTAAGACTATCTTTTACGCTTAACATGCTGTGTAAAACTTCACCAGATGACAAATCGATGATATTTTCTTATTTTGATAGAAAATAGAATTTGACATTTTATGGAAATTGCCTCCAAAGGAGACATTTGCTTGAAATGTCAAAGTCTGTTTTCTTTGAAAATAAGAAAAATATCATCAATTTGTCATCTGCTGAATTGTCTCTAGAGTGTCTTATGTAGGCCTATTAGGTAAATATTTTTTCTTATTTCTCCAAGGAGACATGTGTTATGGGCACTCATCAGAAGCACCTCCGTGAGGTGCTTTTAATGAGTACCCACAACATATGTTTGTGGAGAAATAAGAAAAATATCAATACTTTTGTATTGAAAAAAACATCTTATCAAGAGCTATGAAGTGATAAATGTTAAGTAAGAGTGGTATCAGAACAAATATTTTTCATATTTCTTGACAAAAAATACATTGTAAGTGCTTAATGGAATTACTGAATATGGTGGTTCTAATGAGTACCAAAACATGATTTCATAGAGAAATAACAAAATGTCAATACTTCCTGGTTGAAAAAGCCACCTTATCTAGAGCTATAGGCTTGTTATTGGAAACATAGATTGAGCAATCAATGAAGGAACTTTTGTAAATCTTATTTGGACTTCCATGTTAAAAGGAACTTTTTCCCAGTTAGAGCATAACTCAGTGAATAACAGTCTAAGAAATAGTGAAGCATCAGAGTGGCCAAGTGGTTAGCTCTTCCGACTTAAGATCTCAAGGTCCCAGGTTTGAATCCAACTGGAGGAAGAATTCAGCTCATGACGTCATTGCACGGAGGCTTTCATTATCATCCTACCATCACCCCAATGTGTTGAAAGGGACATAAAACACCAAAACATTACTTAAGAAATAGGCCATATCAATATTTAAAGTGCCAGATTTGGCTCTTTTCTCTGTCAAAATGTGTTGATAGTTTTCTTACATTTCCATGAAAACATATGTTGTGGGTACCATATTTATTCGGATAGACAGGTCTAAGCAAACAGTGTAGACCCTGATGAGACGCCACATTAAGTGGCGTCTCATCAGGGTCTACACTATTTGCCATTTATCCAGCAATTTCTAGGCACAATTTTTGGTGATAAGTTTTACTTGTTCAAATTTTAGAACAGTATGGTAAGGAGTTAAGGTGTCTGAATACTTAGGGTAAATATGGTACTTGTGAGAAGCATCTTGCCAAATTGCTCCTAGTAAGTATCCTTAACATATTGTGGAGGAAAAGAAAACTGATTACCTGGATACCCACCCATCTTATCTGGAATGATGCATCATCATGATAGAAAGCTGCCATATTTATTTTTATTTATTTATTTATTTTTTGTAGAGATTGGTGTTGGTCTTGGTATTTCTGTGATAAGGAAGACATATGATGGTGTGAGTGAAATACACATACAGGATATATCCCATGGTTCACCAGCACACAAAGATGGCCGACTTAGGTATGTAATTTGGATTGAATGAATAGAGTTTGATCGAATTTTTTTATCTCATTGATATTGACCGACTCTAGGTTAGTACTGAAAATAAGCCAATTTCTTTTGTTTTCAGCAGAGTTATGGCCCATGATTGATACCAAAATGAGTTTTCATCTTTAATGTCTTGGGAATGAATTTATGGATTTTGATCAAATTTTATGTACATATTGATATTGCCTAGAAATAGGTTGAGATAGAAAATAGGCCATTGTAGTACTTTTCAGAGTTATGGCCCTTGATTGATGTTAGAATTCTCATTTTACTTAGCAGCTAGAGAATGGGTGCAGTATTGGAGTATCATGCAGTGTCTGTAATGCTTTTCTTAACACTTAGCATACTGGGTAAAATTTTCAGCGGACAACATTTTGAAGTGTTTTTCTTATTTCTTCTGGAAAACAAGATTTAACATTTCCTGCAAATAGTCTCCTTATATTTTAATGACACTAGCTAGGCTGTTTGATTCAGAGGTTTCTTATGGAAGTTATTTCAGTCTTGTATAACAGATGGCTTATAATGAGTTGTTTGCTTGTGTATTTTGGATATTGGCTGCACTGCAAAGATTATATGTATGCTTTTGCCATTAGCCAGGAAATTCCAGATACATCACCAAATACTGAGATGGACTTGTTTAATATTTTAGGATACCTGTGGCAAGTAGTGAATGTGACTTGGTATTTAGCTTAGGTTTAGATAAGGGGGGTATCATATATTTTTCTTATTTCTCCACAAAAACATATGTTGTGGGTACTCATTAGAAGCGCCTCGGTGAGGCGCTTCTAATGAATACCCACAACATATGTTTTTGTGGAGAAATAAGAAAAATATCAATACTTTTGGATTGAAAAAAGTGCCTTAACTAGTGCTATGTAATTTAGGGTAATTTCATTAAATGTTAGTATATTGTCCAACTTGCAGAAAAGGGGATATGATAGTGGAAGTCAGCGGACGACCCATGCAGGACATGACACTATTAGATGCTTACCAGGTGTTCCGAAACTTGGATCCAGGACCTGTTGACATTGTCATCAGAAGGGGAGATAATACACAGGTAGTTAGAATTGCACTTTCACTTTGAAAGTAAAAAATAAATGTCCTGGATAAATTTTTGGACAAACACTGTAACTTTTATTGAATTTCTTGCATGGATGAGATTTAGGTCATTGCATGAAATAATGTATACAAGAACCTCTTTATAAATAACATGGTTCTGTATCACTTGCCATGCTATGGGCAAATTCAGCAGATTACAAACTGATGATATTTTTCTTATTTTTTCTAGAAAATAGGATCTCTAACTTCATGCAAATTGTCCCCTAAGGAAAAAATGTCAAATCCTATTTCCCCAGAAAAATAAGAAAAAATATTTAAAATGTCATTTGCAAAATTTTTTACCCAGGATACACTCGTAAAGCAGGGTTTTGGTGTAGTTCATATGGTGTTAGGGTTATTTCTTCCTTCTGTGGTGAAGGGAAAACATGCATTGTTGGAAAGCAGGGTTTCGATATAGTTCATATGAATTTGGGGTAATTTCTTCTTTCTGTGGTGAAGGGAAAACATGCATTGTTCAGGTATAAATGGTTTGTTTTTTATGATTCCAACTGACTGATGTTTGTCTAATTTTTCCTAAAAACATGAATCTGAGATGATGCACATAAATGTCATGCCCACTTTTCTGAGAAAAATAGGATTTTTTAACTTGTCATCTGGTAATAATTTTTATAAGGAAAAGATTCTGAGAACAATTGTTTTCTGAGAAAAATAGAAAAAAATATTTCAGAATGTTGTAAGCTAATATATCTGTTTAGTGTACAAGTAGTAAGAAGGACATGAAATAAAGGGTAACCAACTGCAGGAGACTTTTTTAGCTCACCTGAGCAATGCTCAGGATAAGCTATTGTGGTCACTTTTCGTCTGTCATCCGTCCGTCCTTCCATGCGTCCATCTGTCTGTTAACATTTTCAAACGACTTCTCCTCTGAAGCCACTGAGCCAATTTTGCTCAAATCTCATATGGAGCCTCCTAAGGTTGGGGTAACGAAAAATTGCTAAAATGTCCCGGTCCGTTGACCAAGATGGCCACCATGCCCATATATGGTAAAAACCTTTAAAAATCTTCTTCTCCAGAAACAAGGATGTCTTGGGGCTGTATCTTTGTACAAATTATCAGCGACGAGAGTTCTACCAAAGTTGCTAAAATAATTGTTGTACATTGACGTTTGACCTTTTTACAGCGAGGTCAAGTTTGCTTCCCTATGCATTTGTATGGGCACCATACATTTGAATGGGAAAAATGTTGAGAATTTCAAACGACTTCTCCTCTGAAGCCTTTGGGCCAATGTTGCTCAAATTTCATATGGAGCCTCCTTAGATTAGGGTAACGAAAGATTGCTATAATGGTTGCGGTCCATTGACCAAGATGGCTGCCATGCCCATATATGGTAAAAACCTTTAAAACTCTTCTTCTCTAGAACGGAGGATGCCTTGGAGCTGAATCTTTGCACAAATCATCAGGGACGGGAGGTCTACCAAAGTTGCTAAAATGATTTACATTTCACCCTTTTACAATGAGGTCAAGTTTGCTTCCCTATGCATTTGTATGGGCACCATACATTTGTATGGGAAAAATGTTAAGAATTTCAAACGACTTCTCCTCTGAAGCCTCTGGGCCAATAATGCTTAAATTTCATGTGGCGCCTCCTTAGGTTGGGGAAACGAAAGATTGCTAAATCTAGTCGCGGTCCATTGACCAAGATGGCTGCCATGCCCATATATGGTAAAAACCTTTAAAAATCTTCTTCTCCAGAACCAGATAAGCCCTGGGGCCTTATCTTTGCACAAATCCTCGGGGACAGGAGATCTACCAAAATTGCTAAAATGATAGTCCTACGATGACACTTGACCTTTTTTATGGCAAGGTCAAATTTGCTTCCCATGCATTTGTATGGGCCCTATACATTTATATGGGAAAAATGTTGAGAATTTATATTTTGGTCATCTCCTCTATAATCCAGTTGAATCAAAAGTTGATGATGAGCATGAGGGCACTTATGAGACATAAAATAGCTAAATGAGCCGATAGAAAATCCAAGATGGTCACCACAGCCGCCATCTTGAAAATTAATTTTCGACATCTCTTCTCAAACCTTAGAACGCTTTGAGCTGAAACTTGCTCTGTAGCAACAAGATGACTTCCGAATAGAAACAAGCTAAAATTGTGTCGATTGAAAATCTAAGATGGCCGCAATGGTTCTGCTCTATTGAACAAGATGGCTGCCAGAGCTAAAAAATACAAAATCTTCGAACAACATCTCATCCTTGGCCAATCTCTTGATTTCAAAATATTTGCACAGAAGTATTCCACCAATGGCCCTCAACCAAAATTACTAAAATGGCTCCGCTTGGCTGAACAAAAGTGGGCCAGAGCAAAACATAGAAAAACCTTTATAAGACATCTCCTCTGCAGCCAGTGTCCTGATTTCAAAGTAATTTCACAGGTGTTCCTCATAGGGCCCTTTACCAAAATTGCTTAAACGTTCTGCTCGGCTGAACAAAATGGCCACCATAGCTAAAAATAGAAAAAAATCTTTAAACATCTCCTCCTTGGCCAGTGGCCGGATTTCAAAATGATTTCACAGAACTGTTCCTCTTATCCCCCTTTACCAAAATTGCCAAAATAGTTCTTCTCTGCTGACTAAAGTGGTCACCATAGCTAAAAATGGAACAACCTTTAAACATCTGCGTGGCCATTGGCAAGATTTCAAAATAATTTCACATTAATGTCCCTTTTATGTCCCTTTGCCAAAATTGCTAAAATGGTTCTGCTCTGTTGAACAAAATGGTTGCCAGAGCTAAAAATAGAAAAGAAAACCTTTAAAGGACAGGATAAGTAGATGAACCAAATGACTTTTGAAAATATCTGAACTTTTTTTTACTTATGGCTTTTTGAAAATTTCAGCATTTCAACCTTGTAAGCAAGATATCTCAAAAACTGTTCAAGCCATTGCCTTGTCATTAAAGTATTGGAAAAAAGTTGCATGCCATCTGCATATCTGCAGTGGCAGTTTCACTCAGGTGAGCGAGTTGTAGCCTGTGGGCCTCTTGTTTTGTATTTGTATTTTTCAGAAAAAATAAGGCTTGACATTTCATGTGAATCTTCTACATATGAATGGTCTGCATAGATTATTCTCATGAAATGCCAAGCCTTATTTTCTCTGAAAAATCATTTTTTTTTTTTATTTTTTTTTTTAGAATGTCGTCTGCTACAATTTTGCTTCAAGGGTTACCGTTAGATGATTGTTTGATGTATCATGTGTATGTGTTTTGAATCATCAGTATGCTGAATATATATATATATATATTAGCAGACAACTATTTTGATGTTTTTCTTACTTTTCCCACAAAATTTGGCTTTCCATCTCATGCAGATCATCTCTCCCATGGAGATGATCTGCATGAAATGCTAAGCCCAGTTTCCTGGGACAAAATGAGAAAAAGTTCTGTTTGTCGCTGTGGCAAAATTTGCCATCAGCCATGGTAAGGTCACCATTGTAAAGCTTTAACTCTTTCCCGCAAGTGGCGACTTTTGTTGTCTGCTGATCACCTTTGCAAACAGTTTGGACCCAGATCAGGCCCGACAAAATGTCGGGCCTGATCTGGATCCAAACTGTTTGACACTCTGATGGTAATCCTGAAAGATGATTTTGGAAAAGTTGATTTTAAAAATAAAATCCACAGACCACAAAAAAAGCATGCAAATTACCCAGCATGCAAAGAGTTAATGGAGTTGTACATATTTGCAATTTGATGAAACTGAATCAGCTGGCAGTCATTAAATTCTGATACATTAACCCTTAAAGTGCCAATCACAACTAGAGCAGATGACACTTTGAATTTTTTTTTTTATTTTATATAATTTTTCAGAGAAAATAAGACTTGACATTTCATGTAGGCAGATGATTCACATGAAATATCAAGTCTTATTTTCTCTGAAAAGTAATGATATTAATTTTAGAATATCGTCTGCTACAAATTTACTTAGCGCTTTGAGGGTTTAGTATTATTCAGGGATTGATATTGTCCTGTGCACAAGGATTTGGGCTTGTCTTTTCTGTTCAAATAAACTAAACAAGATGAATCAATATCATATTGTTAACCATCTGCACCTGTTACCATTTTCTTTAAATAATCATCCTCTATCCATTCTTGCAACAGCTTTACACTCTCTGGGCTAATTCAGCAGATGACAAATTGGTGATATTTTTCCCAGAAAACAGGATTTGACATTTTATGCAAATTATCTCCATTGGAAACAATTGATGTGAAATGTCAAATAATGTTTTCTGGGAAAAAATAAGAAAAATATTTCTAAATGTCATCTGCTGAAAATTTTATCCAGGGCCCAGTTGTTCAAAGCGTCGTTAGCTTAACGAGCTCGTTAAGGATCATTTCGTTAACTGTTTTAGCGGATTCAATATACAATATTCTGATATTTTTTGCTGAAAAAATGTGAGTAGCTTTTGCACTGCAAAAGGGAGTAGCTTTTGCATTGCAAAAGCTACTCACATTTTTTCAGCAAAAAATTGCAGCATATTTGCGTATCAATCCATGTAAATTTTAACGAATCGTTAACTAATGACATCGTTAGCTTTGAACAACTGGGCCCAGACTGCTAAGTGTTAATAGAATCTTTGATAGACTGGCCAATTCATTAGTAAGAGTTCATAGGGTGGAATTCTAGATTAGTCATACCAAAGACTTTAAGGGAACCAGATACACTCGATAAATTTGCCATTTTTTACATCTATTTATGCGGGCAGAAAAGCAGACAGGAAATCACAAAGAGCTGTTTCATCTTTTGTGATTTCCTGTTTGCTTTTCTGCATACCAAGTTCCTGTGGAAAAGGGGTCTACTCTAAAAGGAAAGAATTTGCTCCTCTTGGGAGCAAATTCTTTCCTTTTAGAGTAGACCTTTTTCTGTAGGGATACAAATCATTTTGATGGAGTTACCTCCCTTGAAAGTGTGTCAGTTCCTGTTAAGACTCTTTTCTGGAGTTTTCTCACAAGTGAAATTGGGGCTTAAACCATATAGCAATAGTGAAAGCCTTGACCAATCTACATGTATACAGTCGAACCTCAATGGCTTGAACATCTTTGGGACCATGGAAATTTGTTCGAGACATGGGTAGTTCGAGCCACTGAGGGTTAATCATTGCACCAGTTCAGGAAGCAAATAGCTATAATTTAGGGAAATCTTTTCGATTTTCTACACAACAATTGTATGTTGCAATTCTGATGAGTACACACAACATACAATTCCATGATACAATAAGAAAAAATCCCTAAATATTTGTTTTCTTGAGCAATTGGAAGGATTTTGTAGGGACTGAAAAAAGAGTTCGAATCATCCAGGGTAAACGAGCCATCCGGAATCGAGCCATTGAGGTTATAGTCTGATCTTGACCTTTCCTATAGCCAATCAATTCTTAATTACTGTATTACCCTAAATAATTGTACACCTTAGCTGCTTGCCATACCTGATCAAACATTTGAACTACGGTAAATGTCCTAAAATTTCGTACACCAAAGTGTCTGACAAAATGGCATATGCAAACAGTGCAGACCCAGATCAGACTGCTCCTGAAGTCAGGGTCTGCACTGTTTGCCATTCCACAAAGTATTATAAGAAAGAACTATATAAAAGCAAACTTTAGGCCAAAAAAGTATGAAATACTGTGTTTGAAATTTTAGCACATTTACCGTAGTCAAATTTACTACCTGTTGATATATCTTAAAAGATCCATATTCCTCAAAAACAGACATTTGTATCCAAGAAAGGTTTAATAGTTTGATATATAGTATTAAAACGATTACAAAATGTAGCATCTGACAGACTAAAATTCCACTGGATCTAAAATGAAATGATTTTTTATCATCTCTTAATTAATGTTGGCAACATTAATTAAGAGATATGATAAAAAATCATTTCATTTCAAGAATGAGAAACTTACTGAAATTTTGCAGGCTGTCAGATGCCACATTTTATGATTGTATTAATACCATATATCAATTTATTAAGCCTTTCTTGGATGATAAAATGTCTATTTTGAGGGATATGGAGCCTTTAAAAACTCCTTGATGAGTAGCAAATAATGTAGACCCTCCATGTGGTGTCTGGTCTGAGTCTACACTGTTTTCTAAGCCTTTCTGTCCCAATACTTTGGGGAAAAAGAGTACCGGTAAGTATGTTAAATGTTGACATATCCATATATCACTTGTATTTGCTGTTCTTGAATTTATGTACAATTTAAGGAAAGAGCCCTTATACAGCTAGAGAAGGCTCAGATCAACCTGCACATGGATTATGATGGGGGTCTTCCCGGCTGATCAATGTGTTCTATAGTATTCCAGCTAGTGCTCCAGCTAGCCCTATACAGAAGGTTTGGGCCACTCCCTCTTGCCCTTTCCTGCCGCCACTCTGTTCTTTTAAAACTGCTTTCTGCCTTATGTCAACTCTAGACATAAAACCCTACATTTTGGTGAATATTTCATGAAAATTGGACCAAAATTAAAACAGAGTAGACAAAATGAGAAAAATCCTTTATTTAACCTTTACCACTCTCTGCACTAGTTCAGCAGATTGAGGATGTTTTTCTTAATTTTCTCAGAAAACGGGTCAAAACCTGTTTTCCGGGAAAAATTAGATAAATATTTCTGTATGTTGTCTGCTGAAAATTTTACCCACAGTGCAAAGCACTAAAAGTCAGTTTTATGTGTATTCTACTTTGTATTTGAGGTACATGTATTTACAAGGGTTGGATAAGAGACAAGGCCCCGTCTGTTTCAGCTGTGATTGACGTTCATAGAGAATTATAGGTATTGTTGAGGATGAAAGTGTCACTCGGTTTTGGTGATGTAAAGTGTATGCAGGCATTCAGTGTGTATTTTTCGGACAGTTTTTTGTGTTGTGGCGATCAGTGATATATTATGTTAGAACATGCACTGATATCATCACCATTACACTCAACAATAAAATTTAAACTTTTAATTGTCTTGTTCCTTGATTTGTAAATTTTTTCCATGCATTATGACTAACAGGAACTCAGCATGGAAATGTATTAACCCTTGTCCTGCTGAACCCGGATATACCCTGCCATTGCAAACAGTGTAGATCCAGATCAGTTGGCTTCTGAAGAAGCCAACTGATCTGGATCTGCACTGTTTGCCATTAAGTAAGTGAATTTATAGCAACAATCTGGATCAAGTAATCTGACTGGCTGAAAATTAGAAGTGGACGTGGCATCTTAATTTATTCAGCAGGACAAGGGTTAATTGTGGCATGGGATTATATTTTGTAACTTCTTTTGATTCTAAGCACATCACATGACTCATGCTTCTGTCATTCTTGTATGGCCACACAAAAAAAGTGCCCTTTCCGGCACCGCCCTCAAACACTAGCTGGAGCACTGCCATAGCTCCAGCTTAAAGGGATATGAGGTAAATGTTTTCTTTATTTCTGCACAAAAACACTTCTAATGACTCATGAAAAGCCCCTTGCCGAGGCACTTCTAATGAGTGCCTACAACATATGTTCATGGAGAAATAAACAAAAATCTAAATACTGTTTGGTTGAACAAAAAAAATCCTTACCTGGAACTATGGCATCTGTTAGTTCTGTAAGCAGGCAGCCAAGGTTCTAATCAGACTGTGCAGGTTGGTCAGAGCCTTTGTTGCCTTAGCACGTGAAAAGGGCCCTTCCTCATACTGAATGTTAACCCTTGTCCTGCTGAATAAATCAAGACTCCACGCCCTCTTCTAATTTTCAGCCAATCAGATTACTTGATCCGGATTGTTGACACGAATTCATTTCTTAATGACAAACAGTGCAGATCCAGATCAGTTGGATTCTTCAGAAGCCAACTTATCTGGATCTACACTGTTCATGGGTGAAAGTTTTCAGGATTATTCCTGATTTCAGGATTTCAAGATTTTTTGTCCCTATATAAAGTATAGGGAAGATTGTCTTTTCAGGATTTGAAAATCCAGATTTCAGGATTCTTGAATTTTAAAACTTTCACCCATGACTGTTTGCAAAAGCAGGGTATATCCCGGTTCAGCAGGACAAACAGGTTAATTGGTGATGGATTTCTATTATTGTGTTATGCTATTTTAGGATCAGGGTCCCTCCTAGCACCTGGCATAGGTATGTATTGTATGTGACTGTCATGTGTGTTCTTATGTAACCTTCTTCAAGAGAAAAAGGATCTTGTGACACAATCAGGTCATAGAGTTCAAATTCAGTCTGTTTATGGCATAGTCTGTGCAGGCTTAACCCCTAAAGGGTAATCACAACTACAGCAGAAGGACAATGCATTGATTTTTTATACCCCCTCCATTTGAAGAATGGTGGAAAGGGCATATAGTACCGTAATTCCCCTGTCTGTCTTTCCATCTCCGTCTGCATTCGAGATGGCGTTAGCAATTTGCGTTTAAGTTTTTCAGATGTTAGCAAACTGCATTTAAGTTTTTCGGACAGGGGCATCCGTGTCCTTTGGACACATTTCTAGTTTATAGAGAAAATAAGACTTCTCATTTCATGTGAATTGCCTAGGCAGATGATTCACATGAAATGTCAAGCCTTATTTACTCTGAGTACCCACAGGTCTGTGGAGAAAAAACATGTTGAGAAAGAAGAAAAACAGCAATGATTCATATGAAATGCCAAGCCTTATTTTCTCTGAATACCTATAACATTATGATTTGGTTTCGTGACTGCAGTACTTTTTGGCTGTAATAAGCACATTATAGAGAAAAATGGGTCAAACTTAGCCTGGGCCCATGCATCCATATATTTTCTGAGTCAATAAATTTATTTATTATCTTAAATCCCTCTGATGTATATATCTCTTATCAAGTACAGATAATCACTTCCATAAATTTTTGACATAGAAAATATCAGAAAAATAAAAGAGGAAAAAAAATGATCAGACTGGAACCCAGCCTGGGCCAAACTGCCTTGCAGATTGATCGGAACTTTTGAGATATTTTTGTCATAAGATACTTCTCTTGATGAAATCTGTTGTCATTTTTGTTGTCATGGAAATTCTAAGTAGAAAGAAATCCTTATTTCTAGTGTTGTGCATGCATGTATTAATGCATATATATATGCTTTACTTCATTTTCTGCCTACCCTGTTTAGTGTTTACCCTAAGTATTCGAACATACAGGCCTGAGCAAACAGTGGAGACCCAGATCAGATGCCACAGAATGTGGCATCTGATCAGGGTCTACACTGCAACTCATCCAGCAGTGTTTAGACACATTAAGAGGTAGTAAATATTAAGCCTTATTTTACCCCAATGCAAACTAAGTTTATGGAGTAAGGGGAGTGTACTATACTCTTTCTTGTTGTCTATCTTTCTGACTGTTTGCCCATTACATTTTGTATCTAATAAGCACTGCTTATTGACACTTCTTTTCTTCTGAAAATACAAAAAAAAACAGAATGTCATAAAAAAATCTGGACCCAGTTGTTCAAAGCATTGTTACCCTAACAAGCTCATAAGCGGTCAAAATGTTAAGTGTTCTACGAAGTACAATATCTAATTCGCAGATATTTTTGCTGAAAAAAGTGCATTTTTAAGCAAAAAATATTAGCATATATGCTTAATTTAATGATAAAAGTTTTAAGGATATGTTAACTAACAACATTGTTAGTTTTGAATACTGGTTAACCGCTTAGAGGACTAAGCCTACCCAGTAAATGTGTGGTTAGGTAAACTGACCTCGCCCGACATGACCCCATTGGGTTGATTGGGCCGTAAAACCTCAACACAAACTAAACAACTGGATCCAGAATGTCATCTGCAGCAATTATCATTAATAGACTTCTGTAGAGTTTGGTTTCGTTATCATAAGAAGACTTAAGGAAGAGTTTTGAGTGATAATTGTGGGATACTTTTCGTCATTGCTCTGTAAGAACTTGCATTATGGGTACTCATTAGAAGCATCACAGTAAGATGCTTCTAATGAGTACCCACAACAAAGATTTTTTTTTTTTGAGAAATAAGAAAAAATATTCCAGAATTACCAAATACTCCTCCTTAACAAGTCCCCTGATTTCTGTATCATGTCTGTTCTTTTCTGTCAAAATATCAGGGCCCAGTTGTTCAAAACTTAACAAAGCTGTTAGCTAATGTGACGCTAAAATTTCTATCTTGAAATATGGCAAATACATCTATTTTTTTTTTTTTTTTTTTTTTTTTTGCTGAAAAAATGTGAGTAGCTTTGCTACTCACATTTTTTTCAGCAAAAATATAAATGTATTTGAAAACATCTTAGCTACATCATCTTAGTTAACAAGTGTCATTAAAGAGCTTTTTAAGCTATTATGATGTTTTGAACAGCTGGGTCCAGCATGTTTGTTCAATCTCTGTCTAGACAAAGGGTTTTTTTTTTGTTTTTTTTTTACATGGTTATACCATATTTACCCTAAGTATTTGAATATGTTGAGTCATTTCCATACTTATCCTATAATTTGAACCTTTTGATGAGTCAAAAAAACTGCTGGAGAAGTGACAAATAATGTAGACCAGATGCTGCACACTGCAGCATATGATCAGGGTCTATACTGTTTGTTCAGGACTTTTTGTCTAACTCCTTATTTATTTATTTTTTTTTTTACTGAAATTTGTGAAATAAAAAGGAATTATATCTCACCAAAATGTTTAATGCGGGAAATGAAAAAGGCGTTTTCATTGTAAAATATGAATAATTTCCGAGACCTTTTTCTGAAGCTTTGTGATATGAAGAACATTTTACTTTGCTGGGTAAGGATTACATGAGGAATGGTCAAAAGACACTTTGGTTTGAAAAGAGTTGACTGGGAAGGAGTGTGCATTTTAAGCTCTGTATAGTTTTGGGAATTTACAGTGATTTTCCTGGAATTAAAATTTCAAATTTAATATGAGATGAAAGGATTTGAAACATATTTTCCTATAGTGTATTTTTCTTATGAAAATATTAATTGTGAAAACAGATATTAACAAAAACTGTGGAAATAATTCTATATTTTTTATTTAACAAACAATGAACTAGTGTTTCAGGTATTTTTAATGTTTCCTGTACCATGAACTTTGGAATTAACTGGATAGCACCTCTTTGATGTCTTCAAAAGACTTCTTAATCTAGTGAATCTAATGGGAGTCTATTAAACCAAAGTTAAATGTTGTGTGCAAATGACCATTTCTATGTGCCTGAATAATACCTGTATTGTCCATTGTTTATTATGGAACTAATAGAATGATCTGTGAGTATATATATGACTACAAGACAAACTAGTTCCAAGAAATCATTAAAAAAAAAAAAAAAAAAAAAAAATGAGTGACCAAAAGGAGAATCAGTCATTAATTGAATCTTTTGAGGAGGATTCATCTGGTCTGTGGGTACCAAATGGACCTATTATCACCCACCGGTCATTGTCAACAAGGCCCTGCACACCACCTCAGGCTGACGTCAAGCAACCTGTCACAGTACAGGTGGATGAGGAGATTTTCTTCACCAATAATCCAGTGAACAAAACAGTCATAGAAAATGACTATGTTGAGGATACAAATTTGAACAGAAATGACGAGAGTGACAATAACACACTGAATTACTCTTATTCTCTTCTGGACGGACAGCCTAATAAGACAATTCCATCTCCACCAGAGAGTGGTAGAATTAATTCTTCACATGGTGACTTATCAAAGTCCCTCTTCTCAGAGACACAAAGTCCATTGAGAAACAAAGCCCATAGTTCAATTGTGGATAGATTTAATGGTATATTATACCATGAACATCACTTTAATGAGAAGATTAGCATTGTGTTTTCTTCAGATGACCTGTATAATGGATTTATAACTGCTATTAATAAAGAGCTCCATGCCAAGAAAATTAGTGAAGTGAGATCCAATTACACTACCCATGTCAGGGGAAAAGGGTGTACTCTGATTACAGAC
Organism: Anodontia alba; assembly: GCA_964016985.1. Lineage (NCBI taxonomy): Eukaryota > Metazoa > Mollusca > Bivalvia > Lucinida > Lucinidae > Anodontia > Anodontia alba. Next base: position 35,197,038 of record OZ024829.1, read on the forward strand.
AGTGAACATTGTTCTGTTTCTGCTTCTGGACAAGGAAGCAAACTCTGGAGAGAAATAGTGTTCAGTAGAATGGCCATACATTTATATAAACAATTCACAAAGGATATTGACAGTGAGATCAATATTGCCTCATCACAAAGCTTTAGTATGACATCTACCCCTGGTACAAGTATGACCACAAAGGTTCAATCATCACCAAATGTTACTCCAGTCACCATTAAACCTGGAACCCAGCAAAGAATAGTGCATAATAAACTATCCTTATCTGAACTAAATAGTCATGTGGCAGAGCTGACTGAAATAAGTAAAAACTTACAGAACCAGCTGATATTAGTAAATGCTAAAATAGATACACTTATTCAGAGATCAACACAGTGCTCACAACCAACTAGATCTGGCAACTTATCAATCTCAGAAATTTCTGATGACTCATTCATAACTTTGAGCGAAACAAATGAAAGCGAGGACTCTAAACTATTCCCTGGAAGTAGAACATATTCTAGCGCTGTAGTGAATGGACCAGAAAAATCTAAGCCAAACAGTAATAAAGTGGTAATGACAGATAAACATGTACTAACTTGTGAAGCAATCAAAAATAACAAACAAAACTCAAGGACACCCGAGAAAAGTATCCCTTCTCAAACAAGTAAGGAGAACAAACAACCCACTGGACGTACGCTTTTGATTGGAGATTCAGTATTATCAGGCATAAACAAAAAGGGACTACGAAAAGGAGTTGAATGTAAATCTGTATCAGGGGCTACAATTGACACCATTCTGGATACAATAGAAATATTTGATATCAGCAAATTTCACAATATTGTTGTGTATGTTGGTGGGAATGACGTGTCAGGTGAAACAGAGATTGCACATTTTGAACAGCAATATGAGAATTTAATTTCACTCATTAGAAAGAAGAACTCTAAGTGCAAAGTTCTGCTCAGCAATATGTGCCCGAGAGGTGATATTGATGTCACTGAAATCAATGATGTCATCAGGGATCTGTGTCAAACTCATAATGTGACACTCATTAACTCCAATGCTGACTTCTATGACAAGAAAAAGAAACTAAGAAATCACTTTTACAAACTATGGGACAGTATACACCTCTCCAGATCGGGGACAAAAAGATTACTGGGATCATTTGAGCGACACATTAGTATTGTTGAGAACTTTGAAACCTGTGTATACCTACCCAGAACCCTGCTATGGCAAGAGACCCCTTTGGATAATCCACCATCAAGCCATATTAATCATTATAGGACCCGGAACAAACATCATTATAATTATAATAATAACTTTCAATCTACTGGAAATGGAACTTCTGATAGTGGTCTACAAGCACGTTGCTTGAAATGTGGCATGACAAATCATGAAACTTACAATTGCAGACACAAGACACAAGTGAAATGTCACAAATGTAACTTGTATGGACATAAAGACTCAACTGGTTTGTGCTACAATATATAGGACAAAGGCAAATATGCCAGTATACCATTTCCAATATCTACCTTTAATTCATATGATCTGTTGTTGACTGTTTGTGTAGACTGCAACCAACATGCATGTATATGTGAAACAATTTCAGACCAATCAATGTCATTTGTTATGAATGTATCTGTTAGTAATAATTATGATTGCATTGGCTCAACTCAGTCTGTTGCACAAACAAATGTCATTGAAGATAATGAAACTAGTACTTTACAACCATCTTGTTTTACAATGAATAGTAGAAATAATGATACAGCAAAGCTTGATGACAATCTTAATGACAAGTCACTCAAATTTGCATCTTTAAATGTCTGCGGTTTGAAACGCAAAGTCTTATATCCCGAGTTTAGCAGTTTAGTTAATAATTATGACATGCTCTCTGTTTGTGAAACAAAACTTGACAGATATGATCTTATTGAACTGCCTGGTTATGTTTTCTTCTCTCAGTGTAGAAAACAGAAGTATATCCGCAAAAGTGGGGGTATTGGAGTTTTTATAAAGCAGTCATTGTTTCCACATGTTTCTCACATTGAATCTGATTCTGATTATGTCTTGTGGCTTAGTATCAGCAAGAAAGTCTTTAATACTGATGAGGATATTTATGTAGGAGCCATATATATTCCTCCAAATGACTCAAAATTTTACAACCCTGATGAAATAGAAAATTTTAATGTTGAAATCACAAATATGTGTGTTTCAAATAAATATGTTCTCTTAATGGGCGATTTCAATGCAAGGACTCAAAATAAACAAGACTTTCTTGAAGAGGATAATTTTTTCATAAAATACTTTGATTTTGATAAAGATATGATAAGTCACTTCAGTGTCTCCTCAGTTCTTGACCAGTGTAAACTACCAAAAAAGCGTACATCACAAGATAAGGTTATCAATAATGAAGGAAACAAGCTCATTGATATTTGTAAATCAAATAATTTATTTATTCTCAATGGAAGGTGTGGAACTGATAAAAACATTGGTGCTATGACTTTTCGTAATCTCTCTGTTATTGACTATTCAATTGTATCACAGCATGCATTGCAATTAGTTAATATGTTTGAAATTTTAGAAGTCGACCCCCTTTTTTCTGATGGCCATTCATTACTAAGTACAACCTTATGTTTCTCTCAAAGTTCTATATTGAATACAAAGAAGTATCCCAAACAAAATATTAAAGGAAAGCCAAAATTAACAGAAGATAAAAAAAATATATTTGTCCAAAACATAGATCGTTCTAAATTAAATGACCTATACAACTTCATTCAAGATAGTAGTAAAAACTATAACTCAGTGAATAAGGATAATATAAATAGCATGTGCCTTAAGTTTTCTGAAATTTTTCATGAATCAGCACAAACTTGTATTCCTGATAAATCATACCCAAATCATACAAAAGGCAAAATGCCTTGGTTCGGTAAACAATGTGCACATGCACGCAAACGGTACCATCTGGCTAAAACAAAATTTTCAAGATGTCCATCAACTTCCTCAAGGTCAAGTCTAGTAACAGCAAGCAAAGCATACAAAAAGAAAATGAACTATTTCATAAATAAACATAACAGACAAACTCAAATTAAGCTTAGGAATTTGAAAAATAAAAATCCGAAGGAGTACTGGAAAATAATTAACAGCATTGATAGTAAAAAACAAGACAGTAGTAATATTGGACTTGACTCATTATACAGCTTTTTCAAAGGTTTAAATAAACAGTCTGATTCTGAAAACCAACAGAATGAAAATATAAAGATTTCACTTGATGATAATGATCCAGTTTTGAACTCACCTATTACTGACTGTGAAATCTTAAAATGCATCAAGTCTTTAAAGAATAATAAAGCATGTGGAAATGATGATATCATAAATGAATACATAAAGAGTACTTCTAATATAATGATGCCATTGTATAATTCTTTTTTCAATTTGATTCTTGAAACTGGAATTTTGCCAGATGCCTGGTTAGAAGGAATTATAAGGCCCATTTACAAGCATAAAGGAGATCCTTCACAGCCTGAGAATTACAGACCAATAACAATTTTAAGCTGCTTTGGCAAACTTTTCACAGCAGTACTCAACTTACGACTAAATGAATTTCTCAATACTTATGATATTTTGAATGAAAATCAAGCCGGTTTTAGAGCTGGATATTCTACAAACGATCATATTTTTGCTCTACATGCTCTTAGTGAGATTTTGAAATCCAAAAAGTTAAAGCTATTCTGCTCTTTTGTAGATTTTAGCAAAGCTTTTGACTCTGTGTGGCGTGTAGGATTGTGGTCAAAATTACTGGCAAACAATATTAATGGGAAATTCTTTCGTATTGTCTTTAACATGTACCAAGAAATTAAATCATGTGTTTCATTCAACGGTAATCAGTCAGATTTTTTCCATTGTTTTAGAGGAGTCCGACAAGGTGAAAATCTGTCACCTGTCTTATTTGCCTTATTTCTGAATGATCTTGAAAGCTTTCTTGTGTCTAAGAAATGTCCTGGTATTGATGTAGAATTTGCTTCTGATGATGTTTATTTTTACCTGAAGTTGTTTGTTTTACTCTATGCAGATGACACAGTTATTTTTGCCACTGATGAAAAAAGTTTCCAGCACTGTTTGAATGTGTTTCATGAATACTCAAAATTATGGAAGCTTGACATCAATTACGATAAAACCAAGATTTTAATTTTTGGAACACGTAATGATGATCGTTTTGACTTCAGAATTGGTGAAAACAAAATTTCAATATGTAAGGACTTCAAATACTTAGGTGTAGTTTTCACCAAAAGTAGAAGTTTTTCAAAGGCTATCAAGCACAACTATGACCAGGCAAAGAAAGCTATGCACCTTTTACACAAAAGAATCAGGTCCTTGAATCTTCCTATTGATTTACAACTGCAATTATTCGATCACACTATTTTACCAATAGCCCTATATGGCTGTGAGGTATGGGCATTTGAAAAAGCTCAACTAATTGAAAATCTTCATAATGAATTCTTGAGATACATCACAAACTCAAAAAAGAGCACCCCAATGTATATGCTACATGCAGAGCTTGGTCGCAGACCCATTGATGTAACCATTAAAACGCGTTTGATTGGCTTCTGGATGAATATTATTAATGGCAAAGAATCAAAATTATCTAAATTATTGTATGACATACTTTATCACCAGTACTGCAGTGGAGAATACCAACATAAATGGATTCATAGCATAAAAGAATTACTTATATCAGTTGGACGATTTGATCTTTTTAATACAAGAATAATTGAAAATCCAACATCTGTTAAAAGGCAAATTTCTGAAACCTTGGTTGATCTGCATACTCAAGATTGGCATCAGAAAGTAAATCTATCTTCTAAAGGAAAAAATTATTACCTTTACAAACAGAATATCAAGTTAGAAAACTATTTAGTAAAGTTAAATAAAAAGCAGCACAGTGCACTACTGAAATATAGACTGAGTAACCATAGACTCCCAGTTGAAACAGGTCGATGGGAAAATACTCCACTCGATGAAAGAAAATGTAATCTATGTACAAAACAAGACATTGGAGACGAGTTCCATTATCTCTTCATATGTAATTATTTTCAAGCCGAACGAAAGCAGTTTTTGAAATCATATTTTTACAAGAGACCTAATGTCATTAAATTTAAAGAACTGCTCTCTACTGATAATGTAAAAGACCTTATTCAGTTATCTAAATTTGTAGATATAATAATGAAAAAGTTTTCATCTGTCATTTAAGTACTGTGTATGTGTTTTTTTTTTTTTTTTTTTTTTTTTTGTTTTTTTTTGGTGGGTGCGTCTGTGTGTGTGTATTCTTCAATTTCTCCTTTAGTTTACACATTTGTATGTTTGTATGCATTGTATATATGTTCTTTTAAGCCATGTGTGGCCTGAACTTAGTCAAATAATGTTTAGCTCAGTTCGGTCCAGTTCTGCTGGTTTCATATTTGTTCATGGAAGATGGTTAACCTCCTGTTGAACTGGTGTAAAGTCAGTGGAGGGGATAGGATAATGTGTGGGTTTTTTTTTTTTTTTTTTTTTTTTTTTTTTTATTTCCTACTTAGTTATTGCGTGTACATGGGGCTGCACCCTGGTGGGCATGGGGTTGGCTGCGTTTAGACGTGGTGTTCATTCCATGTCTGGACGTAGTTGACACCTGGTGCGCTGGGTGTAGCCTTTGGTCTTGGCACTACTGTATGTATGTACCTGCACACATGCACATGTGTGTATGTATGTATTTATGTGTGTGGACAGAATGTAACGCGAACAATGTTTGTTTGTAAACTTTGTTACTTGCTTTGTTCATTATGTAGTTTCTTCCTTCTCTTACGCCTCCTGTGTGTGGCCTGAGAAGTAGTTAGATTAATAAAGTTTTGTTCTGTTCTGTTCTGTCAAGAAAGAGTTCTATTTCCTAAATTCTGTATTCAACACATCAAAGACTTTTGTTTTATTATGGCAACAAAGATGTTTTGCATGGAGATCAATAATTATTTATCTAAAGGGCCTTATTTCATGAATTTGTTTCATTTTCACTGCATAGTTGTGACATTGACAGTTACTGTTGACATTTTACAAAAATAAAAGTGCTTCAGCACTTTCACTTTACCAGAAACAGTGAAATAGTCTGACAGGCTTTGCATGAAAAGTGACAGTCTGGTACCTAAAGTGTTGAATGGTGGTAACAATGATCTGATTACGTATCTCCAGGTTAGGCACCTTTTTTCAACCAAAAATTACAGATTCTTCTTATTTCTCCACAAAAACAAATGTTGTTGGTATTCATTAGAAGTGCCTCCCTGAGGCACTTCTAATGAGTACCAACAACATAGGTTTTCATGGAGAACTGAGAAAAATATTATGTGGAGTTCTGCGATTATATGTACTGCTCAAAATATAAGTACAGGTAATTTCTTTTGTAACAAACTGTTGCAGAAGATGGTTGTCCCATTGTGTAGCACTATTATGCAAATTGCATAATCATTAAGGTGATATGAAAAAAACTAAGAACAAAGATGCAAAAGGAAATCCATGCTATAATTTTACTTGGTACTTTAATAAAATAAATCATTTGAAAACTATGTCTAAGATTGATCTTTTTTTTTTCTATGGGGAAAAACATTATGTCTTCTAAGCTGCATATTTTTGTTATGAGGAAACAATCACAGTAAAAGAAGTTAAGCTCCACACAATTTTTTTAAGTGATAATGATAAACAAAACATGTATATATAAGTAAGCACTGATAGTAGATAAGCGTACTTGCTCTTTGACTTTGAGGTCCAGGCCTGGAAACCATCATGTACTCTGGACATAGTTGCCAATTTTTTTTAATTACATGTTAAGGGGACTGGAAACACTTGGTAGGTTACCTGCCATTTTACAAGGGAGACAACCTTTGTAACTTCCTGTGTGCTTACCTGCATTCCAAGCCCTATCTGAAAGGGGTCTACTCTAAAAGGAAAGAATTTGCTCCCCTTGGGAGCAAATTCTTTCCTTTTAGTGTAGACCCCTTTTCAGAAGGGAGTAAAACAAATTTGAGAGAGTTATCTCCCTTGAAAATGTATCAGTTCCTCATAACTTCAAAACAAAAATGAGGAATTAGTAAAGACAAAAAAAAATTTTCTCAAAGTAAATTTTTCTTTCCTGAATCATTGTTATTTTCTCTGTTTCATTTAGACTGTGTCTGTGATTGTACCAGAAAACAGTTATGAGGAGGACAAAATCTCAGCAACCAGACCAGAGGATACAGACTGTGATCAAGGCAGCTCGGATGAAGAAACTGATGATATAACCAGTCTACAGAAAGATGTAAGCTCTGACACAACTGCTGATGTTTATAAAGAACAAGTTCGGAAAAGGCTGTCAACAGTTTCTGAAGAAAGTAATTCACAGTTGACAGTTTCTGAAGAGAAAGGGTCGCTTGTTTGAATTGAATGCCAACTGACATTAGATCAGACTACTGGATATGAGTTCATTTAATCAGTTCCAGCAGAAAAACACACAACATTAATTTATTAGTTTTGTAAAAAGAGAAAGGCTCAGAAGAGTACCGTGTTTAGAGTATGTGTTTGGACAGACAGGCCTGAACAAACAGTATAGACCCAGATGAGACACTGCAGACATCGCATCAGGTAGTAAATCATATGTGTTCAAATTTTAGAACAAGTATGGTAAGGAGTTGAGGTGTCCGAATACTTAGGGTATATGCCATACGATGGTGCAGCATCATTCTAGATAAGATGCTTTTCACAACCAAAAAAATTGACATTTTTCGTATTTTTTCATGAAAATATGCTATGGGTACTCATTAGAAGCACCTTGAATTAGAAGCACCTCAAGGTGCTAATACTTGGTTATAATAACATAGTGCAGTCCATGGAAAATAGTATTGGACCATTCCATGTCAAGTTCTTCCTGGGCAATAGCAAACTCTATTGTCTACGCCCATGGGCATCAATAAGTATATAGTAAAATGGCATGACTACAAAGACGAAGGTACATCCAATGAATACCCATGTGTTTGTTTTCATGGAGAAATAAGGTAATTGAGCCAGTGCACGACAAAACCTACTATAAGACCTTTGTGACTAGCAAAGACTCAGATCAGCCTCCACTCAGTATGGAAAGGCTTCTTCTTCATCCTCTTTGGATAGCTTGATGGCTGTAGAAGGCACATGCGATCAACAGAGTCTCTAATCACACTGCAGGCATGTGCAGGCTGATCTGAGTATTCACTGGTTACACAAGTCTTACTGTTGTTTTTTTTTGTGCGCAGGCTCAAATATATTTCTGGATCTCTCTTGTCTACTGTCCTTTCGACATCTCTTGGAAAGACGTTTTTTGCTTGGCGTTTTATTTTAAATGAAAATATTTTGTTCTGTTTGACCATATCTTATCAGAAACCATGTGTCTTTTATGTTTCTGTGTTTTATTCTCAAATATTTACACAAAAATTAAAGTTACGGCCAAAAGTTGGTCTGACCTATGCAGTTTCTATAGTAAAGTGATTTTTTGGAATTTTTGTCTAAGAAAATATTTTTTACTTTTCTTTGCAGAATTTAAATTACTGATGTTTTACAACAGTATTGTGAAAATTTCTGAAAAATTGAACAAGTGGAAGTTGTTGAAAATTTGGCTCCAAGTTACCTACCCTACAGATTTCTGCATGATTTGGCTTGACTTTTACTATAGAAAAAAGTGAAAATATTTGATTTTTTAAAAATCAATGACTAGAATACAATTTTTTGTACATAGGTAGTTACGACAAATGGTTTTGCATCATTTCATGGCGAAAATTTGCAAATTTACTTCTTCTGTGTAAAGCGTCAAGCAAAAAATGACTTTCTGAAAGATGTCGAAAACACAGTAGAGCTTTTGGGATCATAAGACCTGTAATAGAGCCAAAAAGTAATATTATAGTGGATCTCCATAAATGGGCACTTCTCTATTATAAGGGGTGGTTGGGTGAGGCAAAGGTACCCTGTATCTTGGGTCACAGGGGCATCCATTTGATATTGGCTTACAGTTGGGCAAGGCCTGCTATTCTTGCAGCAGGTAAGGGTAGAGATGGAATGTTTTTATTTCTTCTGTTTCTTCACCCTCATTCATTTTCGTCTTTCTCCCCAGTCCATCTCATTCATCTCCTCTGCTGTCTCTTTTATCTCTCTTCTCGCTTTTTTCTGGGAGATGACACAAAATGACCAACAAGGGTTGTCATGTTAAACCCAATTGCTATCAATCAAACCTCACTATTATAGCCACTTTTTCTGATATCCCGAAGTGTTTAGATACTTTAACCTCTCTACAAGAGCCACTGCTATACTTGTTCAGTTTATATGCAGGAGTCCCAGGGTACAGAACTATAACAGATACAAACACCACCTCTATATAACAGCCAGTTTTGTGTAATCCCAAGAGTGGCTGTTGTAGATAGTTAGCACTATATTTTTCTTATTTCTTCATGAAAACCTGTTGTAATAGCAATTCTCATTTAGAAAGGCTGTTCTAATGAATACCCTAAGTACAATCCTCTCTGGTTATCTCAAAGTCCAAATTACTCTGTGAAATACCTTGAGATACCCATACCTCGACATATCAGAATTGCAGAATTGAGGAAAAAATTAAATCGAACAACCATATTTCACAAATGAATATATAATTTGAATCCTGAAGTTAGAGATATTTTGAAAATATTGTGGAAAAGAGGAGAAATGAGCAATTTATTGAAAAAAATTGTGGAAAAGAGGAGAAATTGCTCCTTAGGACCAATTTCTCCTCTTTTCCACAATATTTTGTTACCTGTTTTTAGATTTTCGTGTTTAAACAGGGACCAGATTTTCACTTCGAGCTAAGCGGTTATTTGAGATAAAATGAAACCAAGATAACCAGAGTCGACAGTATTATGTTTTCATGGAGAAATAAATTATTTATTTGGATACTCTCCTATCTGGAGCTGTGTTTGTACCATAAGTCCCTTTTTGGCCAGACCTGTTCTGGCTCCGTATATTCTTCTTGTTGATTGAATTATAACAAAATGTGCAACAAAATGCAAATTGTGTGACAGTTATGAGGTGCAGTTTTTGTTGTAGATTAATTTTCTTGCATATTTCTCTTAGACCTAGATAAGAGTGGGTATCTATCTATGTAATAGTTTTCTTATTTCTCCCTGAAAACATATATTGTGGGTACTCCTTAGAAGCGCCTTGGTGAGGCGCTTCTAATGAGTACCCACAGTATATGTTTTGGGGGAGAAATAAGAAAATTATTAATATTTTTTGGCCGAAAAACATGCCTTATCTGGAGCTAGGGATTATTCTATAGAAAATGATTAAAACTTTCATACTGACTCATTTACTGTAGTTAGCCAAAGTATTCGGACAGACAGGCGTGAGCAAACAGTGTAGACCCAAACAGATGTCGCAGAATGTGGCATCTGATCAGGGTCTACACAGTTTGCCCATCATCCAGGAACTTTTAGACACAAGGACATGTAGTAAAATGGACTTGTTCAAATTTTAGGACTAGTATGTAAGAGGTGTCCAGATACTTATGGTAAATATGCTGTGCAATGCAGTATGACTCAGCAATGTTATTTGGGCCATGGCAAATGAAAGAGTGCAGCTAGAGATGGCCTGGATCAGCCTGCACATTTATGTAGTCAGATCGTGGCCTTTGTGGTCCGCTTACAGAATCATTTCATACTATAGAATGTAGCAATGGAGAGCAATGACCATGACAAGACTATGCAGATGCACAGGATGATCAGAATCTACTGTTTTGGCAGATGCCCTAACCCTTAAAGCACCAAGATTTCTAGCAGCAGACAGCCGTAAAATGATTTTTTTTTCTTTTTCAAAGATAATAAGACTTGACATTTCATGTGAATCATTAGCATGTTGGGTTAAAGTGTCAGTAGGCAATATTTTGAAAAATTCTTCATATATTTCTCTGAAAACAGGGTTTGACATGATTAAGGAGACCATTTGCCTGTCATGTCATTCCCTATTTTCTGGAAAAAAAAAACTAAACAAAAAAAAATATCTTTAGTTTCTTGTCTGTTGAATTAGCCCAGATAGTGTAAAAGATAAATGGTATATTTAACCCTTGTCATGCTGAATAAATTAAGATGCCACGCCCATTTCTAATTTTCAGCTAATCAGATTACTTGATCGAGATGGTTGATATAAATTCACATACTAAATGGCAAACAGTGCAGATCCAGATCAGTTGGCTTTTGAAGAAGCCAACTGATCTGGATCTACACTGTTTGCAAAGGCAGGGTATATCCGAGTTCAGCAGGACAAGGGTTAGGTATATTGATGCACTTTGATAGATTCCATGAGGACCTACCCCTTACTCCAGCTAGAGGCTTTTTTCAGCCAAAAAGTACTGACATTTTTCTCAGGTCTCCACAAAAACCTGTGGGCACTCGTTAGAGATGCCACAAAAACCTGTGGGCACTCGTTAGAGACGCCTCATGGAAATACTTCTAATGAGTACCCACAACATGTTTTCATGGAAAAATAAGAAAAATATGTGGCTGCGCTACCACATGTTTTTATGGAGAAATATGGTGACTAATTGTCTGGTTGCTACTCTTATAGAGCTATATGTCAATGCTAAATGTTCCTTTGGAAATACAGTGGAACCTCTGTTAAGCAGCCACCCAGGGGAATGGCCAATTTTGGCTGCTTAAGGGAGGTGGCTGCTTAGCAGAGATACTCATTCACCAGCAATGTTGCGACAATGTAACCGAAATGGTGGGCTGTTAGTGAAATTCACACCATGATTATGATACTTCTTTTAGCATAACGGTATCTATATTTATTTATTGTCTGTAACATGCCTAACTGCCCAAAATAACAATTATATATTGTTTATTCTGATCAATTTTTAGGATAAAATCAGTTTGCTCAAGAAGTATTCAACAGCAATGCTAATTACTATACCATAATAACACTAAGTATTGGGATAGATATGTCATTGCAAACAGTGTAGATCCAGATCGGACTCCACAGAACGCAGCGTCTGATCTGGGTCTTCACTGTTTGTAATATTTCAGCGTTTCTTGGAATTATGTAGGACCCACACTAAACTCTTCCGTGACTATTCTGGAGCTTCTGAGCTTAATTTCTTTAATACGTTCATCTAGAGTCAGCACTTTATGGGTTTTTGAAGACATGTTTACGAGAGAGTCAACCGAAAAGGATTAGTGAAACTGAAAGTAGAGTTGTTTATTTACCGGAAAAACACACGTGTCAATAATCATTTTGAGCAATTCGCATTCAGCGATTTGACCGTCGCAATTACCTGTAGGCGTAAACATCAACGGTCATTTATCAATATAGGCGTAAACATCAACGGTCAATAGTCCTTTAATCAATTAGTCGGTCTTCAGAAATTGTTCGATAAACACAAGCCATGCGGTTCCGGTTGGTCACGCGCTGACCTTTGAACGTCAATGTCGCGTGGTGCTTGAAAAAAAGAAATTAAAACTGTGCAACAAACGAATTATTTTTCTATTACATTTTTTTTTCTTTTTTAAAGGTACACATCAAAATAATTAACTTATTATCGTATTTCTTGTCGATAATTAAAAATGTATTTCTCTCTCTCTTTTTTTTTTTTTTTTTTTTTTTTTTTTTGATGCGGTATGCGACTTCCATGAATTTTTGTATTCCTACTTTCGATTTCTGTGCCGCCGGTTTTCCGACTCGCTGTCAATTTGACCGTTTAACGGAGGGATTTTGGCCCCAAAATCATAAATTATTATGGCCGCTGACCGGAGGAGGGAGGTGACCGTTTATCAGAGGTAAAATTTATAGGAAAACACCTCGGGGGGAATGAAAATGGCCGTTAATGGGAGGTGACCGCTCATCGGAGGTGACCGTTAGTGGAGGTTCCACTGTACAAGGATATTATCACTCATTTCATGTCTGCTGATTCTGCCTTCCGAAAATTAAAGATTCATCTCAGTCAAAATGATATTGGTATATTTCATTAGATATTGTCAAGCTAAAATGTATCTTTGAGGCAATAAACCATTTTAGACTAAATAGACTCTCCCTGCACTATATATTGGAGGAGTCGACTTTAATTTTAGGTATGTCAGGCTGTGTGATTTAGATATTCCTAGAGGAAAAGTGGCTAAACTATTAGCAAACAGTGGAGACCCTGATCAGATGCTACATTTTGTGGCATCTGATTTGAGTCTGCACTGTGTGCCAGTTACCCTTTTGGGGGTCTCCGGACCAAAATGGGTTAAACATGACATGTCAGTGTGTTCATGAATGGAAATGGAATTTGCAGGACTGTCCATGCCTGCTTGCACTGGCTTGAGTGACATTTTGTTTTCAAATTATTTCAAATGAGCTAATTGATCCCAACTGACCAGAAAGTAAAACCTGTTGAATGAGTAGCAAACAGTGTAGATCTTAATCAGATGGTGTGTTCATCAGATGTTCTTCAGATTGTGTATTCATCAAATGTTGAGTTCTGCAGCATCGGATCTGGGGCTGCACTGTTTGCTAAGGCCTGTATCTTTTTGGGTAAATACAGTATTATATGTTTCTGTCTTTAACCCTTAAATTGCTAAGCAAAATTGTCACAGATGACATTCTAATTTTTTTGCAGGAGCGACCTAGGAATCACTTTGCGGTGGTGGTGTTGGCTATGATGCACCCTGCCCACTACCACTGACTGTTACTGACTTTGAGCTAATTTTCATGCTTGGCTGAACAATGTTTAATCTATGCGTTTAGCTTCATTTCTTGAACACCACCAGCAGTCGGTGAATTTCTTGTTTTCTTTTATTTTTTTTTCAGAGCTGTTGTGTATACATTGTATAGGCAGACAATTCATATGAAATGTAACGTCATATTTTCTTTGGAAAAAAAAATAAAACAAAAATCAAAATGTCATCTGCTGCAGTTGTGATTAGCACTTTAAGGGTGGTTGGAAGCTTTGAATTAGTTCCATTCATTGTTGCTATATGCCTGACCTTGTTCATTTGTGAAATAGTAATATACAAGATCTATTTACAAATGATAATTAAAAAAAATTGTTAACATAGAAATGAATTTTATTTTTGTGGATTTTATCGATGTGCAAACTCTGGTGAATCACTCACAAACTGAATAAAGTGAATTACTCACAAACTGAATATAGTGAATTACTCACAGACTGAATAAAGTGAATTACTCAAACTGAATAAAGCCCACAGGGCTTTATGTTTAGTTTATGAGTGATTCGGTGGAGTTTGCATTTCAATAAAATCCACAAAAATAATAATTATTTCCTTACAATGCCAACATTGCCATCAAATGTTACAGATGTTGCCAAAATATCAATCCTTTGCGACAGTGGAAGGGAAATGGATTCAATGAATTCCTCCACTGGACTTTATTTATGTGTAAAACTCTTCCTTTGTCCAGTCATGGAATTATAATGAAGTGTTAGATGTACTATATGAGCCAAGACACAAATGGGGCATGTCATCAGAAAAGGGTCCTTATCACTTATGCAGACAGCCAAGGTCCAGATCAGCCTGGAAATACTCACAGTATGGTCTTCACTGTCCATTGATGTATTTCTGCCTGAATCAAATGATTCTGGTTGTGGACAATGAAAGCTCATATTTGGACTGCACAGCTGCACAGACTGATCTTGGCATCCTCTGTCCATATACAATAAAGACCTTTTTCTAGTTTGTTTATTTATTTTATTAAGTGTATATCTAGTCTTCTTATTTTGGTAACCTTTACCATTTGCTGGGCAAATTCAGCAGATGACAAATTGTTGATATTTTTCTTTTTTTTTTCCCAGAAAATAGGCTTTGACATTTCATGCAAATTGTCTCTTAAGAGACAATTTGCTTGAAATGTCAAAGCCTATTTTCTGGGAAAAATAAGAAAAAAACATCTCAAAATATTGTCTGTTGCATCTTTTACCCAGCATGCAAAGCGTTAAAATGGCAGTAACAATACTGTATTTACCCTAAATATTTGGACATTGTATCTCCTAACAATACTTAACATAAAATTTAAACTTCCGTTTTACTACCTGTTAATGTTGTCTGAAAAACAGCTGGATGAGTGGCAAAAAGTGTAGACCCTGATCATATTCGTCAGACTGCAGCTTCTGATCTAGGTCTACACTGTTTGCTTGTCTGTCTGTCCCAATACTTAGGGTTATTATGGTAGTAATAGTGTGGCATCATGAGAAATTCATCTGTATGATGTAAGTTAAGAGCAAAGGTCTGCTGATCAGGATCTTTATTGTTTGTTTACTGAATCATGTTATATCATGGTACAGTCGAACTTCGATGGCTAGAACATCTTTGGGACCATAGAAAATTGTTCGAGACATGAGTACACACAACAAACAATTTCACGATAAAATAAGAAAATTTCCCAAAATATTTGTTTTCTTGAGCTGTCGGAAAAACATCGTAGGGTCTCAAAAACGAGTTTGAATTAGCCTTGGTAAATGAGCCATTGGTGTTCGAGCTATCGAGGTTCGACTGTATTTTGTTTAATTAAAAAATGTGGTAATTACCAAATTTATCCTAAATATTTGAACAGACAAGTCTGAGCAAAGAGTGTTGACCCAGATCAAAAGGAGCAGTTTGATCTTGGTCTACACTCTTTGCCATTATGTCACAAGATTTTATATTTATGAGGTATGTATTTGAATGGCATATTTATTCAGAATTTTAGTAGAAGTGTGTTGAGGAGCTAAGGTATCTTAATATTTAGGCTAAATACAGTACCAAATGTTCTAGTCACTTAACTCTTATGGCTCCAGATAAGAGGAGGTATCCACATATTGAGTTTTTTTTTTTATTTCTCCACAAACACATATGTTATGGTACTCATTAGAAATGCCTGATTGAGGCTCCTCTAATGAACTCCAAAAATGTGTTTTCTTGGGGAAAAATAGGAAAAATGTTTATTGTAGGTGCTCATTGGAAGTACCTCAGTGAGGCACTTCAAATGAGTATCCACAGCATGTGTTCATGGAGAAGCAAGAAAAATATCAGTACATTTTGATTGAAAAAAGTGCCTTAATTGGAGCGTATGTCTCTTCACCATACCTACCTGAAAACTCATTGAAAATTTAAACAAGTCCATTTGACAACTTCATGTGTGTCAAAAACAATTTTACAAAAAAAAAAAAAAAAAAAAAAAAAATGTCCAAATGGTGGAATAGTGAAGACTGTAATCAAACTTGTTCCTAAGGAGCATTTTGATCTTGGTCAACACTTTTTGCTCAGAGATATTTGTTTAGGGTAAACACAGCAGTGAGGAATAATGAGGGCATTTGTATACTTATGATATTGGGGATATTTCTTATGATATTGCTCAAATAGTATTTGTTAAAGTAAAATATACTGTTTTGTATATATGTTAAAGTTACTACCACATTTACCCTAAGTATTCAGACTGAAAGGCCTATGCAAATAGTGTAGACCCAGATCAGATGCTACACTGTTTGCCACTCGTCTAGCAGTTTTTAGACATGTCAAAAGGTTAAATTGAATTATTCAAATTTTAGGACAGATATGGAAGCAAGTTAATGCTTCCCAATTCTAAGGATAAATACGGTATGATTTTTACCAAGGGTGTGCAAAAAAGTGGCTAAAGTACATATGCCAAAAGCCAGGACCAGGAGCAACTTGCATATTTTCGTTGTCTGATTAGTTGTGCTTTTCATCAGTCACTATAGCTCCAACCAAAAAATTTTTTTTTATCTTTTTCATGATTTCAGGAAAACTCACCAGAAGTATGTGACAGGGGCATTGCTAATGAGTACCCATAACATACATGTAATTATGTTTTTATGGAGAAATGTAATAATTTTCATTTTACATCCTGTCTTATCTGGATCTTTGAATTTTTAGCTCACCTGAGCAAAAGCTCAGGGTGAGCTATTGTCATCACCCTGTGTCCGTCGTCGTCCGTCGTCAACAATTAGTTTGTTAACACTCTAGAGGTCACAGTTTTGCCCCAATCTTGATGAAACTTGGTCAGAATGTTTGCCTCTATGAAATCTAGGTCAAGTTCGATACTGGGTTACTTGGGGTCAAAAACAAGGTCACCAGGTCAAATCAAAGGAAAAACTTGTTAACACTCTACAGGTCATAGTTTTGACCCAATCTTGATAAAACTTGCTCAAAATGTTTGCCTCTATTAAATCTAGGTCAAGTTCGAAACTGGGTCACTTGGGGTCAAAAACTAGGTCACTGGGCCAGATCAGCAGAAAACCTTGTTAACACTCTAGCGGTCACATTTTTGAAGCAATCATCATGAATTTTGCTCTATGTATTTGTCTTGATGATTTCTAGGTCAAGTTCGAAACTGGGTCACCTGGGGTCAAAAACTAGGTCACCTGGCCAGATCAGCAGAAAACATTGTTAACACTCTAGCAGTCACAGTTTTGAAGCAATCATCATGAATCTTGCTCAATATGTTTGTCTTGATGATTTCTAGGTCAAGTTCGAAACTGGGTCACTTGGGGTCAAAAACTAGGTCACCGGGCCAGATCAGCAGAAAACCTTGTTAACACTCTAGTGGTCACATTTTTAAAGCAATTATCATGAATCTTGCTCATTATGTTTGTCTTGATGAATTCTAGGTCAAGTTCGAAACTGGGTCACCTGGGGTAAAAAACTAGGTCACCGGGCCAGATCAGCAGAAAACCTTGTTAACACTCTAGCGGTCACATTTTTGAAGCAATCATCATGAATCTTGCTCAAAATGTTTGTCTTGATGATTTCTAGGTCAAGTTCGAAACTGGGTCACTTGGGGTCAAAAACTAGGTCACCTGGCCAGATCAGCAGAAAACCTTGTTAACACTCTAGCGGTCACATTTTTGAAGCAATCATCATGAATCTTGCTCAAAATGTTTGTCTTGATGATTTATAGGTTGAGTTTGAAACTGGGTCACTTGGAGTCAAAAACTAGGTCACCGGGCCAAATCAGCAGAAAACCTTGTTAACACTCTAGCGGTCACATTTTTGAAGCAATCATCATGAATCTTGCTCAAAATGTTTGTCTTGATGATTTATAGGTCGATTTCAAAACTGGGTCACTTGGAGTCAAAAACTAGGTCACCGGGCCAAATCAGCAGAAAACCTTGTTAACACTCTAGCGGTCACATTTTTGAAGCAATCATCATGGATCTTGCTCAAAATGTTTGTCTTGATGATTTCTAGGTCAAGTTCGAAACTGGGTTACGTGGTGTCAAAAACTAGGTCACCAGGCCAAACCAGCAGTAAACCTTGTTAACACTCTAGCGGTCAAATTTTTGAAGCAATTATCATGAATCTTGCTCAAAATATTTGTCTTGATGAGTTCTAGGATATATTTGAAGCTGGGTCACTTGGGGTCAGAAACTAGGTCACCGGGCCAAATCAGCAGAAAACCTTGTTAACACTCTAGCGGTCACATTTTTGAAACAGTCATCATGAATCTGTCTCAAAATGTTTGTCTTGATGATTTCTAGGTCAAGTTCGAAACTGGAACACCTGGGGTCAAAAACTAGGTCACCTGGCCAAATTAGCGTAAAATCTTGTTGTCACTCTAGCGGTCACATTTTTCAAGCAATCATCATGAATCTTGCACAAAATGTTTGTCTTGATGAGTTCTAGGTCAAGTTCAAAACTGGGTCATGTGGTATCAAAAACTAGGTCACCGGGCCAAATCAGCAGAAAACTTTGTTATAATCATTTTGAACTTTGATCAGAATGTTTGCCTTGATCAGTTCTAGATCAGGCTCTCAAAGTGCTATGTTGCTCAGGTGAGCGTTACAGGGCCATCATGGCCCTCTTGTTTATAAAATGGAGCATCATTGTAATGTTTCTTCAGTTTAAGACTATTTTGGATATAACACTATCAAGCTATAACTGCCAAATACTCATGTAACATTTTGTGAACTAAATACAGTTGACGCTTGCTATCTCGAACTCGCTTATCTCGAATAACCGCTTATCTCGAAGTGAAAATCTGTTCCCTGCCTAAACATGAAAATCTAACAACATGTAAAAAATTATTGTGCAAAAGAGGAGAAATTGCTCCTAAGGAGCAATTTCTCCTCTTTTCCACAGTAGTTTCAATATATCTCTAACTTAAAGGGTCCAATTACACATATATTTGTTAAATGTGGTTAATCAAATTAGTTTTTACTCAGTTCTGCAAATCTGATATGTCGAAGTACGGATGTCTCGAAGTATTGCAGAGAGTCCCTTGGAATTCGAGATAATGAGAGTCAACTGTATTGGGATATTTTAACATTTACTACTATCTTGGCTATCTTGGCTAATTGGCAGATGAAAAATTGATGACATTTTTTCTTATTTTTCCCAGAAAACAGGATTTGACATTTTATGCAAATTGTCTGCATTGGAAACAAGTTGCATGAAATTTCAAATCCAGTTTTTGTCCACTGAAAATTTTACACAGAGTGCTGAATGTTAACCATTTATGATACATGTCCTAAAACTTGAAGAAAAAAAATCTTAAATTACTTCCTGGTAATGTATCTAAAAACTGCTGGATGAGAGACAAACAGTGTAGATCCTGATCAGATGCCACATTCTGTTTGTTCAGTCCTGTTTGTCTCAATATTGAGGGTTAATACCGCACATGGTCATTTTGCAGAAGCAAAGGGAAGCAACTACTCAACACAGGTCTTTGTTGTAGAGAGGGGGTTATACCCCCTATCTTTTGCTGAATAAAACTGGTACTTTCCGCTTAATTCAACAGATAGGATATACATTTGTAGATAGTTTTTGTCATAACTGTTTTAGCAAGCAGGAGTAACATAGGGATTGTGTTGCTGTTGGTATTGTTGTTATTGCCGTGTCAGCATCAACCATGTTAAGTCTGTGCATTGAGCTGTCTTTCTTAAACACGAAGGCTCTAGGCTAATGAAACTTCATACACACATCCACCATGATGCACCATGCCCACTGCTCTTGACCATTACTGACATTGACCTGCTTTTCATGCATTTGCTCCATTTCTTGAACACCACCAGCTGTTGCTAGGTAATCAGTCGGTGAACTTCTTGTTCAGATATTTCCTGGCAGATAAGGTTTGACATTACATACAAACTGTGTCATTAGGAGACATTTTACATGAAATGTCAGGCCTATTGTCTGGGGAAAATATGATCCCTAGCAGACAATTCACATGAAATGTCTTATTTTTTTAATATCATCTGCTATAATTTCATTAATTTAGAACTTTGTTGTTTAACCCTTTCATCCCTACAGACCAATACAGATACCTTTGCAAACAGTGCCGATCCAGATGAGACAGCATTATCCATCCCATCAGGAGCTACACTGTTTGCCATGCAGTTATTGATTTTTGACTCAAACCCCTATTTATCCAAATTCAGAGATGGAAGAGTCCATTTCTGAAACTCAGGAGTGAAAGGGTTAAGGAGTAATGATCTTGTCTTCCAGTGTGTGCAGATGACACGGATTGATCCACTTATACAACTGAATTATATTTTTCACATTTTTTTTCTCTCTCTTTTCTATCCTATTTTATTATATTAATATTACTATATTTACCCTAAGTATTGAGACACCTCAACTTCTTACTATACTTCTAAAGTTTTAAAAAGGTCTGTTCCACTACCCGCTGATGTGTTTAAAGTATTACTGGATGAGTGTCAAACAGTGTAGACCCTGATCAGATGCTGCATTCTGCAACATCAGATCTGGGTCAACACTGCTGAGGCCTGTCTGTCCCAATACTTAAGGTTATTATGGTAATAATGTTATTGCATGCCTAATGCTGTTATTAATGTGTTTACACTATGAAATCTGGCATTTTCATTTCTAAATCCTTGCATTTATGACAATCGTTTTTCTCATATTATCCATGTTATGCTATATTGCTACTTATAATCTTTGTATAACAGTTATTAAATATTTTCCATTCACTTAACTCTTGTTCTTTCTGTTTGATCCTCTAGTATTTAGCCCAGGGTCCAGTTGTTCAAAGCATCGTTAGCATAATGAGCTCATTAGTGGTCATAATGTTAACTGTTCTGGTAAGTATGGTATCTAATTCACAGGTATTTTTGCTGAAAAAATTTGAGTAGCTTTTGCAAATGCATTTTTTCAGCAAAAATATTAGCATATTTGCCATATTTAATGATTAAAGTTTTAATGATACGTTAACTAATGACCTAGTTAGTTTTGAACAACTGGGGCCAGTATTACATTTAGCACTTACTGGGCAGGTGCAGCTGACAATAAATGGATGATATTTTTTCTTATTTATCACAAAATATGCTGGGTTCCATCGTGCATTTGGATCTGACTGCAGATCCAGGGATCGCAAATTCAAATGTCAGTTCTGCCATTCAACTTTCATGGAGATTGATCATGAAATAATTTCTGCAGTCATTCTCCCTCTTCCCCTGATTGAAGAAGGGCAGTTATCAGTTACTGGTGAACCTGTGTCCACAAATTACTATTTGACTGCTTAGAGGACAAAAAAAAAGTGAGAGCAGGTTAACTGACCAGCTCAACATGATCTTAGTGGGCCCCTGTAGCCTAGTGGATAAGAGAGTTGACTTAATCCATTAGGTTTCTCACCGCTGTGGTTCGAGCCTAGCTCAGGTCACATATGGGAAAGCCAAGTTCTGCTTATGGATAGTTTTTCTCCGGGTTCTCTGGTTTTCGCCCACCTTCGATGAACGATCGGCTTGATATAAGTGAAATATTCTTGAAAGGGCCCTAAAACCCAAATCAGCTCAACATGATCTTAAGTGTTGACTGGGCCATATAACTAAAAATCAAATCAGATATCCCAGACTATAGGGTTTTATGTTTCATGCGAATTGTCTCCTTAGAAGACGATCTGCATGAAATTCTCAAATCTTGTTTTCTTTCAAAATATCGTGCTGAAGCATTTCTTTCAGCTTGCTAAGTGTGAAAAAAAAAAACAATCATAAAGCCCGTACCACATATCGAAATCATTACGCAAATGTTTCTGCTGCTATTATACACATTCAAAATTTTAGGCCAATTAAGTTGACTACTGGTACCTCAATGACAAACTGTGCAAAATCTGATCAAACTCATTTAACCTTAACTACTCTAGGTCAGTTCAGCCATTCATATTTTTTTTCCCAGAAAATAATAGGCTTTGACATTTCATGCAAATTGTCTCCTAAGGAGAAATGTCAAAGCCTGTTTTGGGGATATATATATGTAAGTACAGTAAATTTCCTAAAATTTCGGAACACTTTATTATATACTCTTTTGGCTTAATTATTGCTTTTTATGCAGCAGTTTCTTTAAATATTTAGTGGAATGGCAAACAGTGTAGACCCTGATCAGACTGCTCCTTCAGGAGCAGTCTGATCAGGGTCCACACTGTTTGCATATGTCATTTTGTCAGACCCTTTAGTGTTCGAATTTTTAGGACATTTACCGTATGTATGTATGTATGTATGTATGTATGTATATAGATATATCAAGTTGACGTACATATGCTGAAATTTTCAGCCAGTGAAGCATTAAGGATATTTAAATTATAAGTATGACAACTATGGATCATTCTGAACAACACCATGGTCAGTGATCAGCCAATTCTAGAACTGTCACCTGAAATAGCGAAATGGGTCCAGACTGATTTGCATTTAAGGGATCTGTAAACACTGCTGTCCTAGTTCTTGATAAGAAGGGGGTATCAGGTAACTATTTTCTTAGTTCACACCATGAAAACATGTTGTGGGTTCTTATTAGAACTGCCTTGCTGAGGCACTTCTAATGAGGACTTACAACATATTTTTGTGGAGAAATAAGAAAAGTACAGTCGACACTCGTTATTTCAAAGTCCAAGGGATTCTCT
This sequence comes from Anodontia alba, assembly GCA_964016985.1. NCBI lineage: Eukaryota > Metazoa > Mollusca > Bivalvia > Lucinida > Lucinidae > Anodontia > Anodontia alba. The sequence goes on from OZ024829.1 coordinate 35,219,898, forward strand.
GAAATACTTCGAGATATCCGTGCCTTGACATGTCAGATTTGCAGAATTGAAGAAAAAAAATAAATCGAACAGCCACAGTTCACAAATGAATATGTAATTTGAATCCTGAAATTAGAGATACATTGAAAATATTGTAGAAAAGAGGAGAAATTACTCCCTTGGAGCAATATTTTGTTATCTTGTTAGATTTCTTGTTAAAACTGGGACGTGATTTTCACTTCGAGATAAGCGATTATTTGAGGATAACTAGAGTCAGCTGTATTTACCTGATATCACCTCTTATCTAGAGCTATATATGACTTCCTGTTTGCTTTGCTGCACACCAAGCCTCTTCTGAAAGGGGTCAACTATAAAAGGAAAGAATTTGCTCCCAGTGGGAGCAAATTCTTTCCTTTTAGAGTAGACCCCTTTTCAGTTGGGAGGCAAAAACAATTTTAACAGAGTTGCCATCTCCCACTACCAATAAAAAATGTATCCTTCCTCCTTATAAATTCTGTGAGGAAACTGTTTAGGCCATGATCAGACTGGCTGCATATTTCTAAAGCTTGTTTACTTCGAGGATCGCATTTATCGTTCACTGAAAAGTAAATCCATGAAAAATATCAAGTGTCATAACATTCAGTATATAATTGGCTCAATAATTACACTTCTTATTTAAATTGGCAGATAAAAGATAAGCCTTCAGAGGACTTGTTAAGGAGGGGTATTTAATAACTCCTGGATAATTTTGTCCAGTTCTCCATGAAAAAAAAAACTTGCTGTGGATACTTATTAGAAGTGGTTTAGCAAGGTACTTCCAGTGAATACCCACAGCATATGTTTTTTGTGGAAAAGTAACAAAAAAAATTATTCCATAATAATCTCTAAATATTTCTCCTTAACAAGTACCCTGAACCCTTCATAGCCTGGTTTACTGACTGAAATTATAGCATTAAATAGTTGAGAATGAAATGAGCTGGCACTCAAAAAAAGGGACCTTATGGTTTTCCTGTTTGTGGTTCTTCAAATGGGTATGCACAGTCCCCTATTGTCATGCACTTTTTGGCTGAAGCTTCCTTAAGGTCTCTACCATATGTCTGCAAACAACAAAGGCTCTGACGAGACTGCGCTTATGCGCAGCCTCGCCTGAGCCTTTGCTGGTTGCCTATGTGATAAGTACCCTTTTCCCTTGTGCTGGCTCAAATATACTTCTGTTAAATTTCTTTTATTATTATGTTATTGAAAGGCAATTTATAGATATAATCTTGCAGTGTTAGATTTAATCTTTTTTGCATAATAAGGATCAGTTTGAGTCCCATTGCCAAATTTTGGATTAGAATTAATTGCTTTTCGTTGCTCTAGAAAAGATGGTATTTTTGGGGGGTTTTTCGACCAAAAATTATTGATATTTTCTTATTTCTGTACAAAATGATACCTCAATGATGTGCTTCTAATGAGTACCCACATGTTTTCATGGAGAAATAAGAAATAATTTTTGTTGATACTCTCTCTTATATGGCTTTTCTTTCTGAAGGTTACTTGGCGAATTTTTGATTTTTTTTATGAAATACATGTGTAGTAATTGAATATATAAGACAAGATAATATTGTTTACAGTCTAGTAAACTGAAGTTTGGTTTTACCTTAACCTTCAAATGTACAGATAAAACTGGTCCCTTAAAACACTTTAAGCAAATTGTAGCAGGCAACATTCTATTTTTTTTTTTTTTTTTTATAATAGAAAATCAGACTTGATATTGCATGTGAATCATCTGCTAGGCAGGCTTTTCACATAAAATGTCAAGCTTATTTTCTCTGGATATATATATATATATATATATATATATATATATATATATATATATATATATATATATATATATATATATATATATATATATATATATATATATATATATATATATATAAATGTCGTCTTGAACCTGAAGGGTTAACTTTCAAATGAATACATAAAGTTCAAATAAAAGTAATAGAATTTGTAATAGTGTTTGTTTTAGTATTTTGGCCAATATATTTTTTGTGTTCATTATCATTGCCTCACAGAGGCATTTCAGATGAGTACCTGCAACATTACAATTTACAAGTTGCTGGAGGACAAAACCTGCCTTAAGCATTTGCTACTACATGTATATCAGGCCTTTGCATTGAAGACCCTACATGTATCAGGGATATGTGAACTTTGCTTGTTTACCATACAGTGTGATCAGGGAATAAATCTACTGTTCACTCAGACATTTTTGACCTGACAGAGTTTCCCAAGCTATCTGTACTTGCCATGTCCGTCTTGAATACTGTTACACTCCCAGCATACTTCCCATCATAAAAAGTATGCCTGCCCCAAGCTGGCCTCAGTGGCTCAGTTGGATGTGCGTCTGACTGGTGATCAGGAGGTCGAAGGGTTCGATCCCCACCGGGTTGGCAACATTCTTTCATGGAGATTGATCACGAAATATTTTCTTTGGTCATTCTCTCTCTCTCTTCGGCTGATTCAAGAAGGGCAGTTGTCAGTTTCTGGTGAAGGAATGTGCACAATACTGGTTAACCGCTTAGAGGACTAAGTCTGCCCAGTAAATATGTGTTTAGATAAATATCCCAGCTCCCTTAATGGTCATGAGGTCATAGTCATGGACCTGGAAATTTTGGGTTATTTTAAAGTTTTAGGGCCATGCATTAGCTTAGGCAGTGGTGCTGTCTGGGAGATATGTGACCCCCTGGACACTTGCTGTAATAATTGTATTAATTTTGTCACTGCATAAATATTTCAAATTCGTGCCTATTATAAAATACACTGGAACCTTTAGAAAATAGTTCATTATTAGACAATTTTGAATGTAAGATGGTTTTAGGGTGACCCTAAAAGTGTTGTCTCCAAACAAAAATGTGTAGATTATAAAGACAAATGACATATAATCTATTCATTTTTGTTTGGATATTACACAGTTGTTTAGCTAACACAGTTTTTGCTTTGGATCCCAGCAACAGTGTTATAAAGAGGTTATGGTGTACCTGCAAATAGGCTCTAATTTGGGGTGATGGTGGTAGTATTATCTTAACCCATTTTAGACTGAATAGACCCACCCACACTATATATGGGAAGAGTCCAATTTCAATTTTAGGTACGTCCAGTTATGAAATTTGTATATTCCTAGAGAAAAATGACTTAACTATTTGCAAATAGTGGAGACCCTGCTCAGATGCTGCATTCTGTGTCATCTGATCCGGGTCTGCACTGTGTACCAATTACCCTTTTACGGGTCTCCCGACTACAGTGGGTTAAACACTGGTATTAAAAATTATATACTGATGTCAAAGTAAATTTCTAGTTATTTTGATTGAGATTTTTTTAAATGCCCCTTATGTTTTTCTCTTGATACCGTAATCTCCTGTTATCTCAAAGCAAAAATGCTGGTGGCTTGGGCCTTGAGATAATGAGAGTTGACCGTTAGTTCTATTAGAGCTATTGCTGTAAGAAAAACAAAAATAGCATTTAGAGGAAACTTACTAGGAAAACTAACAGGGAATGGGAGCCAACTCTATCAAAATTGTTTTGCCTTCCTTTTGATAATGTGTCTACTTTAAAAGAAAAGAATTTGCTCCCCTTGGGAGAAAATTCTTACCTTTTAAAGTAGATCCCATTTCAAAAGGGACTTGGCATGCTAGAAAGTAAACAGGAAGTCAGAGATGTCTTCTTTGGCAGAAATGACAGAAAATCTACCAAGTGCATCCCACCCCCAGTCCCCCTCCCTCCTTTACCTAAATATTAGGACAACTAAAACCCTAACTATACTTTTCTTAACCCTAGTCCTGCTGAACCTGGATATGTCTTGCCTTTGCAAACAGTATAGATCCAGATCAGTTGGCTTCTGAAGAAGCGAACTGATCTGGATCTGCACTGTTTGCCAGTAAGTATGTGAATTTATATTGACAATCTGAATCAAATAATCTGATTGGCTGAAATTAGAAATTGGTGTGCATCTGAATTTATTCAGCATGACAAGGGTTAAAATTTGAAAAAGTCCATTTGAATACCAGATGATATGTCTGAAAGCAGCTTGATGAAAGACACAATGAAAACCTTTGTATGTTTAATCCTTTCCTGATCATTTTTTTACAGATCACATCTACAAACTACCAATGGGCTCTATAGCTCACCTGATAGCATGATTGGCTGCAGATCCCTGGGTTGCAAGTTTGAGTTACAGCTCAGCCACATAGCTTTAATGGAAATTGATCGTGAAATAATTTCTAGAGTCATTCTCCCCCTTCCACCAAGTCAAGAAGTGCAGTTGTCAATTATTGATGAAGTATGTGCACAAATTGGGTATGTACTGGTCAACTGCTTATAGGACTAAGCCTGCCCAAAAAAAAAAAGTGTGAATAGGTTTAATAACTAACTGACAATATGACTTAACAGTGTTGATTGGGCCATAAAACTTCAAATTAAGGTAAAGAAATTACCTCAACAAGGCTTTTCAAATATTGACAGGTGATACTGAGCTCAACTCTGGAGGAAAAACTGCATTATCAAGCCTCAACCAGTCTGCACATCCTTACTTGGCCTGGTTCTAAGTATTTTGACCTAGAATTTATACAATGAACAGCAAAAACCTAGGCCAGCCTGCATACATGCAGGCTGGCCTGGGTTTTTACTTTTCATATATAAAAAAATGCCTTTTTTCAGGTAGCAAGCACCAATTGATTACACTTATTACTGACCGATCATTTATTTTTATTACATGTAATTTACCTGTAAAATATTAATACACCTTCTTTAATGATCTTTTATATGTATATTTAACCTTTCCCACTCTCTGGGCAAATTCAGCAGATGAAAAAATAAAAATTAATGATATTAAATTATTTTTCTTAGAAAATAGACTTTAACATTCCATGCAAAGTTGGAGAAAATTTGCATGAAATGTAAAAACCTTTTTTCTGGAAAAAATAATTAAATATTTTGAAATATCATAGGCTGAAAATTTTACCAAGCAAACTAAGCATTAATAATCTTTTATATGTATATTTTATGGTCTAATTTGACAATTACATATTTTTACATTGTTACGCCAGTTTAACATACTAAGTCTTAATAAACAGAAATCTACACCTTTACGCTTTTTTGCCTCAGTAAACATGCATTCAAACAGTTATAGAATAAAGGTCAACAACAATCCATTGACAATACTACACCTAAACTAAATCTTTCTACTATTGTGTCTCTGACAAAAAAGGAGTCCTTTACAACATGCCTGTTTCAACATCATCCTGTGATTGTAGGTGAAATAGACATGGGTTTTGGTTGAAAAGACGTGCAATTACTGTGACAGTTGACAATGTGGATGCTATTTTCGACTGATGTTAACACGAAACTGGGAGAAATTTACACAAAATAGGAAGATTTAATTTCGATGCTTCACAGGTAAGGGATATTTTTCTTTATTATTATTCTATTTATCTTTTATCATGTGTACCAATTATCATCCAAGACATTTTGTTCTCAGAGGCTTCTTGTCACTCTCCAAGGCTTTTACATTCTTTTAAGATGATGCTTAGCCTTTAATGGCCCATCAACATTAGTTCAGTATTAAGAAGTATTAGATGGCACGAGAAGGGCTTGGTGCAAAGGAACATCTTGCAATCAGGAGAATATAAGAATCCATCCTGAGCCAGTCCACTTGCCTCATCCCTGTTTGAAATTCCTGCCCCTCTGGTGAGACTTCCCTATCCTGCATGGACTGGCTCATGATGGATTCTTTTTCTCCCGCCTTTAAGTGGATTGTTCCTAGGACCAGCAGGCCTATGAAGGGCTAATGTGAGAAAGTTCTCACATGGCCAAAAAGCCTATCGCATATAGGCACATGTGGGAGAAAAAGTTTGCCCAGAATGGTATTCAAAACAAGGACCACTAGAAAATGAGTTTTTTGTAGTGATATTTTTACACAAAAATGTAAAAATATAATCTTGGCTTAATATTAAAACTGTTCCGAATAAGTGAGAACAGTACTGTGTCTACTGAAAAGGTATTGGTCAGTGAGCATCATGTGTCTACTGTATTTACTTACTATATTTGACCTAATTACCATACTGTGTAGGTTTTTCAAAATTACTGGGAAAACTTGAGGTAATACATATATATGTATCTACGGTACCTACTAAGCGTACGCTTTAAAAAAAAGATAAGCAAAGGACTTGTTTGATGATGCATATGCAAGTTTTTTTTTCCTGATTTTCTTTTTAAAAGCATATGTTATTGATACTCATTTCAATTGCCCTGACTTGTCAAGGCAATTCAAATGAGTACCAACAATATATGCTTTATAAAGAAGCAGATAAAAAGTACACAAGCTGTAATTTGATTGCTATGAAAGTGCTTGACTGTGCACTTATAGGGGTATGTGCGGTAATCAGATAGAATACAGTAAGTATTCATACACGTTAACATTTTACCATACTTGTCCTAAAATTTGAACAAGTCCATTTTACTACCTGTTGATGTGTCTGTAAACTGCTGGATGAGTAGCAAACAGTGTAGACCCTGATCAGATGTCCCATTCTGTGGTATAAAACTTGGTCTAGACTAAGAACAAGTCTATTTTACTACCAACTGATGTTTGTACAACACTGGTGGGTGAATGGCAGTGTAGACCCTGATCAGATGCTGTATTCTGCAGCATCTGATCTGCATCTACACTGTTTGCTCAGGTCAGTCCAAATATGTTGGGTGAAAACTGTATTTTGAAGATGGCCGGCCACTGCACTTAAGGCGTCCATTTTTAATATGGTCAACACAAAAATCTAGATTAATAACACTTAAGGAAATCCTCTGATGTAATGCATAACAGAATGGTATTATAAACTTATTAACCTTTATCACTCTCTTGGCTTATTCAGCAGAAGACAAATTCAGGATATTTTTTTTATTTTTTTTTTCCATAAAACAAGATCTGACGTTTCATGCAAATTGTCTCCAATGGAGACAATTTGCATGAAATGTCAAATCCTGTTTTCTGGGAAAAATAAGAAAAATATTTCAATGTGTCGTCTGCTGAAAATTTTACCCAGAGTGCTAAGCGTTAAACAACCTAAACAACCTTAAAGGGCCAATCACAACTGCAGCAGATGACATTTTCAATTCTTTTTCTTTTTCTAATTTTTGTTATTTTTTTAATTTTTCAAAGAAAATAAATCTTGCCAAGCAGACAATTCACATGAAAACTTATTTTCTCTGAAAAATAAAATAAAAAATGATAGAATGTCTTCTGCTACAATTTTGCTTGGCGCTTTGGGTTAAATCAGTGAATACTGCCCCAAAGTGAGATTTTGATGGACGCAAGTTTGCAAGTGTTCTTTGCTATCCCAGTGACAGACAATTGTTATATTTTATGGAACTGACTTTTACAAATCATAGGACAAGTATGGTGAAGAGATATGGTGTCCCAATACTTAGGGTAAATACGGTATTTCTTGGCATTTCTACAAATTGCTGGATAACTTCAGCATCTGACCTGTTCTACAGTAGCCAATGATACTGTAGGGACAGCAAGTGTTCAGATCAGACTGTGCGAATGCGGAGGCTGATCTGGGCCTTTGCTGTCTGTATAATGTTTTTAGAAACATTTTCACTTGGCATAGCTCATCTGCTTAGCCAGCACATAGTAAACCATGAGCCATGTCTTTAGAAAAGGGCTCTTCAGCGCACAATTATGCAAAAGCCAAAGACTCACATATAAGGTACCTGCACAGTCTGATCAAAACAATTTAAGACTCTTTTAATTAGAAGCATCCAGGTAGCAGAGCGGTTAGCGCCCCCGACTTTGGAGGGGTGGTCGGGTGTGGCCATGGTGTCATGTATCTTACGTCACCGGGGCATCCAACTGATAGTGGCTTACAGTTGGGCAAGGCCTGCTATCCTTGTAGCAGGTAAGGGTAGAGGGGAATGTTTCTATTTCTTCTGTTTTTTCACTTTCATTCCTGTTCCTCTTTCTTTCCTGTCCATCTCTTTTGTCTCCTCTACTATCTCTTCTATCTCTTTTTCTTCCTTTCTCTGGGAGACTCCTCTACTATCTCTTCTATCTCTTTTCTCCCTTTCTCTGGGAGACGACAAAATGATCCACAATGGTTAACTTGTCGTTAAAACCTAACATAATCAATCAATATCAACTTTGGATTACAAGGTTGTTTGAATCCAGTTGAAAACTTCATTGCACAGAGCTTTTCATTATCATCCTTTCCTCATCTCGATATGACTTAAATAATGTTGAAAGGGAAGTAAAACACTAATTCATCATCATGGTAGACTCTTTTAAAGGTTGATTCTAGAGCTTGTGTTGAGGTTTTACGGCCCAGTCAGCCCAATAGGGTCATGTCGAGCATGGTGATCAGTTTACCTAGCCACAAGTTTACTGGGCAGGCTTTGTCCTCTAAATGGTTAACCAGTATTGTGCACATTCTTTCGCCAGAAACTGGCAACTGCCCTTCTTGAATCAGTGGAAGGGAGAGAATGACCGTAGAAAATATTTCATGATCAATCTCCACGAAAGAATGTTGCCGACCTCGGCGGGGGTTGAACCCACGGCCTCCTAGTCTCCAGTTGGACGATGCATCCAAGCCACCGAGGCCGGCATTGCCAGAGCTACTTTAGATGTAATGAAAATCATGGGAGCTTTACTGATTTTCCCAGACTGTTGTTTTGGTAATTATATTGTTCGTAAAACCCTAGTCCTGCTGAACTCTGATATACCCTGCTTTTGCAAACAGTGTAGATCCAGATCAGTTGGCTTCTTCAGAAGCCAACTGATCTGGATCTGCACTGTTTGTCAATAAGAATGTGAATTATTATCAACAACCTGGATCAAGTAATCTGATTGGCTGAAGATTACAAGTGGGCTTGGCATCTTAATTTATTCAGCATAACAAGGATTAATTAGAGTAAGTGTTCTGATACTCTAAGTTTCACCAAAATAATTTATGCTCTATCTGAGGTTCTGAAGAACCTGCACACTCATTGTGAAAGAAATATACATGCTTATCATAAAAATACAAATATACCAAAAAACTTATGAAGTAATTAGATTATAATCACTATTTAATTGATAACATTTTACCTTCCTTGACTTAACTTGGCCATATAGCCTACATGTAGTTAGAAAACTATGTACTTAGACAATGTTTTCTCTTGTAATACCGTAAAAATTCTAATTAACGCCCATGCTCTAATAAACGCCCATCCCCCCAATTTCAACTAAAAAAATGGCGGATTTTTGGTCCATTTCCGAGAAAGTTGGTGCCTCTATTAAACGCCCATTACAGACAAATGCGGGACAAAAGGCAAAAATCCTACCTTATGCGGTCAGTTTGCGTATCTGTTTTTTTATCACAGAACGAACGTGAACCTTTTTCTCTCTTAGCCCAAATAAACGGTATGTGCATGGAATTTCAAGCCCACCACCTTGTACAAATGTTCCTTCTTCTGCTGATCGTGGTTTCCCGGTTATAACACACTCAATGTCCACAATATTTCCGTCCTGGAATAACTGTGTCAGAGGCTGACATAGACCTTCCGGAATATGTCCAACGGTAATGTTCCCTTTTTTCACAATAATGGCGCTGTCACTATGTTCATTCTCGGGCTCCAAATTACACACAAGTTCTGTGCCCGATGGGTAAGATACCCTATACACGTGATATCCTTTGATAACAGACTTCACTGAAATGAGCATGCACACAGCCATGTCAGATTTCTTTTGAAGCGAGGCCGCAATGAAATCAAAAGATAGCGCCAAACTATTTCCGGTCATACGAGGGGCGATCAATAATTATTGTACCTCAAAACTTAAAGGAAAAAAAAAAAAAAAAAAAAAAAAACAGACTCGTCATTCCAATTCCTAGTAACAATAAAACCTAAGAGAAATGATGGACGCTTTTTATAGCGACTATAACAGGGACTGACCAAAATTAAATGAAAACAACAGCGGCACTTTCGTACTTCCTGAATAATTCATTGACCATAAAATTGTTGAACAATCCTTGCAATCAACGAGTACAATTAAATGGAATTTGGCACCCATGGGGAGGATGAGCAAACAGACGACTCGTATGCCACAGACAATGAGTGATTAATGAAGAAAAAAGAGAGAAAACCCGATGACATTTTCTGTGACTTTTATTTCTAAGTCCTACTCATGCAATTCTATTGATTTGTTTCCATTTGCGTTTCCAGTTTTTAAAAGCCGAAAAACATGATGGACGATAAGTAAACATAAACAAAGAGTTTAAATAGTGTCTGGTGCCCTTTGTGGTGCGCGGTATTTGATACTGTAAAACGTCTTGTTCTTCTGTTGAGACATATTTCTACCTTCATGTCTCTGCTCTAAACGTAGATTGCAGGTGATCCGGAGAACGTTTAGCCCAGAATTTATGTTTTAGAGCAGAAATAAGAAAAAAAAAAGTAATGCCGTCCGATGCATTTCTAACCTTCTCACATAAAAGTGGGATTATTGGGAGCGTTTGCACCCTGTAATCTCAACATGAGCATCAGCTACCTATTTATAAGGTTGATAAAAAGAAAACAGAACATGTTAAATCGTAGCGTTTTATTTCAAAGCCATGAACATATTTATCATGATCAATGTGAGTATATACATCTTTTTAAGTGTTAACAATTGATTATAATCCATGATACCCGGTATACTATGACGTCATTCAATAATAGGTAGTTCTACCGGACACGGAGGAACTTGAGACACGGAGGTCGTAATACTAGTCCTCGTTGAGAAGATGGCGGTGCACTTCCGAGAAAATATGGTCTCTTGCTATTCCCATGAAACTGCAGCCTCCAATAAGCGCCCATCCCCTTCTCTCAGACTGGCAATGATTCTAATAAATGCCCAGGGCGTTAATTAGAATTTTTACGGTACTTTATTGCACAGTCCTCAGAAGCTTTTTATAGCAAACCAGGGACAGCTTAATTTCATTTGGAAATAGTATTTTCAGACAACAAAAAGTAAGGTTATATCAAAATTAGCTCCATTATCAACCTTTTAAACTCTATATAAGCCTGATTGGACTACATCATGGCAAACAATGTAGATTCTGATTAAACTACTCATAAAATATCAGTTTGAAGTAGAGCTACAATGTGTCCTCAGGCACATCTGTCCAATTATTTAGAGAAACTGGGGTATATGAGAAAAAGTTAATAAAAAGAATTATATATTAAAAAAATGCAAATAAAAATATTGTGTAAAGTTTATGGTAATAGCTGGTACTTTTGTTCCCCAAGAGTAGATATAAATTCAGAAGCAATGAAAAAATCTTTAGGAACGTTTTATTTGAATTCCTGATCTTGTTAAACCAGTTTGCATCTTTTTTTTTTATGTATATATATTTCAAATGTCAAGGGAGATAGCATATAATTGCATAATTAACCCTTACCATTCTCTGGGCTAATTCAGCAGACAGCAAACTGATGATATTTTTCTTATTTTTCCCAGAAAATAGGCTTTGGCATTTCATGCAAATTGAGGAGACAATTTCCAAAGGAGACAATTTGCATGAAATTTCAAAGCATATTTTCTGGGAAAAATATGAAAAATATTTAAAGATTTCATCTGCTGAATTTTTTACCCAGCATGCTAAGCTTTAACTGATTTAATACACTGTTTAATTAGGTTCATTGTGGGGATTTTTTGATTGTGTTGGGGTTTAACGACACATCAACCCTTGTGGGTCATTTTATGTCATTTCCCAGAGAAAGGGAGAAAAGAGGTAGTAGAGATGGTAGAAGAGATGAAAGAGAGGGACAGGGAAGAAAGAGGAACAAGAATGAAAGTAAAGAAACAGAAGAAATAAAAACATTCCCCCCCTCTACCCATACCTGCTACAAGGATAGCAAGCCTTGCCCAATTGTAAGCCAATATCAGTTGGACGCCTCTGTGACGTAAGACACACGACACCTTCTCACCATCTGACCACCCCCACATTGTGGTTAGAGTTACCTGTCCTAAATGATGAACAGTGAGCATTCAAATCAACCTGTCTGCCTACACAGTCTAGCCCAGTCATTCACCATTCACAAGTTCTTAACTGTTCATTGTTGTTCGAGGCATAATGTGTACAATATTTACTCTATATGGACAAATAGGCCTAAGCAAACAGTGTAGCCACAGATCAGATGCCACAATATGCAGCATCTGGTCAGGATATACACTGTTTGCTAATCATCCAGCAGTTTTAGACACATGAGCAAGTAGTATAATAGTGTTGTTTAAATTTTAGAACAGCTATGGTATGGAGCTAAGGTGCCCCAATACAGCTGACTCATTTTCTCATATTGCAAGAGACCTGGGCCCAGTTGTTCAAAGCATCGTTAGCTTAATTAGCTCACTAGTGGTCAAAATATTAACTATTCTAGTAGGTACAATATCTAATTCACAGGTATTTTTGCTGAAAAAATGTGAGTAGCTTTTGCAAATGCAAAAGCTACTCACATTTTTTCAGCAAAAATATTAGCGTATGTTCCATATTTAATGAGCAAAAGTTTAACGATACGTTAACTAACAACATCATTAGTTTTGAACAACTGAGCCCAGAATGCTTGGTTTGAGATACAATGGTTAGAGTTACAGTTGTTTCAGATAAAAGGAGTAGAAATGTAAAGAGCATAAAGAAATTAAATCAGTATTGTCCTTTATTCTGTTTCTTACATGATAGTATGAGGTATCAGAGGTTGATTTAGTTAAAAGTCTGTACTTAAGTGGTAGTTTGAAATACACTTAACCTCTTTGTAACACAGTTGGTTATAACAAGGTTTTGGATATAACACGGTTCAAAGATGGATCCCAAAAATGTGTAGATTATATTGGAAAATGACCATAAATGGTCATTTTTCAATACAATCTATACATTTTTGTTTGGATATAACACGGTTGTTTAACTAACACGGTTTATGCTATGGACCCCAACAATAGTGTTATAAAGAGGTCGTGGTGTATCAGTATTTGAGATAATGAGAGTTTGTATTTAAGCAGTAGTTTGAGATATCAGTGTTTGAGATAATGAGAATTTGTACTTAAGCAGTAGTTTGAGATATCAGTGTTTGAGATAATGAGAATTTGTACTTAAGCAGTAGTTTGAGATATCAGTGTTTGAGATAATGAGAATTTGTATTTAAGCAGTAGTTTGAGATATCAGTGTTTGAGATAATGAGAATTTGTACTTAAGCAGTAGTTTGAGATATCAGTATTTGAGATAATGAGAGTTTGTATTTAAGCAGTAGTTTGAGATATCAGTGTTTGAGATAATGAGAATTTGTACTTAAGCAGTAGTTTGAGATATCAGTGTTTGAGATAATGAGAGTTTGTATTTAAGCAGTAGTTTGAGATATCAGTGTTTGAGATAATGAGAATTTGTACTTAAGCAGTAGTTTGAGATATCAGTGTTTGAGATAATGAGAATTTGTACTTAAGCAGTAGTTTGAGATATCAGTGTTTGAGATAATGAGAATTTGTACTTAAGCAGTAGTTTGAGATATCAGTATTTGAGATAATGAGAATTTGTACTTAAGCAGTAGTTTGAGATATCAGTATTTGAGATAATGAGAGTCAACTGTATTAGGGTAAATACAGTACTCTCTTAAATATCTCTTTTGACTTGATGTGGAGGATGTAAGATATGGTGTCTCAACAGTATAGGTTTTTGTTGCATAATTGCATAATTAACTGATTTAATACCATGACATATGAATTAAGTTGAAACACATTTATCATCCTATCATACCGTATTTACCTGAAATATGTGTTTGAGGACAGACATGACAGAGCAGTGTAGACCCAGATCAGACTGTTTCTAGGAGCAGTCTGATCTTGGTCTATACTATTTGCCATTCTGTCAGCACACTTTTAGACATATCATTGGGTATTCAAATAGATTTGTTCAAATTTCAGGTTAAGCATGGTAAGGAGTTTCAGCTGTGTCAGAATATTTAGGGTAATTACTATGACACTACATTCTTAATTTAAGGGGAATTAATACTTTTTTAGGGGAGGCAATTTTGTTATATTGTTTTTTCCCTCCAATCTGTAAAAAGGTCTCCTCTAAGCAGAAAGAATTTGCTCTGCTTAAATCAGTCTTTTCTTTTAAAGTAGATGCGTTTTTAGACAATGTATTGGCATGCAGGTAAGCAAACAGAAGTCAGGAAAGTGATCTCCCTTGTAAAAAAATGGCAGAAAATACCACTTATATCCAGTCCTCTTAAGTAAACACAGAACAACCCAAGCATCTGTATCTGCTAAGGGCTGTCACTATTTCCAGCAGGAAGACAATGCAGGGAAGAATCCACTGGAAAAATAATCTAATAGATCCTAGTCAGATTGTACAGGTTTTTCACATGCACTTTAACCTTTATACTCTATGGGCAAATTCACCAGGCAACAAATTGATGCTCTTTTTCTTATTTTTCCCTTTCCCAGAAAGACATCGCAGACAATTTGCATGACATGTCAAAGCCTGTTTTCTGGAAAAAATAAGAAAACTATTTTAAGATGTCTTTTGCTGAAATTTTTACATGGCATGTTAAGAGTTAAGGCCTTTTTTTTCTAGCATGACTTAGCTTATTCATGGAATGCAGTTAAACACCTTTTACAATCAAAGCACTGACAGCACTAGTGAGTTGATTGTCTCAGAGTGTAGGCTGGGAAAATGGTCCTGAATGGGGACTTGTTTCATTTAACCTATCATTTCCTGTAATTTAAGCAAACAGTGCAGACCCAGATCAGATGCTGCATTCTGCGGCATCTGATCTGGGTCTGCACTGTTTGCCAATGTTGCAGTCCAGGGTCCTCGTTGGACTGCATGAATGTACAGTCGAACCTTTTTATCTCGAACTCACTTATTTCGAATTACCGCTTATCTCGAAGTGAAAATCTGGTCCCTGTTTTAACATGAAACTATGACAACAGGTAATAAAATAATGTGGAAAAGAGGAGAAATTGCTCCTAAGGAGCAATTTCTCCTCTTTTCCACAATATTTTCAGTATATCTCTATTTTCAGGAGTCAAATTACATATTCATTTGTGAAATGTGGTTGTTTGATTTTCTTTTTTCCTCAATTCCGCAAATCTGATATGTCGAGATATGGATATCTCAAAGTATTTCAGAGAGTCCCTTGGACTTCGAGATAACGAGAGTCAACTGTATTTACTGATTTGGGCTTTCTTTGCCTATGGCATAAGAATCCTTTTCTAGGAGCGTGCATCATTTGGTTACCACAGTTCTTTACAGTGCTGTCAAATCCATGTTAAGCAAGTACCTATAGGAAGACCAAAATATGGTTGCTTAACCCTTGTCATGCTGAATAAATTAAGATGCCATGCCCACTTCTAATAGTCAGCCAATCAGATTACTTGATCCAGATTGTTGATATGAATTCACATAGTGAATGACAAACAGTGCAGATCAAGATCAGTTGGCTTCTTCAGAAGCCAACTGATCTGGATCTACACTGTTTGCAAATCAGGTTATATCTGGGTTCAGCAGGACAAGGGTTAAAACAGGTAAAATTCCTCGTACATCACAACGTCTTAATAACACTTTTGCTCGGATTCAAAGCAAATACATGTACAGTGTTAGCTAAACAACTGTTGGGTATTCAAACACAAGTGCGTAGATTATGTAGAAAGAAGACCATAAATGGTCATTTTCTATATACAGATTTGTTTTTTGGATATAACATTTTGGAGTCCTTTTTAACCCTTGTCCTGCTGAACAAATTAAGAAGCCACACCCATTTCTAATTTTCAGCCAATCAGATTATTTGATGAAGCTTGTTGATAGAGATTCACATACTTAATGGCAAATAGTGCAGATCCAGATCAGTTGGCTTTTTCAGAAGCCAACTGATCTGGATCTACACTGTTTGCAAAGGCAGGGTATATCAGGGTTCAGCAGGACAAGGGTTAAGCTGCATTATTCCAGGAACTGTAGTGTAACAAACAGTAGTTACCCTTGTCCTGCTGAATACATTAAGATGCCATGCCCACTTCTAATTGTCAGCCAATCAGATTCCTTGATCCAGGTGGTTGTTATAAATTCACATACTAAATGGCAAACAGTGCAGATTCAGATCAGTTGGCTTAAGCCAACTGATCTGGATCTACACTGTTTGCAAAGGCTGGGTACACCTGGGTTCAGCAGGACAAGGGTTAAGAGGTTCCTCTGTTTTTGCTTTCTGGATTAAAATAAAAAGAACGGTCTCATAATTGAAGTGATTGCTTAATACAGGTGGTCTTTTATACAGGTTTGGTTACAATGTCATATGGTATAAAATTTGCTCAAATCCATTTAACTGTAAAATCTGATGGCTGGAACATCTTATTCAGACTGCTTCTTTTGAAGCAATTAGATCTTGGTGTACACTGTTTGCTTAGGCATATTTGTCTCAATATTTAGGGAAACTGTCATACAATTATTTATAGCAAACAGCATAAACTCACTGGACTGGGTGAATGCCCCTTTTCTTGTTTGTTTTCTTTTTAAAACTCTGTTTATCTGGAACCCATGAACTGGTTTGATATATTTTACATACTTATTATGATTAATCATGATTTTACAAAATGAAAAACATACAATTATGCACTATTATTATGGCAGGTAAACAATTCAATTTATGCACAACTTACTATGGTGCAACCACACCCAACAGATAGAATTCTAATAAAACCAATATCACAAAAATGCATTCAAAAAGATATCCATTGTGCTCTTGTTAAATAGGCCATTTTATTTCTTAACTCTGCATGCTGTGTAAAAATTTCAGCAAAGAATATTTTGAAATATTTTTCCTAGAAAATGGGATTTGACGTGACATGCAAATTGTCTCCTTTGGAAACAATTTGCATGAAGTGTCAGATCCTATTATCTTGGAAAAATAAGAAAAAATACATCAGCTAGTATTTTACTGTATTTGCCCATAGCATGGTAAGTGTTAAGGGGATTTGGTACACTTGGTAGTTTTTCTGCCATATTTTGCAAGGGAGACAATTTTTGTAACTTCCTGTTTGCTTTCCAGGACACTAAGCCCCTTACAAAAAGGGGTCTTCTCTAAAAGGAATGAATTTGCTCCCACAGGGAGCAAAATTTTTCCTTTTAGAGAAGATCCCTTTTCAGTAGGGAGTCAAAACAGTTTTGACAGAGTCACTTCCCCTGAAATGATATTGTGTGTGCTTGTCTGCTTTGAACTTGCTGCCATATATTAAGTTGTGTTTATGCTGAAAATATTAGTGTAATGTCACTGATCATTATTTGGTCCATATGGTCCTTGTTTGTCTGTCTGCCTGTGGATTTGGTCATTGCTTCTTAGTATGGAAGAACCTTACATAAAATTTGCCATGAAGTCCAGATATAAGGTGGCCAACAGAAATATTTGATACTGTTGAGGAGGATGGGGCGGAAGTATTATTAACCCTTGTCCTGCTGAACCCGGATATACCCTTTCTTTGCAAACAGTGTAGATCCAGATCAGTTGGCTTCTGAAGAAGCCAACTAATCTGGATCTGCACTTTTTGCCATTGTGAATTTATAGCAACAATCTGGATTAAGTAATCTGATTGGCTGAAAATTAGAAGTAGGCATGGCATCTTAATTTATTCAGCAGGACAAGGGTTAATAGCTACAATTTGACCAACATAGAGTTGGTGTGCAAGCCTTCTATATCTCATTTCTTGAGAGTTTATAAGCTCTCAAGTCCACAAAATACATCCATACAGTACAACCTCCATACGACAGCCACCCTTGGGAACAAATAAAAATGGCTGTGTTAGGGAGGTGGCTCTTGTAGAAAAGTTGAATGAGGGGATAACTACATTCAAATTTGTCATTTGGGGAGGTAAATCAGCGGTTTTACGGTTGGAAATTTTGTTATACGGTGATGCTGTTATCCCCATTCTAATACATTTATTCGTTTTCTTCTGTTGAAAAAGTGTACTATTTGCACAAAGCGACAAGTGCTGTGAGCTGCGTAAAACCAAATGCCAGCCAATGAGAAGCGATGTTACATGATGACATCGGATTTCCGACAGTATATCGCAGAATATACCGTGGCAAATTTTTTATGTTATCCAATCAGACGTCGTGTTACATATGCAAGTGCATTAGATTGTATAATAAACTGCATTTTGGGAAATCAGAAAAATGGCTGTTTTAGAGAAGTGGTTAATGATGATTGGTGAGGTTTCACTGTATACATGTACAAAGTTTATACAATCAATGCTTGTGCTTCCACATATGAGTATATATAAAGGAGGTTTGTGCCTCCAGACAGTGAAGCCACGAGCCTCCTTTGTACCATGTATGAAGGTATTTGTGCTTCTACTGCCTGGAGATGCAAGCATTGCTCAGATATGGCATTATATGCAAAACTGTGGAATATGAATAATAGAGACCACAGTTTACCATATTTACCTTAAGAATAGGGAACCCCTTACCATACATGTCCTAAAATTTGAACCTGTCTATTTTTCTACATGTTGTGTGTCTAAAATATTGTTAAATGAGTAGCAAACAGTGTTGTCTCTTTTGTGGCATCTGATCTGAGTCTACACTGTTTGCTCAGGCCTGTCTGTCACTTAGGCTTATTACAGTATATTTAACTTCTTCAAAGATTAAATATTACTGGTAAAACTAAAGACCCTGACTTACGCATACCACTCTGGCTAATATTTTCAGCAGACAATATAATAGAATATTTTACTTATTTTTCCCAGAAAACAGGATTTGACATTTTATGCAAATTGTCTCCAAGACAATTTGCATGAAATGTCAGATCTTTTTTTCTGGGGAAATAAGAAAAATACCATCAATTTTTGTCTGCTGAATTTGCCCATAGAGTGGTAAAGGTCAAGTGATTGGTAACATCTATATACCATCAATGCTTTATTGAATTAATTTGTCAAATAGCTTTCTCGTAGGTCACAAAGAATAACAGTTTTGTGGGTTTTTTTTGTGTCTTTTGTCACACCAGAAACATTTGATTGGTAACTATAGTTAACCCTTAAAGTGCTTATTGCAACCACAACAGACAACATTTTGATTTTTTTTTCTCATACTTGTTATATAAGGTAAGAACATTAGGCTTGAAATTTCAAGTGAATCATCTGCCTAGGTAGTAGACAATTCACATGTTATTCCAAGTGCTATTTTCACTGAAAAAAATATAATTAAATAAATAAAAAATTTAGAATGTTGTCAACTACAATTTTAGTTAGTGCTTTAAAGGTTAAGTTTAAACTGGTATTGTTTTGCATGCTAAACAACATTGTAATAATTGTTGGGTGGGTTTGGCATTTAACAGCTCTGACAACACTGTTAAGGTCATGTAGAGCAGGTCAGTTTACCTAACCACACTTTTTTTGGGAAGGTTATGTCCTCTAAGCAGTTAACCAGTATGCATGCACATTCTTTTGCTGGAAACTGACAACTGTCCTACTTGAATCAGTAGAAGGGAGAGAATGACCACAGAAAATATTTTATGATCAATCGCCCTGAAAAATTATGTTGCCAGACACAGTGGGTATTGAAACTGTGACCTCCTGATCACTAGTCTGACTAGACCACTGAGGCTAGCTGTAAAAATTGTATTGTATTGTATTGTATTGTATTGTATTGTGTTGTGTTGTGTTGTGTTGTGTTGTGTTGTGTTGTGTTGTGTTGTGTTGTGTTGTGTTGTGTTGTGTTGTAGTATTGTATTATATTGTATTGTATTGCTTTTCATTGTATTGCAATGTATTGCATTCTATTCTTTTCTATATAATATATATATACTCACTCACAAAAGAAACGATACAAAGGTTAAGGTAAAATAATTTCAAAACGACTAAATTACCGATTTAAATCACATAAAAAATCATTTTATATGTCATCTCGCAAGAGTTTGGTGGCTTTTGAATCATATCATACAACCCGATTACCTGTTAAGTCAATTTTATCGATTTGCATGTGTACCCCGATTCCAACATTTCCCACTACATGTGTAGGGAAAACTTTGAGTGTGTTATGCAGGACTTGTACCTAAACGAAGAAAAGATGCATAAAGCTGGGAATTAAATTTGAAGCGAAATGCCACGGCCAAATTGAGATTACAAGTCATAGGGATGCTTGAATCTGGGAGACATCAGGCTGAAGTCACTGCTAAGTTTGGTGTGTTGCATGTAACTGTCACACATCTTGCAGAATTCTCCAGAACATGAGGATCAATTGCTGATCGACCCCGCTCAGGCAGACCTCACGTGATGACATGTGCTCAGGACCGTCACATTAGGATGTCACATTTACGTAATCAGTTTCTGACAGCTACAACAACTGCTGCTGCAACACATGGATGAAACAATAACAGAATTAGTGCACAAACTGTTTGGAGGAGATTGGCAGAGCACGGAATCAGAGCCAGGTGTCCATACAATGGACCAAAGT
The DNA here is from genome assembly GCA_964016985.1 of Anodontia alba. Lineage (NCBI taxonomy): Eukaryota > Metazoa > Mollusca > Bivalvia > Lucinida > Lucinidae > Anodontia > Anodontia alba. Next base: position 35,240,360 of record OZ024829.1, read on the forward strand.
TTATCCAACGTCATCAACTCAGTAGGACACAGTGGGTACCTCAGCACATTTGTTGGAATCAACAACAATGGAACATGGTGTTGTTTAGCAATGAATCAAGGTTTCTTTTGGAATGCAAGGATGGACGTGTGATGGTTTACTGACAACGCAGGGAACGTTTTGCTGAAGCTTGTTTGCGTCAAGTAGACCATTACGGGTGGTAGCGTAATGATATAGGGTGCCATTTCTTTCCACCATCATTCCAGGCTTGTTGTTGTGTGAGGAAACCTGACAGGAGTTCACTATTGAGATGAGATTCTGGCACCAGTTGTTGTTCCGCTGATGAACGCCAACAGATAGCTGATGGTATTCCAGCAAGACAATGCCAAATGTCATACGGCTCGTGTTTGTGCTGACTACCTCCAGCAGCAGCAAGTGAATGTTCTTCCTTGGCCCGCCAAATCGCCAGACCTCTCACCAATAGAGCATCTATGGGATGTGCTGGATCACCACATTAGACATCGTCAACCTGCAACGTTCGCCCACCTGGAACTTTTTCTAGAACAGGAATGGAACGCGATCCCCCAGAACGAAATCCAGACACTTATCCCGTCAATGAGGCATCGTTGTACTGCTGTAAGAGATGCAAATGGAGGCCACACACGATATTAACTTCTATGTGAATTGCTGATATGACCACATGTGACTTCTTACTTTCTTATGTAAGCAGTTTTTTGAGGTATTGTTAATGAAATTTACCATAGACTTCTATAGTTTCACTATACGTGTCAAGTAATGACCATTGTTATATTTACAATAAATTATCCTCTTTCATATCTATGTATGGTTTCTTTTGTGAGTGAGTATCTGCTGTTTTTGATAACTGCAAACTGTAGTGAGTATGAAATCAACAAAATAGGTGAAAATTTTATTAAGTCTATAAAACATATTAATATATGGAGCATGACCCTGCTGATTTGTACAGACACTAAAACTCATAAATATGCAAGTCTGAATTGACACTGAAAGAAAATTCTAAGGCAGATAGGCAATTTTTAAAAGATTTGCTATGTGAAATTGTTTTTTATGTTGTTCATTCAGCATGAATGCATAAAACTGAATCATTTATATTTTACATGTGGTGTATGTTAATGCATCATAGTAGGTATTTCACAGCAGTTTTATTGCTTAGCATGCCGAGTAAAAAATTCAGCAGACAACCTTTTGAAACGTTTTTCCTTCTTTATTTCTAGAAAATTGGATATGACATATCATGCAAATTGTCTCCTAGAATTGCATGAAATGTCAAATCCTTTTTTTCTGGGAAAAATAAGAAAAATATCATCAATTTGTTGTCTACTGAATTTCCCATTGTGTGCTTTTAACACTGATTTATAAAATTATGCAAAGGGAAACATTAGCATTTTTGAAGAGTGTGAGAGAACCATAACAACCCTAAGTATTGGGACAGATAGGCCTGAGCAAAGAGGGTAGACCCAGATCTGATGCTGCAGAATGTGGCATCTGATCAGGATCTACACTGTTTGCCACTCTTCCAGCAGTTTTTAGACAAAGCAACATGTGGCACTGTAATATCCCTAAGTATTCAGTATAATGTGGTATATAATCAGGGTGTACTCTGTTTGATATTCATTCTGCAGTTTTTAGACATATTAAAAGGTGGTACCATAACATTAAACCCTTAGTATTTGGAATGACAGAACTGAGCAAACAGTGTAGACCCAGACCAGATGCCACAGACTGTGGAATCTGATCAGGGTCTAAACTGTTTGCCCCTCAGTTTTTAGAAGCAACAACATGTAGTATTAAACTCTGATTATTGGAGCACAGGCCAGAAAAAAATGTAAACAGAATGGCAAACTGTATATCCAGATGAGATGGCTTATAATGATCCATCTCATCTAGATCTATACTGTTTGTAACAGTACCTGTATTGGTCTGCAGGACTGTAAGTATTAAAAAGAAGACTACACTTATGTTTGTAGCAAGTTAACATTAAACGCACTGTACTGTTAATCCTTGTCCTGCTGAAAGTGGATATACTCTGCCCTTGCAAACAGTGTAGATCCAGATCAGTTGGCTTTTTCAGAAGTACTGTTAACCCTTGTCCTGCTGAAAGTGGATATACTCTGCCCTTGCAAACAGTGCAGATCCAGATCAGTTGGCTTCTTCAGAAGTACTGTTAACCCTTGTCCTGCTGAAAGTGGATATACTCTGCCCTTGCAAACAGTGTAGATCCAGATCAGTTGGCTTCTGAGCTTCTGAAGAAGCCAACTGATCTGGATCTGCACTGTTTGTCATTATGTGAATTTGTAGCAAAATCCAGAATCAAGTAATCTGATTGGCTGAAAACTAGAAGTAGGCTAGCATCTTAATTTATTCAGCATTACAAGGGTTAAGGTTGAGTTAACAGAAATGTGGTGGTTATCATGTTTCCCACTAATAAAGTACGCTTGACTGGAAATATGACAATTTGTTTATTCAGAAATAATTATTCAATATCTATTTCATATTGTATGCATTTGCTTGACTTGTTTTTTATGGATAAATGTATCCAGACTCCACAGCACTCAGTCTTCACTATTTGCACACTGACTGTGTTGGTTTTATCAAGATCAGCCTGCACATCTTAGGTGTGTGATCAGTCCTCAGTGTTTGCTCTAGGGATTCCTAATGGTCGCTAAATCGTTTTATGGCCAATAAAATCCCTGAACAGACTGCTTGGATGAACATTTTTTTATTCCAATCTTTGTTTTTTTTGTACATAACACAGTTGATTTGCCATGGTCGAGCTTATTTGTTATGTTACCATATCTACCTTAAATATTAGGACCCCTTAACTCCTTACCTTAATTGTCCTAAAATCTGAACAAATCTGTTTTATTTTACCTGTTGATTTGTCTAAAAACTGCTAGACAAGTAGCAAACAGTGTAGACCCTGATCAGATGCCACATGTTGTGGCATCTGATCAGGGTCTACACTGTTTGCCAAGGCCCATCTGTTTGAATACTTACGGTAAATAAGCTTATTTACAGGTATTTGTATATAATAACTATTGAAGAATTCTTAAAATTCAGCAGGGCGAAACATTTAATATATGGGAGGTTGTGTTTACACTCAGTCTTATTGATCTTGTAATTCAATCTAGCGTAAATAACAAAACAGATCTTTTATGTTTGTTGTTTAAATTGTCATTAGTGGTATATATAGAGATATACAGTGGATTTTTACCTTGTAACAATGATGAAGCCCCCACTGGAAAGCCTTTGTTACGATGTACCCAGTTTTGGTAACTGTTCAGACTCCTTAAATGCCTTATGCTGGGCCCAGTTGTTCAAAGCATTGTTCATTTAAAGAGCTTATTAATGACAACTCGTTAACTATTGTAGCTAAGGTATTTTCAGATACATTGATATTTTTGCTGCACAAATGAGAAAAGCTTGTGCAATGCAAATGTTACTTAATCATGTTAGCTAACAACTTCATTCAGTTTTGAGCAACTGGGCTCCAGTATTAAAACTTGAATGAGTGTTTTAATACCTGCTGGTGTGTCTGAAAAACTAGCTAAAAATGGCAAAGAGTTCTGTGGTCTGTTCTGTTTGCTTAGGACTATCTGCACCAATACTCAGGGTTAATTTATTACAGTATTAATAATGCTAATTTTTTTAGGCAGGTCTTATATTTAACTGCTAGGTGAAAACTTCACCAGTATACCTTTTGAAGTATTTTTTTTTCACATTTCCAAGAAAATAGGATTTGACATTTCATGTAAACTATCTCAGGAGGACACAATTAGCATGAAATATCAATTGTCCACTGAATTAGCACAGAGTGCTGTAGATCAACTGCTACCATTCTCTGGGCAGATATAGCAGATGACAATTTGATGATATTTTCCTTATTTGTCCCAGAAAATTGGCTATAAGAGACATTTTGCATCTAATTTCTATAACAAATAAGAAAAATATTCCAAAATGTTGCCTTCTGAATATTTTTACCCAGCACGCTAATCATAAGGCATCAGACATGTTTGAGTTGTCTCCCTTTGTATATAAGCTGTGAACCATTTGCAGTGAATGTTTGGACACCCTAACCCTAACCATACTTATCCTAAAACTTGAACATCCATTTCACTGTCTGGTATGTTGTGACTGAATGGCAAACAGTATATACCCTGACTAAACTGTTGATCAGGATCTATGCTGTTTATTCAGGACTGTCTGTCCAATATTTAGAATAAATATTGTATATCAAATTGATGTCTTAGAGTTAATCTGGTCTTGCATGGACTGTTGCTGGCATTTCTGGGGTTTTATTGCCTTTCAACAGTTTGTAGTTACATGTACATGTATAGAGTATTTATGTTTTTCATGATACTGGAGCAGTAATTTCATAGATCACTGATAGGTAGTAATTTGTGCATAAAATAACTATAATTTTGCTATGGGAGACAATAATAAATTGCTTCCTTTTACAAAATTGGCTACTTCCCTTTGTTTGATTGATGTTGAGAGGTAATAAATGTAGGTCTAATTATATTGATTTTTTTTTTTTTTTTTTTTTTTTAACTTTTATGGCAATCATGGTAATAGTAATATAGATTTATATCTTGACCTGAAAAATTTTCCTTTTGGCAATGTCTGGACATTAATAATAATTATGCAACTAAATGATAACTGTATTTACCCTAATATTTGGACATGTTACTTTCTTACCATAATTGTCCTAAACTTTAAATACCATAATTGACCCAATTACCGCACTGTGCACTTAGGTTTTTCAAAATTATTTGTGGTAAAATATGTATCTACCTACAAAGGATACATTATAAAAAAGATCAGATAAAGACTTATTTGATGATGATTATGCAATTTTTTTCTGATTTTCTTTATAAAGGCATATGTTATAGGTACTCATTTGAATTGCATCAACAAGTCGATGCAATTCAAATGAGTACCCACAACATATGCCTTTAGAAAGACACTTGTCGATGCAATTCAAATGAGTACCCACAGCATATGCCTTTATAAAGAAGTAGACAAAAAGTACACTGGCTGTAACCTGAAGACTATGCAATTGCCTGATTGTGCGCTTATAAGGATATGTGCAGTAATTAGATCGAATATGGTAAGTCCATTTTACTACCAGCTGATGTGTCTAAAATACTGCTAAATGAGTGGCAAACACATGATATGATGCAGCATGGTGTAATGTCTCATCTGGGTCAACACTGTTTCTCAGGCCAGTCTGTCCAAAATACTTAGTATAAGTAAGGTATATTCACACTAAATGATTTCACTTTAGACTTCAACCTGTAGAATTTGATTGTTAGCAGATCACATATTTTTATATATATATGTATATATTTTTTTAAATTTTCCCTGGATATTGGACAATGTTTTCATATTGTCTTTTGTGGATGGTCTGGGTGAAATGTTGGACCCTATTTTTTTAGAAAAATAGTAAAGGAAAAGTAATTCATTCTTCATCATATTTGAAACAAATAGGCTTACAGATACCTATAACTGTCAGATTTATCTGATGTTCAGACAGACAGGCCTTAGCTAACTGTGAAGACCAGGCCCCTAGGTTATAAAACTTTTTTCATGCTCAATTCAGCTGAACATGAAAATTGTCCTGCTAATAAATCTCAGATTACTAACAATTGCAAATTCTTTCTTGCTAAACATAGCTGAGCATGAAAATTTCTCTGCTAATAAATATGAAAATGCCAACTATAGTTGGCATTTTCATATTTATTAGCAGATTTGTATATATAGTTAGTATTTTCATATTTATTAGCAGAAAAAATTTCATGCTCAGCTGAGTTGAGCATGAAAAGAAGTTTTATAACCTCAAGGCCAGCAAAATGTGGCAGACTGGAGTCTAATTGTTTGCTACTCATCCAGCAGTTTACCCTTGACATGCTAAATAAATTAAGATGCCACGCCCGCTTCTAATTTTCAGCCAGTCAGATTACAATCCAGATTGTTGATATAAATTCACATACTGAATGACAAAGAGTGCAAATCCAGATCAGAAGCCAACTGATCTGAATCTACATTGTTTGCAAAGGCAGAGTATTATCCTGGTTCAGCAGGCCAAGGGTTAATAACACAGCAATAGACATCAAGTGGACGTTCAAATCTGAAGGCAAGTAAGACAAGGATGTAATGTAGCTAGGCATTGGAGGCACATAAAGGCTATGCCTATGAAAAGGAGTTAAGGGGTCTGAATATATGAGGCCAGTATAATAAAGGACAATATGACCAGGTTAACCCTTAAAGGGCCAAGCAAAATTTGTAGCAGATGACATTCTCATTTATAATTTGTTTTATATGTCAGAGAAAATAAGTGTTGACATTCATGTGAATTGTCTGCTTGGCAGACAATTCACATGAAATGTCCAGATGTATTTTCTCTGAAATAAGTATTGACATTGAATGTGAATTGTCTGCTTGGCAGACAGTTCACATGAAATGTCATCACTTATTTTCTCGGAAAATAAAATAAAAAAAAATATATAAATTGTCACCTGCTGCAGTTATTATTGGCATTTTAAGGGTTACTGTAAAATCACAACTGCAGCAGATGACATTCTAAAATACATCTATTTTTTATTTTTTAAAGAAAATAAAGCTTGACATATGTGAATTGTCTGCTATATTATACCTAGGGTAAATGCAGTAATCAGGTTAGCAATTCAGGCTCACTTAGATCTCATGAGCTAATTGCTTAAACCTTACAGTGCTATCCACAACAGCGGCAGACATTGTTTTTCACTCTTTTTTATTTTTCAGAGAAAAAGTCTTGACATATCATGTGAATCATCTGCTTGGCAGATGATTCACATGAAATGTCAAGTTTTATTTTCTATCAAAAATAAATTTAAAAGTGTGGTCTGCTGCAGTTTTGATTGGCACTTTAAGGGTTAATGTATGTTCAGGTTTCTGAACAAAAATGTTCAACTATTGACAATCTTATTGTCAGATATCAACTTGTAATGAAATCTATTTTGGACATTGAAAAGTATGTACTTGAAATTCATATGATATATTTTGCCTGTCAGAAGAAGTTTTTATCTCATCAAATGATTGCTTTTTAGACCTCCTCAAAGATGAAATGAAGATATACCAGTAGAAAATAAATTATGTAAAATAAGAAAGTTTTGTATGAACATAATATACTCTGGAACCTCATTATAAGACAGTTCATTATAAGAAGACTGTAGATATAGGACGGCTTAAAGGTGGACCCCAAAAGTGTTTAAGCCAAACAAAAATGTATAGATTATATAGAAAAATGACCATAAATGGTCATTTTTATATATAATCTATGCATGTTTGTTTTTCTATATAATCTATACATTTTTTATCAAAATTGTATAGATTATATAGAAAATGACCATAAATGGTCATTTTTTTTCTATATATATTTTTGTTTTTTTCTGTATAATCTATACATTTTTGTTTGGATACAACATGGTTGTATGGTTTTTTGCTTTAGATCCCAGCAATGTTATAAAGAGGTTGTGGATTTTATTGTGTTTACCCAAAATATTCTGTCAGTCGTACCTGAGAAAACAGGGTAGTTTCACATAAAACAGGCCCTAAAAAAGTATTTTTAATGATCTGTCTTCATTGTTTGCTATTTAGGCACATCACCAAGAATTTATATAACTTTGTTAAAATGTTAGGACAAGTGAGTAAGAAGTTATAATGTTAGGAATCTTTAGGGTAAATAAAGTGTACTATGTAACCTTTACCACTCTCTGGGCAAATTCAGCAGAGGACAAATCACGATATTTTTAGCTCACCTGAGCCAAAAGCTGAACAGATTGATTTTGAACTTCTTCTGAAAAAGAATCTACTGTAAAAGGAAAGTATCTACTCTTTCCCTGGTAGTGGCGACTTTTGTCATCTGCTGATAACCTTGGCAAACAGTTTGGACCCAGATCAGGCCCGACAAAACGACAGAAAGATATTTTTGAAAAAGTTAATATTAAAAAAAAAAAATCCATAGACTACAAAACAGCATGCAAAATTATCCAGCATGCTAAGAGTTAAGGGATTAAAATTCTTTCCTTGTAGAGAAGACAGCTTTTCAGAGGGGTTTCTTGCTTCGGAATGCAAACAGGAATTAACCCTTAAAGCTGCTGGTTACTTTAAAAGTCATTTCTGCAAACAGTGTGGACCCAGATCAGACTGCTCCTTTAGGAGCAGTCTGATCTGGGTCCACACTGTTTGCCTGTATGCAAAAATAGGTTTGAAAAGTTTGCAAGAATATTCAGCAGACGACATAAACAGAAGACATTTTCAGATGCAGGTTTTCTTGGCGCTTTAAGTCACAAAAATTGTCTCCCTGGTACAAAATGGTGGAAACACCATCAAGTGTATCTAGTCCCCATAAAGCACTGTCACAACAGCTGCAGACAGTATTCTGAAATATCTTCTTTTTTTTTTTGTTTGTTTTTCTTAGAATCTGCCTAGATTCGTATGAAATGTGAAGCCTTATTTTCACAGAAAATTAAAAAATAGAATAGTCTGGTGCTTTATATGTTATTAACACTTATCATGCTATGGGCAGAATCAGCAGGCGACAAACTGGTGATATTTTTCTTATTTTTCCTAGAAAATATTCATAATGTCATCTGCTGATATTTTTACCCAGCATGCAAAGCAAAAATTAGTCTTAATTATTAGCACTGGAATATTTTGAAAATTAAGAGGACTGGATATGCTTAACAGATTTTCTGCCTTTTTTTTAAAGGGAGACAATTTTTATGACTTCCTGTTTGCTTTCATGCACAGCAGAATCTCTTTGGAGCAAATTCTTTCCTTTTTGAGAAGACCCCTTTTGAATAGAGAGCGAAACCAATTGACATAGTTGTCTCCCTTGAAAGTGTATCAGTTCCCCTAAAACTAGATTTGACATTTGATCTTTTTTTACCATAATGCTAAAGCAGTACATGACCCTTCAGACTGAGATATTAAGATGAAATATAGTGGATATAGTGATCAGCCTGGCCTCCGTCGGTCCGAAGATGCATCCTTGTGCGTTCCATAACTTTGATATCCTTAGAGGTATTTTGGTTATATTTTGTAGGAATGAAGAGGAAGACCAATAGGCACGCTGCATGCAAGGGATAACTCTAAACTTTCTCTTTTATAAAGTTATGTCCTTTCCAGCTGAAATCTTGTGCAGGCCATAACTCCCATAGATAATTTGAAAATAATGGGTATGGACATATCAGGTCATATAGAAGTGTCAGATGCAAGAAAGACAACTCTCACTGTTGTCATTTTAGTTACCTCCCCTGAATGAATTTCTAAGCCAAATTCTTGTGCATGCCATAACTTCTTTATGGTTTACAATATTTTGATAATACATGTATTTGGTAAGGCATAGATAAGGACCATTAGGTGTGTCGCATGCAAGAGACAACTCTTACTTTCTTTGTTATGTAGTTATGACCCCTGAAGCCAAACTCTTGTGCAAGCCATAACTCCCATACTGTTTGAGATCATTTGAAAATATTGGGTAGGGACATATATCAGATCATGTAGAAGTGTCACATGCAACAAGGACAACTCTTACTATTTTCATTTTCTAGTTACCTCCCCTGAAGGAACTTCCAAGTAAAAAACTTGTGTGTACCATAACTTAAGGGTTTAAAATATTTTGATAATATTTTGTAAAGGCATAGATTAAGTCCATTAGGCATGTCACATGCAAGAGAGACAACTCTCACTTTCTTCATTATGCACTTAGTTCCCTGAAGCTGTAATCTTGTGCAGGCCATAACTCCCATACTGTTTGAGATAATTTGATAATATTTGGTAGGCACATATATCAGGTCATATAAATGTGTCAGGTCAAGTAGAAGTAGCGCATGCAGCAAGGACAATTCTTGCTTCAGTCTTCTAGTTATCTCTTCTGAACAGATTTCTAAGCCAAATTCTTGTGAGTGCCATAACTTTTGGTTTGAAATATTTTGATGTTATTTGGTAGAGGCATAGATAAGGGCCTGTAGGCATGTTGCTTACAAGAGAGACAACTTTCACTTTCTTCGTTAAGTACTATGTCCCCTGAAGCCAAAATCTTGTGCAGGCCATAACTCACATACTGTTTGAGATAATTTGAAAATATTGGGTAGGGATATATATCAGGTCATATAAATGTGTCACATGCAAGAAGTATAACTTTTGCCTTGTTCTTTTTCTAGTTATCTCCCCTGAATGAATTTCTAACCCAAATTCTTGTGCATTCTATAACTTCTTAATGGTTAGATATATATTGATAATATTTGGTGGAGGCATATATAAGGATCAGTAGGCATGCCATGTGCAAGAGTACTCTCTCTTTCTCCATTATGTACTTATCTCCCCTGAAGCTGAAGTCTTACACAGGCCATAACTGCCGTACTGTTCTACATAACTTGATAATTTTTGGTAGGGAAATATATCAGGTCAAGAAGGAGAGTCACATACAAGAAGGATAAAGTTTGCTTAGTTGATTTTCTGGCTATCTCCCTTGAAGTCAAAATCTTGTGCTGGCCATAACACCATTCTGTTTGAGATAATTTGATAATAATTGGTAAAAACACATTGTTTATCCGGCTTTACAAATAGTATAAAGTAATCACATCAAAAGTCACCAATAGATGATTTTAGACAAATAAAACTGGCTGTTTCAGGGAGATTGTTGTTGTAGAGAGTATACAGGTACAGTACATAAACACTCAGAAGAGTGGCTGTTACAGAGAAGAAGTTGCTGTTGTTGGGAGATGATCATTCATGGAAGTACCACTGTACTGAAGTGAAACAACTGTGGATGTCACCTCTCAACAACAGCCACCTCATATAACAACTACTTCTCTGATTTTCCAAAGTGCTATTTTACTATATATATTAAACCACTTCACAGTAGCAACCTTCCTACAACAGTCAGTTATGTATCTTCCCAATATATACAAGGGGTAGCTGTTGTAGGGAGGTTGCACTGTCATTTAAAAAGAAGAAATAGTTGTACTTATTTTGGAATTAGGTGAAAGACAATTAAACCTTCTTTTCAATTTTATCTATTCGATAAGGAATTAAATTAATGATGAATTTATTGTTTGATAAATGTTTGTGAAATATTTGTACAATTTAGGCTAATGATGTACCCTGATCTGTAGTTATCTGAACCGTACAAAGCTCCAGATAAGAGGCATATCCAGGAATATTCTTTTCTTATTTCTCAATTAAAACATATGTTGTGGGTACTCATTAGAAGCACCTCAGTGAGGTGCTTCTAATGAGTACCCACAACATATGTTTTCATTGAGAAATAAGGAAAATATCAATACTTTTTGGTTGAAAAAAAAATGCCTTATCAACAGATTTGAACAGATTTACTAAATGGGTAGGATGGTTATGTCAATTACTGATATGACCTTATATTCATAGTAATATTAAATAAAACAAGAATTTAGCATGTATGTTAATCATCTTGTTCAATGGCTATATAAAACTTGTTGAAAGCAACTTTAGTACTTGGATTTATCATTTATAATCTTTAATGGTAAGATTTATAGATAAAAGCATCCAAGTATATTATCTATATTCATGTATATATGTATTGTTGGATTCTTATATTGGTGGTTTCAAAAGACAAGCTCTCTTGGTGTCATTGCTTGGCTGGTCTGTGATTGTAGCACCTCCTGGACATCTTCTTTACTATTTTTCAAAAGCTGGGAACCAAACATATTCCCTGTTTAACGCTTAGCATTCTGGGTAAAATTTTTAGCAGATGGCATTTTGATTTTTTTTTTAAATTTCCCAGGTGATAGGATTTGACATCTTATGCAAATTGTCTCCAACAATTTGCATGAAATGTCAGATCCTGTTTTCTGGGAAGAGTAAGAAAAGCTCTATCATCAATTTGTTGTCTGCTGAATTTGCCCAGCAAGTGCACCTGAAGTTTAATGGTAGTGATGTACTGTATGTGTGTGTGTGTGTGTGTGTGTGTGTGTGTGTGTGTGTGTGTGTGTGTGTGTGTCTGTCTGTCTGTCTGTCTGTGCTTGCATGCATGAATGCCTGGTAAAACAAATCAGAAAAACTGAAAGTGGTAAAATTTGTCAGTGATTTTGGAGAATTATTTCACTGATCGGTCTTGAATGCAGACAAACAAAGGATTATGATATTAGCATCCTAACATTTAGGAAAACTTGGAACTAAAAGATGAGCCTTGTTTCATGCTGGAGGTCCTATGCACTAAAAGAGGTCTATTCCCTGAAAACATAGGTACCATATCAACTGTATGTATTCAAACAGACAAGCCTGAGCAAACCGTGTAGACTCAGATGAGATGCCACAGAATATGGCATCTCATCAGTGTCTACACGGTTTGCCATACATCCAGCAAGTGTTAGACACAACATCGGGTAGTAATTTTTTATTTTTTCAAATTTTTAGAACAAGTATGGTAAGGAGTTGAGGTGTCAGAATACTTAGGGTAAATACAGTAGTAACTAGTTTTATTGCTTTTATTATTATTATTTTTCTTTTCAGAAATCATAAGACTTGACATTTCATATGAATCATCTCTTAGGCTTTAAGAATCAACTTTTTATAATCTGAAAATAAGCTACAGCCTGAGAAAATGTACATTACATGTATGTAACTGGCATAATTATGCACCCAGTGAAGACTCAGTTCAGCAGACGATACTTTGAAATATTTTTATTTTCAGAGAAAGCAAAGCTACAGATCATAGTTTTGTTTATTCTTCTAGTCATTTGATGTATGCATGCTGGAAGCCTGGCTCCAGTTTCCAGTGACTAAATATTTTTTCATATAATCCTGTTTGATAATCCTATAAAATAAAACTAAAATAATATCATGGCTATAAAGGCTGGTCACTAGTGACCAGCCTTTATAGTCATGATTACTTTTGTTTGATTTTAATGGATTATCAAACAGGATTATAAGAAAGAAAATATTCAATCACTGGAGACTGGAGCCAGTCTAGCATGCTGGTAATGTAACCAATTAGGTACACAGATCACTTCTGCAGCCACCCTGGAAGATGCCTTCAAACACTACACTCAGTGATAAGGCTACCCCAGGTGAAAAAGTTAACAAAATTTCACTGTAATAGCTCCAAAATTCTACTGAAATTTCACCAAAATTTCATAGGAAAAGTACTGATAAATTTGGTCAATATTCTAGCAGAATTTCACCATAATTTCAGCGAAATTTTGGAATTATTATGACCAAATTTATCACTGTAATTTAAGTGAAATTTCACTGATAGATCTATGATATTACAATGAAATTTCAGTGATATTCCTGAGAAATATCATTGAACTTTCAGTGATATTTAAGCAAATTATTTCATTGAAATTTTATAGAACTTCCAGTGAAGTATCACTGAACTTTTTTGTAATATTAACTTGTTCCCAAAATGCTCTATATCTTTTAATTATACTGGGCAGAAGATGGATATTAGATCATCCATAAAATGTCATGGGGAAATAAAACAACAAACTCTTTTCTGTGAATGGCTACATAATGAATTCCTAGAGCTCAGTCCCTGTTTACATGCCATACTCTACCCCACCCATTTTAAATGACTATCTTTTTTTTTTAAGAAAAAAAAATCAACAGCCCCTTACTTATGATGATGTTTGATATATTTTTTTCAGTCAAAGTTGTGTCAACTAGGGCCTGGCAGCATACTTAATTGTTTAATCTAACACTATTACTTAAATCATCAGAAACTGTTAACCTTTAAAAACCATGTGCTCCTGCAAACTGTACTGTGACTGCCATCATATTGCTTGATTTCTGCCTTACAGTTTTCCTACAAAATCTTTTAAACTGTACATAGTCTCATTTATACTCACTATATCAGCTAACCTTCTGTGATGTTTGCCATCTAGAAACTGTCTCATAATTAATTTTTCCCTCAACTTTGAAAATCCCTCCATTAACTAGGCAGCCATTTTTTCCCCATCATGCATCTGAAGTGATGATGTCATCACTGATATTTCACTGATATTTCAGTGAAATTTGATGAGATTTCGCTATGAACTAAAATCTATTCTATTTTCATTGGCAAAATGATTTAAGATAAAAAAATATATATAACTTAAGAAGATACACCCTGCATAGCACACAAAAAGCACTGCTATACAGTCTAGTTTTGAATCATAGAAATTTTCCTTCCATGCATATTTCAAATTTGTATTTTCTTTTTCTTGAATTAAAGGCCAAAATATTGATGAAATTCTATAAGCTGCTTTTAAACTAGTTTAAATGCAATTTCATGGCAATATCACTGGAGTTGTATGAAATTTCAGTCAAACAGCAGAATATCACTGATAGTTCACTGTATCACCAGACTTTAAATGAAATTTCACTGAAATATCACTGGAATTTTATGAAATTTTGGTCAAACAGCAGAATATCACTGATATTTCGCTATATCACCGAAATTTGGGTGAAATTTCACTGAAATTTCAGTACCATTTTCACCTGGGTACAGCTTTTTGTTTTTAGCTTTACAAGAGATTTTAGCCCCTCCAGAAAAGTATAATTTGCATTTTAAATTTTCTTTTAATTTGTGTCCCTACACTTCAAATTTGGGGATGAAATGTTGCATTTTTACTTATATTTTTGTCTGATAATTATTTTATTTGATCGACCCAAAATTATTTTTATTTCTGTTCCTCCCTCCCAACAGCAACTTTTTAAGGAATCACCTTTAAACCTAAAGATAAAAAAAAATTGGCTTAATCATTCTCTTTTGTTTTCAGGACATAACAGACAATTTCGAAAGAAAAAATTCCTGACACTGATCAAAGGCTTGAAAACATGAAAAGACAGGTATGTATGTCATTCCAGGTTTGTCATCATAGGTTGCTTTGGTTTATATGCATTACATTTATCTTAAATTTTCAAATCGACACACCTGAGCAAACAGTGTAAACTCAGATCAGATGCTGCATACTGCAGCATCTGATCTGAGTTTACACTGTTTGTCACTCATCTAGCAGCTTTTAAACACAAGAACAGATAGTATAATGGACATGCTCAATGTTTATGACAAATATGGTAAGGACTTAATGGGAATAAATTAACTTTTAGAGGAGGTAACTCTTTCAACATTGTTTTTAACTCGCTTCTGAAAAGGGGTGTACTCTAAAAGGAAAGAATTTACTCTGTCTGGATCAAATTCTTTGCTATTAGAAAAGACTTCTTTTCCCTCTGGGAGCAAATGAGGGAAAAAGTGTCTACTCTAAATGGAATGAATTTCAAGAGGGAGCAAATTCTATCCTTTTAGAGTACACCCCTTTTCAGAAGGGGCTTGGTTTTCTCTATGTCAAATTCTACTTTCTGGAGGAAAAAAAATATATATTGTAAATTTGTCGTCTGCTGAATTTGTCCAGAGCATGCTAAGTTTTAAAGGAGATGTATAAAACAGGAAATCCTATCACAGCATGGGCATCTGTGCAGTCTAATCAGGGACTTCACCATTTGCCTATAGAGATGCCCTACCCCAACCCCTTGTTGTTGTAGAATCTATGCTGATGAAAGCTGTGGTCCTTGATCAAATGTATGGATGCCACAGTTGATCTCAATCAATGACCTTTATTTTTCTCATATGCTCTTTAACCTTTACCGCTCTCTGAGCATAGTCAGCAGACAACAAATTGGTGATATTTATCTTTTTTTCCCCAGAAAACAGGATTTGACATTTCATGCAAATTGTCTCCATTGGAGACAATTTGCATGAAATGTCAGATCCTGTTTTCTGGTAAAAATAAGAAAAATAATTCAAAATGTGTCTGCTGAAAATTTTACCAAGAATGCAAAGTTAATATGGCCTCTTTTGGCTTTTGGTGTAATGCAGATCATTCATATTCTGTTTTATTGTCGGTCAAGTAGGTTTGTGTGCTCCGATTTCTTTTTCAAAATATGACACTTATATGCTTTGATTGTGAGATAAAACAAACACTTGAGAATTTAAGAAATATCTTCATATTTATACTATAAATATCTTCTTGACTTTTACTCCTTTCGATAGGATTTCATGTTCATTATAAGGATTCAGACAAGGGGAGTATTCACGAGAGGATTTTTTGTTAGTTTTCACCAAAATTTATCTTGTGGGTACTGAATGAAATTGCCTTCCCTTAACTCTTTCACTACCACAGGCGATAATAATTGGGTTTTGCAAACAGCATAGATCCAGATGAGACGGCTCAATGAGCCGTCTCATCTGGATCTATGCTGTTTGACATTCAGTCTTTCAACTTTACATACAAATGTCTTTCCAAACAATAATTTGTTAAAATAAAAAAGCAGACAACAAATATATATATGTTGTCTGAAATTTGGTCCTGAAAGAGTTAAGCAAGAGGCAATTCCAGTGAGTACACACAAGATATCTTTTGATGCAACAACAAAATATCCCAAATTATCACTTCTAATATTACTGTCTGGTACTATGCATGTTTAGGATTCAGATAAAGAGAATTTTCAAAGGGAAAAGCATCTCTTCTTTCCATATTTCACTCTTTGGTTTAAATAGTATTTTAACAGAGAAATGCAAAACAGAACATAGCATGTATGGCATATATACCAAAGGGATGCAGAACAAAGTCACTCTTAGAATGCTAAGTTGGAAGTGTAAAATTTGATGTCCCTATTACAACTTTTAATGTTATTTTTTTATACCTGCACACATGAGCAATGTAGTAATCTAAAAAAAAAATAAAATATTTTTTTCAGGTTTATGGAGATAACTATTCTTAAAATAGTCTGACTGAAGATTTATATTTCAATTTTCAGCTTTATAGTCCTTTAAAAAATGTTGTATAAATTAGTCAGAGACTAGTGCACTTTACGAAAACAAAAAAACATGCTACTTTAGATGTTACATGATGTGCAATGAACAAAAGGGGCCCTTACGCAATTTGCGGACAATGCAGGCTCTGATTTGTGCAGCCTGATCTGGGCCTTCATTTTCCACTTATTCAATGGATACTGTAGTTTATGTCGACGAACAGAGAATGTCCAGATCAGACTGCATAGGTGTGCACGCTCATCTGGACCTTGCATATGGCATAAGGGCCTTTTTCCCATGTTGTGCATGAAAGAAAGTTTATACTTCATATACCATATTTCCCTGAAGAAGACAGTTACTTGGTGGGACAACAGTGTAGATCCATACCAGCAGCTTCTAATGAGCAGTTAGATAAGGCTCTGCACTGTTTGCCATTTGGGCAGCACACCAGGGAACCAAGTAGTGGCAATAAAGTCATTAGTGAGTGGTACCACTTTTGGCCTCATTTTGCCTATGTCATTAACTTACAAGGGAGACACCTCTGTCAAAACTTTTTGCCTCCCTTCTGAAAAGGGGTTTACTTTAAAAGGAAAGAATTTACTTACTTGCAGAAAAGAGGAAAAGAGGTCTAGTTTAAAAGGAAAGAATTTACTTACCTTGCAAAAAAGAGGTCTACTTTAAAAGAAAAGAGTTGACACCCCCACCCTTGGGTCTGCTTTAAAAGGAAAGCATTTTGCCCCCCTTGGGAGCAAATGCTTTCCTTTTAAAGCAGACCCCTTTTCAGAAGGGGATTTTTTTTTGTGTGTGCAGGAAAGTCAAAAACTTTGTCTCCCTTGTAAACAATGGTAGAAAATCGACCAAGTGTATCCAGTCCTCTTAAACAGATTTGTTTCGAACATTTTGGGTATCACAAAACTGCAGAGTACAGTATAAGTGGACCTTTATCTTGACTGCACAGTTTGTTAGTAAAAGTGCATCACCCTCATACTGGCTAATGATTTATGGTGATAACAATTCACGGAAAAGCAAAAAAACTTTGGAAATGACTTGCTTCAGATATGCTGAACTTTTTACCAGCAGTTTATATGAGGCTGTACTACTATGAAATTTGAAACTATCTGGTTAACTCCCCATATGTAAAGGGATGAAATTTCATAGCCTTTTTATGGTAACCAGAACTTATTTTTAATTAAGCTTTAGATCATTTATGTAGATGTAGACTTAATTATGATACTTGAAACCCAACAAGACAAGATACCTTTAGTGGATATTTTGTTGTTCCACAGAAAATACATTGTATCATTTTTATTTGAATCATCATATAGATATTTTATTAGATTTCAATAAAACATGTTTCATCTTAAGCAAGTTCTGGCGAAATCCAGAAGAGAACAAGCTGATTTTTTTCTGTTTATTTCCAGAAATAGGGTTTAACATTTCATGCAAAGCAATGGACTAATAAGACTGTTTGCATGAAATTTCATCTGCATTTCTGGGAAAAAGAAGACATGTTCTGATTTTATTTATCCAGATTAAAGCATTAACTATTTTCACGAAGAAATCCTGTTAAATTCATCATTGAAAATCAAAGAGTTTTTATGACCTGCATATTTCAAGAGTTGCTGAGGTTTTGTCTATGAATGAAATGGGCAGTCCCAACATTAGATTCTATTGGTTCAGCTGCCGTGCCAAATGCAAATTATGAAACTTCCATATTTTTTAAAAAAATCATCATCATGGCAACTGAAAGATCAACTGTGAACACAGTTCAGCAATATCTTTGCCAGTTTTGTTTGGGAAGAAGTACTTGATTCTATGAGTCCTGCTTCAAAACTTGATCTTACTTCTACTTCTCATGCATGAGCACAGTGGTTGGGATGCAACAGAAATAAATGTCTGCATAACAGAAGAAGTATATAGATTTTGTGCACAAGTTCTGCCAATCTGTTAACCCTGAAAGCACAGCAAATTTATGTCAGACGACATTCTAAAATTGATATTGTTATTTTTCAGAGAAAATAAGATTTGATATTTCATATGAATTCTCAAAACAATTCACATGAAATGTCAAACTTATTTTCTTTAAAAAAAAATAAAAAGACATTTCAAAGAGTAGTCTGCTGTAGTTATGAGTCGTGTTTTAAAGGTAAATGTATAAATATCCACACTTTGCAAGAACAGCCTATTAACATATGTTATATGTAGATCCCAATTTTTGTAAAATGCAATTAAATAACAACAGTTGCTTTTTTTCCATTGTAATGGAAATGGTTGCCTGCTTCTGTTAGCAGGCTTTGACCATTGGGCCTCTTGTTTTACTGTTGAGGGTAATGATTTGAAAATATTTTTTTGTGGGACTAATCACTTTATTTTCCTTTTCTAAAGCAATATTGACTATTGTCTTCCAATTCCCATAGAAATTCTTGTTGGAATTAACAAATCCGATTTGCTCCATAAATGATTGATGATGAAATATTTCATGCTTTATTGATCAGTATGGAAATACAGTAATTGCCCTAAATATTGGGACACTGAAACTCCTTACCATACTTGTCCTAAAATTGGAATTAGTTCTTATTAAACCCATTCACATCCAGTGGACTCTTCTACCACAACTCTTTGGACAGGTTTATTAGCTCACCATGAGCACGAAGTGCTCATGGTGAGCTATTGTGGTCAGTCAATGTCCGTCGTCCGTCATGCGTCGTGCGTCGTGCGGCATCAACAATTGCTTTAAAAGCCTACTCCTCCTACACCCCTGGGCCAATTGACTTGATACTTGGTAGGAAGCATCGGGAAGACTTGTAGATCAAAAATAGCTAAAATTGTTCCGATCGGAAATCCAAGGTGGCCGCCATGGCCGCCATCTTGAAAATCTATTTTTCGCTTCTTCTCCTGAACCGAAAGGCCAATTGACTCCAAACTTGCTAGGAACCATCAGGGTGACTTGTAGATTAAAAATAGCTAAAATCGTGCCGATTGGAAATCCAAGATGGCCGCCATCTTGAAAATATATTTTTCGCTTCTTCTCCTGAACCGAAAGGCCATTTGACTCCAAACTTGCTAGGAAGCATCAGGGTGACTTGTAGATAAAAAATAGCTAAAATCGTGCCGATCGGAAATCCAAGATGGCCGCCATGGCGGCCATCTTGAAAATCTATTTTTTGCTTCTTCTCCTGAACCGAAAGGCCAGTTGATTCCAAACTTGCCAGGAAGCATCAGGATGACTTGTAGATTAAAAATAGCTAAAATCGTGCCGATCAGAAATCCAAGATGGCTGCCATGGCCACCATCTTGAAAATCTATTTTTCGCTTTTACTCCTAAACCCAAAAGCCAATTGACTCCAAACTTGGTAGGAGGCATTGGGGTGACTTATAGATCAAAAATAGCTAAAATCATGCCTATCGGAAATCCAAGATGGCCGCCATCTTGAAAATCTATTTTTCGCTTCTTCTCCTGAACCGAAAGGCCAGTTGACTCCAAACTTGGTAGGAAGCATCGGGGTGACTTGTAGATCAAAAATAGCTAAAATCATGCCGATCGTAAAACCAGGATGGGCGCCATGGCAGCCATCTTGAACATCTATTTTTCGCTTCTTATCCTGAACCGAAAGGCCAGTTGACTCGAAACTTGGTAGGAAGCATTTGGGTGACTTGTAGATCAAAAATAGCTAAAATCATGCGGATCGTAAATCCAAGATGGCCGCCATGGCGGCTATCTTGAAAATCTATTTTTCGCTTCTTCTCCTAAACCCAAAAGTCACTTGACTCGAAACTTAGTAGGAAGCATCAGGTTGACTTGTAGATTAAATGTAGCTAAAATTGTTCTGATCAGAAATCCCAGATGGCCGCCATCTTGAAAATCTATATTTAGCTTCTTCTCCTGCACCGAAAGGCCAATTGACTCCAAACTTCGTAGGAGACATTGGGGTGACTTTTAGATCAAAAATAGCTAAAATCGTGCCAATCGGATATCCAAGATGGCTGCCATGGCACCCATCTTGAAAATCTATTTTTCGCCTCTTCTCCTGAACTGAAAGGCCAGTTGACTCGAAACTTGGTAGGAAGCATTGGGGTGACAGGTAGATCAAAAATAGCTAAAATCGTGCCGATCGTAAATCCAAGCTGGCTGCCATTTAGAGTTTGTTCAAATGATCATGCTCAATTGACTGGCATGCTATATATCTTCTTCTTCAAAATAAAGAACTGCTTAAATGATGATCTTTTCATTAGTTGCTATGACAGGATTGGAAAAATGTTGCATAACATCTGCATATCTGCAGTGGCTATGTCACTCAGGTGAGCGACCCGTGGCCCCTGGGCCTCTTGTTTCCAATAGCAGGGTGTCTGGTTAGTTTTTATTTTTGCTATGTTTTATAGAAATTCCTGCAATTAATGCAGACCCTAATAAGATGCCACATTCCGAAGCATTTGATCTGGGTCTGCACTGTCTGCCAATTACCCTTTTGCGGGGTTTCCGCTTAAATTAGAAATTTAATTATCCCTTAAAGTGCTAAGCAAAATTGTAGCATTCTAATTGTTATTTTTATCATTATTAGTTTTCAGAGAAAATAAGACATTGCATTTCATGTTAACCATCTGCTAGGCAGATGTTTCACATGAAATGTCAAGCCTTATTTCCCTGGAAAAAATGTATAAAACTTGTCTGCTGCAATTGTCATTAGCACTTAAAGGGGTGAGTCCATTTGACCACATGGTAATGTACATGTATCCAAAAAGGCAGCTGGATTGCAAACAGTCTGGATCCAGATCAAACTAGGAGTAGTTTGGTTTGGATCTAGACTGTTTGCTAATATAAGTCTGTTCAAATATTAAGAGTATTAAAATATGATATTTAGATTTTTGATTTTTGTCTTAATACAGGAAGGAATATAGGAAAGTAAGATTCTAGAAAAAGGTAAAAATACTGTAACCTAGTTTTTAATCATGTCTTTTTAATTCATTTCTAAACTCTGTTTGTTTATTATTTTTGACAGTTGAATATTTCTGACATTTTATGAAGCAGAAGTTTACATTTTTTTAATTTCTATGTCTGAAAAGTTACAAGTTGGTTGCTAACTGGCAAATTCTGTATTTTGCTTTTTTTTACCCCATACATATATTATGTTTACAAAGTACTAACCTGTAAAGTGCTCTGCAAAATTATAGCCTTTGACATTCTTAATTTTATTATTATCATTACGAAAACACGCCTATATAATTTTGACCCCCTTAAACCCCACTTTTATATAGTAAAACTGGGGTTTACAGGGGTATACATTATTTTTCTTATTTCTGCTAAAAACATAGGTTGTGAGTACTCGTTATAACTGCCTCGCCGAGGTGGTTCTAACGAGTACCCACAATCTATGTTTTGAGCAGAAATATGAAAAATATCAGAGTTTTTCATCTGAAAATTTTCAGTTTTTGGAGATGAAATTTTCTATATATTTGAATAGGCGAGTTTTCATAATGTTTCTCAGAGAAAATAAGAGCATTTCTTGTGAAATATCTGCCGAGCAGACAATTCACATGAAGTGCCAATCCCTGTTTTCTCTAAAAAGACAAAAAAGAAAAAATAAATAGAAATAACAATGTTGCCTGCTGCAGTTTTTAATTAGCACTTTTAAGGTTTTAAGAAATTCATATTAGGTACCCACAGATTAAATCTGGAAATTAAAAAAGGCATATCTGTTTGGAATGTCACTATACTGAGTTTTAAAACAGTTCAATTAAGAATTCAAGTACAAACAAAAAACTGGATAACAAACAGAGTTTGAATTGTAGGACCTTATAACTTTCTACTAATAACTTCTTTATTGCTGAAAACATAAATGTCAACTTCTCATTAACAAGTAGACTCACATTTTGAGAAACATTCTCAATATTTCTGCATGCAAGACTAAAAGTAGAATTATTAGAACTAACATACTTAAGAATTGTATTAGGTAACCTGTTCAAGCACCAATCACCATTGCAAAAAGTGGCATTTTGATTTTTTTTTTCAGAGAAAATAAGGCTTGTTGTTCCTAGAAGACAGTTCACATAAAATGTCAAGCCTAATTTTCTCTGAAAACTAATATAAAAACAAATAAATAAATGTCATCTGCTGCTACAAATCTGTTCGGTGCTTTAAGGGATAATAATATGATAAGGCAGTCTCCTGCATGATTCTTACTTAAAATTGACTTCCTTAACCTTTAGCACTCTCTAAACAAATCAGCAGATGATGAATTGATGATCTTATTCTCCCCAGAATATAGGGTTTCATCTTACATGCAAATTTCCTTCCAAGTAGACAACAGGGTATGATATTTTGTGCAGTTGTCTCCTTAGAAGGCAATTTGCCTGAAATTCTGGGGAAAATGCTAAAAGCATTTCAAAATATCAGCTGCTGAATTCAGCATGCAAAGCTGCAAGTAAAAAATTACTTATACATGTACTAACATGATGATAATCAAAGGGCTGAACAGCCCTGAAATGACAGATTCTGTGAGAAACTAATTAATTCCAGGTATCATTCTGTTCTCCATTTAAGTTTGTGAGAATCTTCTTCGTCGAAAAAAAAAGAGCTATAGCGAACAACAAAGGTGCTGATCAGCCTGTGCGGATGCGCAGGCTGATCTGCGCCTTTGTTGTTCGCACATGTATTAAGTCATGTTTTCTCAGCGACTCACCATAGATCAAGCACAAGTCGCACTACTTTTGTATGGATAGCTCTTCAATGGCGTACTAATATACACACAGTAAAACATTGGGTCTACTTTTGTGCATGGATAAATACGAAATTTAATAGTAGTCAAAGTTACTTTCTCTAAAACCATGCGTGCCAATGAAGAATGACAGACAGAATCTGTCATTAAAAGTTACTTATACTAACATGATGATACTGACAGTACAAAAGATATTCTGAGACCGATTTACCCTTGATGGGGCTTCCATAGGCTGGCTCCTGTCTAACTGATATTTGAATCAGCATAAAAATGATTTATATTTTACAAAAAAATCCCCATCTTCTGGAATATGTCTTTCTCTCTGATTTGGCTGAGTTACGCCGGGTGAAGGAGATGATATTTGTAGAAAAATAGTCAGGGAGGGGTATTTTACCTTTGTTAGATGAGGAAACGAAAACTCATAGCTGGGGTTACCAAGCTTTGAGCAGTTTGATAAATAAGTACATGTATGCAATTTTGAAGAATGCTGTATAATTCTATTAAGTTTGTTAACAAGTGCAAGTAATGAGCACCTTCATATTCATCTCTTAACACATTGAAAATCTGGGCATGCAGGGGTATACATACAGAAATCTTTCCCAGATAATAAGAAAAACAAAAGTTAACCCTTGTCCTGCTGAACCCGGATATACCCTGTTTTGCAAACAGTGTAGATCCTGATCTGGATCTGCACTGTTTGCCATCAAGTTTGCAAATCTATAACAAAAGTCTGGATCAAGTAATCTGATTGGCTGAAAATTAGAAGTGGGCGTGGCATCTTAATTTATTCAGCAGGACAAGGGTTAATAGTTATCTGCTGAAATTCATATTCAGAATACAAAGGTACCAAATTTTCAAAAACCTGTGAACTTTGATCAAACAAGTCAATAATTCCAATAAACATCTAGTTAATTAAATGTTAGATAATATGTATAGGGTTAATGAATTTTATTTGTTCTGAAAATTTTACTTTCCATTGACCCATTGTCAGACTGAATGAACTCACCTACACTATATATTTGAAGAGCCCAATTTCAATTTTAGGTATGTCTGGCTATGAGATTTAGATATTCCTAGAGAAAAGTGGTTGTACTATTTGCAAACAGTGGAGACTTTGATCAGATGCCGCATTATACGGCATCAGATCTGGGTCTGCACTGTTTGCCAAATACCCTTATAGGAGTCTCCAGACTACAATATGTTTCATTTGCTCCATACCTTATGGTCTCAAATCATGGTTGCAGCAGAAGACATTCTCGGATATTTTAAAAGGCTGGACATGTCATGTGAAGTGTCTGTTATATACTTAAAGCCATTAGAAATGCAACTGATATATTTGTTGTTTTGTCTCATTTATTGCAATGTTTCAAGCATTTGATTTGCTTAATCAACTTGGCTTTTGTACAAGAACAGTTAAACAAAAGTTGCCCTCAGATGCTCACTCATGCATAAACTTCTGATGAAAAATGGCAAAATCATTGAATCGGACAAAAATTACTGAAAAGTTCTTGTTACTGTTGATTATTGTCGTCAAAAATGCCATATAAAGGGTAGCTTCCATTTTTTATGCATACTCTAAGTCAGTCACTTAAAAACTGAAAAATCAATGAAAGCTGGTTCCTGACATCTATCCACAGACTTCCGAACAATATTCAATACTGTTTGCCAGATACCTGTTTAGGGTCTCCAGTCTTCAATGGGTTAAAGTCCAAAATATTTAGGACAAACATGTTAACAAAATTCTATTACACTTTGCAGGCTGACACTTCCAGGATGAAAATTGTGGTATGCACATTTATTAAAGAGGGAGTTTTGATAAGAAGTTGCATGGTACTTGCCACTGGAACTGTAACCATAGCCATTGATTAATTGTAGAGAAATAACAAACAAATTTAATTCAATTCATTGTCCAATATATCCAGAATAAGATAAAAGCAATCAAATGGGGACACATATTCACCTGAAGGTCTGAATAATTTATCAGTTTGTTGCCTCTTTGGTTTAAAATGATCATTTTGCTGTCAAGGGTCTAGTCTCTTACACTGGATTGAGTAATGCAAATACAAGGCCACAGGTAAGATTTTTCTTTCAAAATGCAAATGAAATATAAACCCTAAAGTGCCAAGCAAAATTTTGGCTTATGATGCTTTCATTTTTCAAATTTATTTTTCAGAGAAAATAAGGCTTGACATTTCATGTAAATTGTCTGCTAGGCAGATTATTTGCATGAAGTGTCAATTCTTATTTTCTTATGTTTTCAGAGAAAATGCTTGACATTTCATGTGAATTGTAGTCAGATGAGTAGCCTAATTTTCTTGGAAAAACATAAAAAAGTTGTCTACTGCAGTTGTGATTGGTGCTTTAAAGATAACATAAGACATTTTTCTGACATGTATCTATAAGATAATTGTTTTTTCCTACAAAACTGTTGTAATTAAAATAAATTTCTCTATTGGGGCAATTTTAATGATTTACCACATGTTTCGATATTTACTCTAAATTGAAAAATACCTCAACATGTTGATGTACCTAGAACTGTTGTCTTGGGGGAAGAGGAAGGGGAGGGGGATGGCAAACTGTGTACATCCTGATCAGATCAGGGTTGCACTGCTTGCTCATGCCAGCTTATCCCAATAATTAGGGTATATATGGTATTATGTGTTAGGAAATATGAAAATATTTCTCTTGAGATCCTTCTTTTCTGGAACTATAAAATTATTTTCAGTTATTCTAACACTGTATTCACACTGAGTAGTCAAATAGACATGCCTGAGCAAACAGTAAAGACCCAGATCAGATGCTGCATAATGCAGCATCTGATCTGGGTCTTCACAGTTCTAGCAGTACTTTAGATAATTAACAGATAGTTAAAAGGACTTATTCAAGTTCTGGAACAAAAATGGTAAGAAATGACAGGGTCCGAATATTTAAGATAACAACAGTATATAGCATTATTGTAGGTGATTTAACTTTGCTTTAGGTGAAGGGATCCCACTTATCATATATTTACCCTTAGAATTTGGACACCTCAACTCCTTACCATACTTGTTCTAAAGTTTGAACAAGAACAATTTACTACCCAATGTTGTGTCAACAAATTGCTGGATGAATGGCAAACAGTGTAGATCCTGATGAGATGCTGCAGAATGTGGCATCTCATCTGGGTCTACACTGTTTGCTCATGCCTATCTGTCTGAATACATACAGTAAATATGGTAGAGTCTTATACATGTAGCCTCTTAACTGATCTAAAGGGTAGACAAGGTCTTATATACACTGAATTAAATATTGATAAATCATATTTTGAAGAAAACAAAACAAAAACAAAATTGTTTTGGCAAACCTTGACAAAGCCTAGGATAAGATATAGTAATTTTCTATCCAGGATCTGTATGTCCAGCCATGATGACATCGTCTCCAAAACATCTGAAGTGATTTGAACTTTATTTGGTGAAAATGTTCCCTTGGTAAGGTGATTCAAGTTTATGCTTTTGTGCCAAATGGCCCTTTTGATTGATCACCATGCCAATCTAATATCACATAGAGATTGGTTGCCATGGCAGTAGTTATCTTTAAAACAGGAAATCTTGAAACAACATCTCCTCCAAAAGCACTGAAGAAATTTTAGCCAAATATGGCACTTATTATCCTTGAAAAAAAAAGATCTACTCTAAAAGAAAAGAATTTGCTCTCCTCAGCAGCAAATCCTTTCCTTTTTAGAGCAGACTCCCTTTCAGAAGCGGACTGGTATACAGGAAAGCAAACAGGAAGCCATCAAAAGTTTTCCTCCCATGTAAAAATGGCTCAATATCAGGTGTATCCTTATTGTCCTGCTAAACCCAGCCTTTGCAAACAGTGTAGATCCAGATCAGTTGGCTTCTGAAGAAGCCAACTGATCTGGATCTGCACTGTTTGCCATTAAATATGTGAATCTATATCAAAACCCTTGATCAAGTAATCTGATTGGCTGAAAATTAGAAATGGGTGTGGCTTCTTATTTGATAATTCAGCAGGACAAGGGTTAACATACTTATCCTAAATTTTGAATAACGGATTCCAAAAGGAATGACCCTTGAGAGCATTGAACACTCACAAAACTGTAAACAGCTGAAGTGTTAGATTTTCTGGCCCAGGGCAATTAGGCTTCATATAAAAGACCATTTAACTGCTTGATAATGTATCAAAAGAAGTGGCAGTTGAATGTCAAACAGTGTAGACCCTAATCAAATGCTGCATTTTGCTGCATCATATCAGGGTCTACACTGTTTCCTAAGCCTGTCTGTCCTAATACTGGAGGTAAATTAATACTACATTCTCTTCTTTGATGGCACTGTGATGACCCTAAAAATCTTTGATAATGACTATTAATGCTTAGCATGCTTGCTAAATTTTTCAGCAGATTACATTTTGAAATATTTTTCTTAATTTTGCCAGAAAGAAGACTTTGACATTTCATGCAAATTGTCTCCTTTGTAATGTCAATGTCTATTTTCTGGCAAAAATAAAAAAAATTTCATCAATTTGTCATCTGCTATTTTTGCCCAGCATGCTTAGCGTAAATCGCATGTATGGAAGGAATGTATACTTTGTCCTATAGTTTTATTCCATTAACCCTTGTCCTGCTGAATAAATTAAGATGCCATGCCCACTTCCAATTTTCAGCCAATCAGATCACTTGATCCAGATTGTTGATATAAATTCACATACTTCATGGCAAACAGTGCAGTTCCAGATCAGTTGGCTTCTTCAGAAGCCAGCTGATCTGGAATCTACACTGTTTGCAAAGGCAGGATATATCCGGGTTCAGCAGGACAAGGGTTAACAGTAAACAAGAATCAGGGTATCAGATGTTTGGGTGAATTATTCATGAAGTGTATAATTATCAGGAATAAGTCAATAAAGGGTGGATTTGATTGCTACTCAATGTCTCTAGTTAAGGTGATAACAGAGGTGAAAATTTGGGTTAATTTTCATTATTTCAGCACTGTCTTGTAGGTCCAGATTGGGATTCACTCACCCAGGTGATCCCACTGAGTGCCAACATGATATGTTTCAGGGCAACAGTAGCTAAACTTATCTTCAGAATATTCGCTTTATCTGGACACATGAGGTATCGCCTATTGTTATTGCCACTCGATAGTTCATAAATCTGTACATCTGAATTCTAACCGCTTTCAGTCCGATCCCTTTAGTCACGTCTTTTCTGTTATAAAGCAAGGTGCTGGATATGGATAGTATTCTAATTTTTTTCTTTTTTTTTTGTTTTTTATCCATAAAAAACATACCCTATTTACCCTAAGTATTGGAACACATGGGCCTGAGCAAACCCTGAAGAACCAGTTCAGATGCCACAAAATGCAATGCGGCATCTGATCAGGGTCTATGTGTTTGCCACTCATCCAGATGTTTTTAGACACATCGACGTAGTCAAATGGACTTGTTTGATTTTAGGACAAGTATGATATGGAATAAAGGTGTCTGAATATTTAGGGTAAATATGGTAGCTTGTGGTATGTATAATATTTTTGACTGACTGACCACTTTTGTTCTTAAAGCACCAATCACAACTGCAGCAGACGACATTGGCAGACAATTCACATAAATTGTCAAGACTTGTTTTCTCTGAAAAATAAAAATAAATAAAAAAATTGTCGTCTGCTACTAATTTTGCTTGGCGCTTTAAGGGTTAATCACTCTGGGCAAACTTTTACCCCAACCAACCTTTTTCTATGTTTGTTTTAAGACTTGCCATGTAAAATTGCAGCAGACACTATTCTTGGATATTGCTTTTTTCAGAGAAAAAAAGCTTGATCATTCATGTGAATTGGCTGCTAGAAATGTCAAGCTTTATTTTCTATAAAAAAAAAACAACTAGATACTGTCAGCTACAATATCGCTGTGCACTTTAAGAATGACAGAGCTCCTCTAGGAGCAGTTTAATCTGGATCTGCTCTATTTGCTTAGGTATATCTATTCAAATATTACCGGTACCATAAGCATTGGGGCAGACAGGCCTGAGCAAACTGTGTAGAACTAGATCAGATGCGGCAGAATGCAGCCTCTGATCAGGGTCTACACTGTTTGCCACTCATCCAGCAATATTTTAAACACATCAGTGGATAGTGGAACAGATGTGTTTCAATGTTAACCCTTAAACTGCCAGTCACAACAATTGTCGTCTGCTTTGTCATCTGCTTGTGATTTTAAAAGTCATTTTTGCAAACAGTGTGGACCCAGATCAAACTGCTTCTCTAGGAGCAGTCTGATTTGGGTCCACACTGTTTGCCTGTATGCAAAAATAGGTTTGAAAAGTTTGCAAGAATATTCAGCAGACGACATAAACAGACGACATTTTCAGATGTAGGTTTTCTTGGCATTTTAAGGGTTAGGAGGAGTATGGTAAGGACTTGAGGTGTCCCAACACTTAGGGTAAATATGGATATTTTATTTTGTTCTTGCCATTTCAGAGATCTCAAGGTGCAAATGGGTCAAGCAGCGTGCTGGGTCTAGACTTTGGAAAGTATCTTCTTTCTAGAGACAAAAGAGTCACTATGGACAGTGACATTACTACGGGAACAGAGTCAGATACTTCTGACCTTGAACCTGGCATGTGGTCAACGTATCTCCCAGGAAACAGGACATCAGAAAACAGTGAAGACTCTGATGACTACCGAGGCTATTTCGATGACGGGAGAAGACTTCCCGGAGTGTATGACACAAGTATTGATAATGCAGATGACACTTATGGCAATGCATATCAAAAACAGAGAGGTCAGAAAAGAGGTCACGAGGATGAACATGATATTAAAATAAGGCAAGCCATTGCTCAGCTGAATGCACCAATAAGTAATGATAATTTTGGACGTCCGTTATATTCAATTCGTGAAACAGCATCACTTGTGTCAGAGAGTTCCGGCTCAGTCAATGATAATTCAGATTCAAATTCCAGTACACCAGTCCATAGACCAGTGTATGGCAGGTACCAGAAATTAACTAATCAAAATGATCATTTCATTTCATCATCCAATCAGGATTCAGATGATTCTGACTCCTTGGAGACTCTAATTTTGCACCGACTGCCAGGAGAGAATTTAGGCATGATTCTTGGAATTGAAGGTGGAAAGGACAGTACAGGGAAAGTCTCGTCTGTTTTAGTCAAAAGTGTGACTCTAGGTGGCGCTGCCTATCGTGCCACAGGAAGTAGTAAAGGTGTATGTGTGAGTGACGAAATACTTAAAGTTAATGGAACTGATTTGAGAACACTATCCCATGATGAATGTATTTCGGTTTTTAAGGATATGCCGCTAAGGGTTTTACTTGGAATAAAACGTGGTCAGAAAAATCTGCCACCTGTTGAAATATCCCCAAATGAAGCTGAAAAAATTGATCGGAAGTTTGATTTCCAGAGGCCAGTCCCTGCAGGTTCAGTTAATAGACAGGATTTCTTTGATAGTGATGAGGAAACCATGAGTGGCTTTGGAGTTTATAAAGTTACAATAGAAAAAGAACCTAATGAAAATTTGGGGTTGAGCATTGTACCAAGTTATGGATCTACTAAGGAATTCTATCAGGTACAGTATATCATTTTGATAGCTACCGTATTCAACCTAATTACTGCACTGTGCACTTAGGTTTTTCAAGAGCACTGGGAAAACTTGTAGTAAAATATCCACTTAATAAGGGCATACTTTAAAGAAAGTTCAACAGAGAACTTTTAATGATACTTATGCAATATTATTTTCTGTTTTCTTTATAGAAACATATGCTGTGGGTACTCATTTGAATTGCCTCGACTTGTTGAGGCAATTCAAATAAGTACCCACAACATATGTTTTTATAAAGAAGTAGATAAAAGTACACTGGTTGTAATCTTTTAGATTACTAAATTGCTTGACTATGTGCTTATAGGAGCATGTGTAGTAATTAGGTTGATTTGTTTGTTTGTTTGTGTTGAGGTTTTACGGCCCAGTCAACCCAATGGGGTCATGTCGAGCGCGGTCAGTTTACCTAACCACACATTTACTGGGCAGGCTTAGTCCTCTAAGCGGTTAACCAGTATTGTGCACATTCTTTCGCCAGAAACTGACAACTGCCCTTCTTGAATCAGCGGAAGGGAGAGAATGACCGTAGAAAATATTTCATGATCAATCTCCACGAAAGAATGTTGCCGACCTCGGCGGGGGTTGAACCCGCGACCTCCTGGTCTCCAGTCGGACGGCGCATCCAACTGAGCCACCGAGGCCGGCAGTAATTAGGTTGAATAGGATATATAATTTAAACCTATATTACTCTCTGGACAAAAGGGATGATAGAATGAAACCTGTCTACTGCATGCACTTTGTGAAATTAGAAAAGAGACCATTATAGGGCGGTGGCTTTTGTTGAGAGAGGGCTGTTCATGGATGTTCTTCTGTATTTTTCTCAAATTATGAAATGTCAAACTCAAGTTCTTAGAAAAATAAGAAAAAAATTTTAGAATGTTGTCTGCTGAATTTTATACCCAGCATGCTGAGTGATTAATTATGATATTACACATTGCATATTATTTAAAAGTGTTTGTCCCCATGTCAAATTGAATGTTCTAGCTCCTGTATCCTTGATCTGTGTACCTCATTTCAGTGGAGATCAAGAAATATAGCCTATTCCTAATTACAGCACATACCCTTATAAGTACATAGTCAAGCAATTCCATAGTCTTCAGATTACAACCAGTGTACTTTTTTGTCTACTTCTTTATAATGGCATATTCTGCTGATATGATAATATATCATGTAATTTAGCTGAATTTGTAAATTTTTGTATAGACCCACACCTATCCTAATTATTTAGACTTTAAGGGGAATCAATACACTTTCAGGGGAGAACTATATTAAAGTTGTTTTACCTCCCTGCTGAAAAAGGGTATATGCTAAAAGGGGTATATGCTAAAAGGAAAGAATTTGCTCCCAAAGGAAGCAAATTCTTTCCTTTTAGAGTATATCCCTTTTCAAAAGGAGATCTCTGTGCAGGAAAGCAAACAGGAAGTCACAAAAGTTATCGCCCTTGTAAAAAATGGCGGAAACTCTACCAAGTCTATCAAGTCCCCTTAATCTCTAGCAAGATATTGTTGTTGATTTTTTTTGTGTGTGGGGAGTGGTGGGGGGGGGGGGGGAAGGGGAGTGGATGGAGGATGCAAGAGGTACAACCAAACTATTCTAACATTTTTCTTATTTCTCAATGAAAGCATAATGTTGTGGTACTCAACTGAAGTTGATAGGCAATGTGTTTCTTATGAGTACCCATAACAAATGTTTCTATAGAGAAATAAGAAAGGAAACTCTTTTTTTCTGTGGCATCTTGTGTGGGTCTACACTGTCTGCTGTACTTAGAGTAAATTCTGTTCTCTTTTTATTCTCTGGCTGCCTCATAATGATGACGTCAGCATAATATAAATGACGTCAGTGTTAAATAACGTCAGCGTCATAATGACGTCGACGTTTGTTGCCATAGAGGCTTGTGACGTCATCATTGCTGCCATTGATGCTGGCTGGATAACCTTCACTTAAGGAAAATGTAAGTTATTTTGATAAAACTATTTTCATTTTATGGATAGATTTGAGCAGTAGTGGTTTTACTATCTACTGACTCCAGAGTAGAGGATTTCACCAGATTTTGTGTTATTGTTGATTTGTATTTAAGCCAAATTTGAATGCTGTAGTTAAAATGCTTTGGAGTTCCAGGAAAGTAACATTTGTTTTATCAAGTTTGAACAATGAAAAACTGCAATAGCAACAAATGTTTTCCATTGACTTATAATGGGAAAATTCCAACTTCACAGTTATGGATCATATGAAGGGCTGCTTTATGTGGGTTTCACTCTGTCTGTCCATTTGTCTATCCATCTGTCTCTCTTTCTCTCTCTTCATACCTGTCTATTTTTGTTTGTCTGCCTGTCTGCATCTTGTTCTGTCTCTCTGCCCGCCTGTACACCACTATCTATATTTTATACATGGCCATCCATATGTCCATTGTGTGTGTGTGTGTGTGTGTGTGTGTGTGTGTGTTGTGTGTGTGTGTGTGTGTGTGTGTGTGTGTGTGTGTGTGTGTGTGTGTGTGTGTGTGTGTGTGTGTGTGTGTGTGTGTGTGTGTGTGTGTTCCTAACTACCTGTCTGCATCCATCTGTGAACTGTCATATATTCATATGTTTGTTGCAGACACTGCTTTTAAAGCTTAAAGCACTAATCACATCTGCAGCAGACGACACTTATTTTTTTTATTCTTCATAGAAAATAAGTGTTGACATTTCATGTGAATTGTCTGCTTGGCAGACAATTCACATGAAATGTCAACACTTATTTTCTATGAAAATTATGTTGTTTTTTTTTTCTTAGAATAAGTGTCTGCTACGAATTTTGCTTGGCACTTTACATTGTACGTGATAACAATACACAAGATCAGCCCTTACGATTATTTATATTGCCAGTGGCTTATACCTTCTCTTTTCAGTAATTCATTGTATTCAGCGGTTTTAATTCACAATATTTTAACCCTTGTCCTGCTGAACCCGGATATACCCTACCTTTGCAAACAGTGTAGATCCAGATCAGTTGGCTTCTGAAGAAGCCAACTGATCTGGATCTGCACTGTTTGCCATCAAGTATGTGAATTTATAGCAAAAATTCGGATCCTGATTGGCTGAAAATTAGAAGTGGGTGTGGCATCTTAATTTATTCAGCAGGACAAGGGTTAGTGTTTTTGTTGCTTACCTGTAAAAATGTATTTGAGCCCAGTCAAACATAAAGGTACCTTCAACATATACCAGCAGTGAAGGTTTAGATTAATTATATTTTACTGCCAAAATAAGGGTTAAACAGGATGTTCTTTCAACATTATTTACCAAGACGGTCCTTCTCCTGCAGTTGCAGGTCTGCATTGATTCATTATAGGAGTATTCAGCGGACAGTTTGGGTTATTTTTGATCCAGAAACTTAAC
This sequence comes from Anodontia alba, assembly GCA_964016985.1. Taxonomy (NCBI): domain Eukaryota; kingdom Metazoa; phylum Mollusca; class Bivalvia; order Lucinida; family Lucinidae; genus Anodontia; species Anodontia alba. Next base: position 35,274,882 of record OZ024829.1, read on the forward strand.
ATGTGCATACTTGTTGGCGTACTCATTGAGACAATTCCAACAAGTATGCACAAGATATGTTTTGGTGTTAAAGTAACGCAATATTATCCTAATTTATAACCTCAATTACCACCTAACCTAGCAGTTACAGCAGAGCATTTCTTTTTGGAAAATAGATCTCCAAGTTCCAGTACATAGTCCTTAAACCTTTGCATGCTGGGTAATTTTGCATGCTTTTTTGTTGTCTGTGGATTTTTTTTTTAAATCATTTTTTTCAAAAAAGATCTTTCAGGAATACGTTCAGAGTGTCAAACAGTTTGGATCCAGATCAGGCCTGACATTTTGTCTGGCCTGATCTGGGTCCAAATTGTTTGCAAGGGTTATCAGCAGAAGACAAAAGTCGCCACTAGTGGAGAAAGAGTTAACACTTACCCTGTGATGGGCAGATTCAGCAGATGACAAATTGATGATATTTTTCTTATTTTTCCTAAGGAGATGATTTGCATGAAGTGTCAGATCCTATTTTCTAGGAAAAATAAGAAAAATATTTCAAAATGTCATCTGCTGAAATTTTAACCCAGCATGCAAAATGTTCATCATCACCGTCCTCTGGGCTAAAATATTTTTTTTTCTAATTTTTTCCAGAAAACAGAATTTAACATTTCATGCAAATTGTCTCCTGGGAAAAATAAGAAAAATATTTCAAAATATTGTCTTCTGGATTTTAGGTGGAGGAAGTGGGGATGGATGTCAGTATTTCTTCCATTTCTGCCCTTCAGTTTTCAAGTTTTCCTTCATTCTCCATTATTTCCTTCTTCTTCTATATAAGCGCTTCTTTCTCTTTTCTCCTTTTCTTTGGAGACAACGCAAAATGACCCAGACAAGGCTTGATGTATCATTAAACAAGAATTCAAACAAGTCCAGGGGAGACAACTATTGAAATATGTTTTGCCCACTAATGAAAAGGGGTCTACTCTAAAAGGAAAGAATTTGCTCCGCTTGGGAACAAATTCTTTCCTTTTAGAGTAGACCAATTTCTGACGGGGGCTTGGTGTCCTGGAAAGCAAACAGGAAGTCACAAAAGTTTTCTCCCTTGTAAAAATGGCAGAAAATCAATCAAGTGTATCCAGTCAGCTTAAGCAAATACTGAAGACTCTGATCAGGCTACTGAGGCACAGTTTGTTCACATTTGCTTAAGGTTCCTTTTCACTTGATGATGCTTATATTTTTACAATATACTTTTTCAGTAAGATTTTACCCTTAAAGCGCTTAGCAAAATTGTAGCAGACAACATTCTAATTTCTATTTTTATTATTATTATTTTTCAGAGAAAATAAGGTTTGGCATTTCAGGTGAATCATCTGCTTGGCAGATGATTCACATGAAATGTCAAGCCTTATTTTCTCTGAGAAAAAAAATAAAAAAATAAAAATCTCATCTGCAGCAGTTGTGATTAGCACTTTAAAGGTTAATCATATCTGTGTTCATTGAAGCTTAGTATGAAATAAAGTGACTTGATTCAGTGTTTGTACAATCTTTCGGTATTTAGATGGGTCATGTTATTGTCACTTTAACATTGAATTCTGTGCGCTTAAGCCATGTATGTTGTCATTTAAGCATTTGCTACGCCAACTGACACATCATAGAAGACGTATAAGGTTGCATGAATTCTGTGTGGAATTTCATTTACCCGTTAAATTATTTTAATTCTCTGTGTATTAAATGATTTATTGTGGCACTTTAATTTCACGGATGTTATAATTGATATTGGACACTCTGATATTGGACACAGATAAAATACTAATAGGTAGGATTACATAAATTCAGGGCGGCTTTTTGTCCCGAGTCTTCGGGCTTACTCATGCCATGCAATTAGCAAACAACAAATAATGATAGCATCCTCTTCCTTATTTATGCCTAAAATAGGATTTGACATTTTATGTGAATTGTGTTCATAAGAAAAGAAATGTCAATGCCTATTTTCTTTAAGAAACAAGAAAATACATTAAAACTTTGTCTGCTAAAATTATTGTTTTGACAATTTAATCCATTGTAGTCGAGAGACCCGTAAAAGAGTAATTGACAAACAATGCAGACCCAGATCAGACGCCGCAGAACGCGACGTCTGATCAGGGTCTCTACTGTTTGCAAATAGTTTAGCTATTTTTCTCTAGGACTATGTAAATCTCATAGCCGGACATACCTAAAATTGAAGTTGACCCTTCCAATATATAGTGTGGGAGAGTCTATTCAGTATACAATGGGTTAAGGATTAAAGGTATGGGTATTAAAGCACTTGCAGGTCTTCTGCCATCCTCATCATTGATCAGCTTCCTCTGGGTGACATGCAGGCAGCAACCAAACTTCCCATCTTCATGTACCATATTCGACCTAATTACTGCACATGCTCCTATAAGCGCACAGTCAAGCAATTTAGTAGTTTTTAGATTACAGCCAATGTACTTTTATCTACTTCTTTTATAAAAACATGTTGCGGGTACTCATTTTAATTGCCTTGACTTGTCGAGGCAATTCAAATGAGTACCTACAACATATGCATAAGCAGAATTAAATATGCTCCTCATGGTCCTCTGCTGATCTTTCTTTAAAGTGTGCCCTTTTTGGTGGATACTACCTAAAAGTTTTTCCAGTAATTTTGAAAAACCTAAGCGCATAGTGCAGTAAATAGGTCAAATACGGTAATCTAAAAGACCCTAATCTAGGCCTTTACAACATTAATCAATGAATAATAAGCAGAGCTCCCATCAGCTTGGTCAGCCAATCTCAATAGCCCAGTCTGGGATCCACGGGTCTAAAGTTCGAATCCCAGCTCGGCCATATAACTCTTGTGAAGATTGATTATGAAATCTTTTCTGCAGTCATTCCTCCAATTGCTGATTCAAGAAGGGCATTTGTCAGTTACTGGCGAAAGTATATGCACAACTACTAAGTACTGGTTAACAGCTTAGAAGAGTCCTAAGCCTGCCAAAGAAAAGTTTGAGTAGGGTGACTGACTAAACATGACTTTAACAGGATTGACTGGGACATAAAACAACTAAATCTATCAGTCAGCTTAATTGGTCAATGGAACAATACCAGTAAATATGATTGTACCTTAGCCCATTGTATACTGAATAGACTCTCCCACACTATATATTGGAAGAGTCCAATTTCAGTTTTAGGTACGTCTGGCTATGAGATTTACATATTCCTAGAGAAAAATGGCTAAACTATTTGCAAACAGTGGAGACCCTGATCAGACGCCGCGTACTGCAACGTCTGATCTGGGTCTGCACTGTCTGCCAATTACCCTTTTACGGGTCTCCCGACTACAATGGGTTAAGCCCTAAGCAATTTCATAGCAGACAGTATTCTAAAATTGACTTTGTTATTTTTCCGAGAAAACAAGACTTGACATTTCATATGAATGATCCACCTATATAGTATACAATTTACTTGAAATGCCAAGTCTTATTTTCTCGGAAAAACAATTTTTAAAAAAAAAAAATGTGAATGTCATCTGCTGCAGTTTTGCATAGCACTTTAAGGGTTAAATAATGTTTCTATATTTGGGTCAGATTAGCATATTGAACTAATTGAACTAATGTGACTGAGCCCAAAATAGAATGATTATTTTTGGTGCATCCCACTACATCCCAACATGGTAAAATATGTGTTAGCACAACTATATTACCCTAACTGTACCAAATAGTTATTAGCAGATGAAATTTTAATATACAAGCAGTTTTTCAGCTCACCTGAGCCAAAGGCTCAGGATGAGCTATTGTGATCACTTGCTGTCCCTCATCTGTCCAAAGGCTCAGGATGAGCTGTTGTGATCACTTGCTGTCCCTCAGCCAAAGGCTCAGGATGAGCTATTGTGATCACTTCTTGTCCCACATTTGTCCAAAGGCTTAGGATGAGCTATTGTGATCACTTGCTGTGCCTCATCTGTCCATCCACATCTTTGAACAATTTCTCTGAAACCTCTGGACCAATTTCATGTAGCACCTTCTGTTAAAGGGGGATTGAAAATTTGTACAAATGGTCATGACCTGTGAATTAAGATGGCCGCCATGCCCACATATGGTAAAAACACTTAAAAATCTTCTTTTCCAGAACAAGGAAAACTTTAAGGCTGAATCTTGGTAATAGCAACAAGGACTTAAAGTCTACCAAGTTTGTTCAAACGATGATTGTAGGTTGATCTTTGACCTGTTTAATGGCAAGGTAAAATTTGTATGGGGAAATGTTGAAAAATCATTTACTCAAAATGTATTAAAGACTAATGGCTGAAACTTACAATATATGATTAGAGTAGTAAAACTTTTGGGTTGCAATCAAAATTGTATTCTCCAGGGGTTATCTGCCCTTGTTCCTGGGCTATATACATGTATGAAATTGTGTAATCTTCCCTGAAACTGCTTGACCAATTTTCACTAGATTTCACTTGGGGCTTTTTGAAAATGGGGTTTCATACCATTGAACAAGATGGCCACCATGCCCATATATGGTAAGAAAACACATAAAAATCTTCTTCTCTAGAACCAAGACTGAATTGGTATTGAGCATTGGGAACTCAAGGTCTACCAAATTTGTTCAAATTAGGATCCTAAGATGACCTTTGATCTTTTTACAGGAAGGTCAAATTTGCATCCCCATGCATTTGTATGGGGAAAATGTTGAAACACCGTTTTCTCAAAATGTGTTTAAGATTAATGGCTGAAACCTACAGTGTATGATTAAAGTGTTAACTTTCTTAGTTACAATGAAAATTTTGTCCCCGGGAGGTTATCTGCCCTTGCCCCTTGGCTTTATACATGTATAAAGTAGAGTAATCTAAAAATGTCTTCTCTGAAACGGTTTGACCAATTTTCACCAGATTTCACATGGGGCCTTCTGTCAAAGATATGACAATTTGTTCAAATGGTTCAGCACCACTGAACAAAATGGCTGCCATCCCCATATATGGTGAAAAAACACTTAAAAATCTTTTTCTCTTGAACCAAGAAAGCTTTGAGGCTGAATCTTGGTAAATAATATCAGGGACTCACGGTCTACAAAGTTTATTGTTTTTTTTTCAAATAATGATCCTAGGATGACCTTTGACCTTTTTACTGCATGGTCAAATTTGTGTCCTGGATGCTGTTGCAATACTGGAAGAATGTTGCATAGCATCTGCAGATATGCAATGGTTGCCCAAAAATGGAATATAGCAGGCTGCATTATCAGAATATACCTTTGGACATATGATCCCAGCAAAGACTCAGATCAGCCTGCATGTCTTCACAGACCCATTACCAGTCTTTGTTGACCTGGGTTATCACTCTTTATTGATGCTAGGTTATCAGTTTTTGTTGATGCTGATTTATCAGTCTTTATTGATGCTTGGTTTTTGGTCTTAGTAGATGCTGGGTTATCAGTCTTTGTTGATGCTGGGTTATCAGTCTTTGTAGAATCTGGGTCTTGTGTCTTTTTTTGATTCTGAGTTATCAGTCTGTTGATGCTGAGTTACCAGTCTTTGGTTGATGTTGGGTTACCAGTCTTTGTTCATGTTGGGTTATCAGTCTTTGTTGATGCTGGGTTGTCAGTCTTTGCTGGATACTCTTTGGATAGCCAGGGATTCAATGCTTATTTAGGTGGACAACAAAGATCAGATGGTGCTGATGTGCAATGTATGAAGATAAATGTACATGTATCGTACTGAGTATGGCTGGTATTGCAGGATGTCTTTTGTAACCCTTAAAGTGCTAAGCCAAATTGTAGTAGACAACATTACAATTTTTTTATTATTTTCTTGAGAAAATAAGACTTGGCATTTCTTGGAAAAATAAAAAAAAATAACTGTTTTTCAGAAACTTTGATTATGAAATTTTAGGAAATATACCATAACTGCGGCTGCTTTTAACAGTTTAATTAACTTTGAACAGCTAGATTAAGTTCTCTGGGTAGAAGAAACTAGATTTACTAAGGCATGCATCTTCATGATACCCCATATTACTTTATCATATTCAGAATTTTTTCAGTATTTGTTGAGGACACTTGGTATTAATATCATGCCCAGTTTCTTTCAATTCAGTTAAAAAAAATATATATATAAAAAGGTATTAACTTTTACCCTTCTCTGTGCAAATCAGCAGATGACAAATTGATTTTTTATCTTTTTTTTTTTTTTTTTTTCCAGGAAAAATGTTTTGAAACTTCATGCCAATGTTATTGTCTCCTTAGGAGACAATTTGCATAAAATGTTAAAGCCTATATTCTGGGGAAAAATAAGAAAAAATGTTTCAAAATGTTGTCTGCTGAAATTTTTACCCAGCATGCTGGTGCTAAATTTGTCTATCTAAATCTTTCTGAACCACCCCTCATAAGTTGCATTCTTGTAGGCTCTGTCCACTAAAACTAGTCCTGATAGATAAAGAAACAGCAACAACAACCCTGAAACTGCGAAGAATGAGAACTCTCATTTTTCATTGTGGGCCTATTTTGGCACACGCCACAATCTCCAGAAACAAGGCATGTCCATTAGCCAGTGGAAGATATGTTCTTTCAAACAAACCTAGGTTTGCCTGCATTCAAGGTCAAGCAGTAAAATGTATTTCTAAAATCACAGTCAAATTTCATGATATTCTAACAGGCCATTTTTTTTTCAGTCTCTTCCTGTCAGATCAAGTAGGCTCCTATGATGACCATGCAAACTCAATCTAATAACTTCCTGTGATAAATAAATATAAATGTGTACAAATGAAACATGAATTCACAACAGTTAGGCAAAAAAAAACAGTATGAGATTCTCAGACACTGCTGCGTCTGTCCAAAAGATCCCGCATATATGATTTTTTTCATGGTAAGTTTTTTCCGACCCATGAAAATATGTGACACTGGATTTTACTGAGAATCATTTCTAACCAAATTGCAATCTAGACCACAAACATATGGTATTCTTACTTACTTGCAAAGAAAATCGGTAAATTACGATCTATGTTGTTTGAGACTTTAAACTTGCATTTTAGATACTTCCAGTATCTTGTTTAGCCAAACAAACCCAAATGTCCAAGAATGTATTCAACCAGAAAATAAAATAAAAAGCTGCCCGCACGCATCTATTTTTTGAAAAAGTGTCTGAGAATCTAATAACTTTTTTTTGGCCTTATCAGATCTTGCCTGCATTGCCCACAAATTGTACTAATCTCGAGGAGTTCATTTTTTAAAGTGTCTCAAACAGATACAGGATTATTACATTACTGCTATATCATGGGGAAGTCATGTGATCACAGCAGTCACACAGATATGGTGGGTTGTTTATCAAGCACCACATATGAAAGTCGGAGTAAAATCATACAAAAATGTTGTGACACTGTCAGATGCAATGTCATATGATAAATTAAAGTATTGAGTCATATATTTGGTGTGATACCTGTTTTTGTTGTTGTTGTTTCTTTTTTAATTTACTGTATTCAACCTAATTACTGCACTGTGCGCTTAGGTTTTTTCAAAATTATTGAAACAACTCGTGGTAAAATATGTATCTACTTACTAAGGGTACAATTTAATAAAAAGATCAGCAAAGGACTTACCTGATGATATTTTTGCGATTTTTTGCTGATTTTCTTTATAAAAGCATATGTTGTTGATAATCATTCGAATTGCATCAACAAATCAATGCAATTCATATGGGTACTCACAATATATGCCTCTATGAAGAAGTAAACAAAAAGTACACTGGCTGTAATGAAGACTATGAAATTGTTGGACTGTGCGCTTATAGGGGTACATGCGGTAATAAGGTCAAATACAGGAATATACTCCACAAAATAATTTAAGGATCACCAGTTTTCTTTCCCCTTTGATTATCACTAAAATGCGACCCTCAAGTTCTACAATTATTTCATGTCTCAGCTCTATTTCAATCCACTCAACATGTTCACAACATGTTCAGCTACAAAAGTGTCAATAGCACCAACAATGCCAGACCAAAGGATTCTAAGAAAAATGGAAATTTAAAAAAAAAACGATTTTTACCCCAAAATGAAGTTTTTTCACAATACCGGAAAAATTCTTTGTTTAATGAAAACAATACTCTGTCACACACAAAGTCATGCAAACTCAACCTTCATTCAAGTAAAAGACACACAGATATGTCCAGAAAAAGAGACCAACCCTTTGAGAGGCTAAAAATACCTCGAAAGTTCCCCATAAACAACGAATAATCTGTAGAGGGTATCTCTAGCAAAATGTGCGTTTCTTGATAACAAATAAGGCTTTCTCTATGAGTTTTTTCACATTTGGGAGCCCAGACATCACTTTTAATGCAAAAATGTAAATTTTTAATTTTGGGATAAAAAGTGTCTTTTGCAAATTTTGAAATGAAAATTTTTATTTCAAAATTTTTTATTGGAAACACTCCTTTAGGGCTTCCTTTTAAAGAAACATTCAACGATATTTTGATATCCTCTGTGGTTTTGCCCATACACCTGGCCAAAGTTTGTATATATGGAAATTCGCACTGTGTGGCCCTTAAATTATTTTGTTGAGTATATTTATTACAAGGTTTCACTTTTAAGATTGTCTTACAAGTATGTATGTTAAGTTATAACAAGCTGGTCTTACAAGCCGGTATAAAATAATATGAGGACATACCCAAACAGGTACTTACTTATATTATCAATGGATTAATTTTGTGTCCAAAATTAAGCTGATTTTTTATTCGTTTCAGTTTTCCATTGTTAATAGTGTATGAGAAAGTAGTCGGCCAGGTTGTTACGCGTTTGACCTATTTGATATTAAAATATTGGATTTTGTAGTTCGTAAATATATCCGTAAGTTAAATTTCTGTTTAAATCAACAGCATATACATATATATGTTAATAGAATATGAAAGACTATATTATTATATAGTTTCATCTGAGGAAAGTAATGCTTAGCATGCTACATGTAGATAAAAATTTCAGCAGACAACATTTTGAAAGTCTTTTCTTACTTACACAGAAAATAGGCTTTGTCATTTCATGCAATTTTTTGGGAGACAATTTGCATGAAATATCAAAGCCTATTTTCTGAGAAATAAAAGAAAAATATTATTAATTTGTCATCTGCTGCATCTGCCCAGACAGAGAGTGGTAAGGGTTAAACATATTTTCTCAAGTGTGTTACATAGCCCTAGATTAGGTAATATCTAGATACATGTAAATATTTTTCCTTAATTTTGACAAGGTGTAAAATACAGCCAATGCAAGTCCAAAAGCACAGGTAGGGAAAAGAGTACTAACCCTAAAAGTGCCAGTCAAAACAGCAAGATGATCTATTGCTTAGCATGGTGGGTAAAAATTTCAGCAGACAACATTTTGAAATATTTTCCTTATTTTTACTAGAAAATAGACTGACAATTCATGCAAATTGCATGAAATGTCAGTTTCTATTTTCTGGGAATAATAAGAAAAATCGAAGTGACTATTCCCCAGCGGCCGTGTGAAATAGGCGTTCATCATTCATCTGGCTAGGTTAGGGTTATCAGTGCCATAGTCGTCCGCTGGGTAAATAGCTACTTTTTTACCCAGTTGCTGGGTACACGGCAGCTGGGCGAATAAATAGATTTTATCTTTCCGGCCTGCATGTCAATAGTCATGGCCAAGAAAAATATCATCAATTTGTTGTCTGCTGAATCTACCCAGAGAGATAATAAAGGCTTTAAATTATTTTTTTTATATACATTTTTCTGAGAAACTAAGGCTTTGTCTGCCTTATGAGAGAGGTTCTCATAGGAGACATTTTACTAGAATGTGCACGTAAAATTAAGATAGAGTCTTCAGCTGACTCTATCCTGAGTCGTTCCATATTCATTTTTACATCATGTCACAATCTCCTATGCTTTAAAGGTCTTGGTTGGCCAAATTTGGTATATAGGCCCTGCGAATGGCATACTATAAGTAACAAGAATAGCATTGTCGAAAAATAAAGATTAAAGCATGAAGCCTGGACGTGAGATAGTTAACCATTATTGCTCTCTGGACTACTTCAGCAAACAACAAATTGATGATATTTTTCTTCCTTTTTAAAAGAGGCATTGACATTTCATGCAAATTTTCTCACTTAGGAGACAATTTGTATGACATGTCAAAGCCTATTTTCTGGGAAAAAATAAGAATTTTTTTTCAAAATGTCATCTGCTGAGATTTTTACCCAGCATGCTAAACATTAACCCTTAGAGCGCCAATCACAACTAAGGAAGACAATTTTGATTTTTTTTTATTTTCAGATGAAGACAAGTTTTGATATATCATGTGAATCATCTGCCAAGCAGACAATTCACATGAAATATCAAGACTTGTTTTCTCAGAAAAATAAAAAAAATTAGAATGTCGTCTGCTGCAAATTTTGCTTGGCGCTTTAAGGGTTAAGATTAGCCCTCACTTGTTATGCATATTCTTGGTGGTCACTGGAAACGGTGATAAAGGTTATTCATGCATGGTTTCTCAATTTTTTTTAGATGCTCCCCATTATGAAGTAAGATATTTCATTAAATATGTGATGACAGGCTGTTTAACCACTCGTATAAATTCTACAATTCAGATCTATTCATACATCTCAGGGTTAAACTTTTAAACTTCTTCAACCAGACCAAGTGTATTACGTTTTGTAAAGTTTTGACTGCTTCTGCTCAAACTAATGGGTTCAAAGGTTTACGAAGCAAGTGAATTATCACTGAATTGAACCAAAAATATGTTCAAAACCTGTTTCTTTCATCTGTTAAAATGAATAGACAACAATTCTTAGGAAGTAATATTTTTCACAGAGTGAAGCATTTGACTTTTAATTCAAATGAATAGTCTCCAAAGAGGTTTTTGTGCAAACTTTTTTATGAATATTCTGGTGTATTTTCTTTTCTCCCATAAAAATGTGTAATGGGTACTCATGAAAAGTACATGTACTTCACATCAGAAAGGCAGCAATATTCTACATAAGGTACTTTTTTCCACAAAAAGGTACTAATATTTTCTATTATTTCTCTGCAAAAACATATAATCACACCTACCAAACAAAAGAATGCATAACCATCGATTAAGAACGTGAAACAATTAGAGCAACATTGGTTAAGCATTTGATGACTCAAAAAAAGGTAAACAAACTTTGCATTTTCTTTGTTCATGAGTGATATTTAAATGTTTTGAGGAAATTAATTAAAAAATGGGGAATTACATTCAACAGCCCATTGATATCAGTACCTGTGGATTAAATCTCAGACCACCTGCTTCATGCATATTGGCTGAATTATATTTCATGTGCTGAAGGTATACTGAAAGCCATAGAAAAAAAGTGGAAATTTGTGATGTTTATTGTCCTTCGTTTAATTTTGCACTTTGCTAAAAGTTCAGCATATCATCATGCACACACAACAGACACAAATGGTTATTTGTGTTACGGATAATTTGGTTGTCAATGCACTGACATTGTCGAGAAACTGACACAGGAAGGGTCGAAAATGGGTGGTTACACATTAGAGCTATATAGATAATAGCAAAACTTACAGCTCTAATATGTAACCACCCATTTTCGACCCTTCAAATGGTGATTTCTTGACAATGCATTGACAGCCAAAATATCCATAATTATGTGTCCATCATGTGTGCATGATGTTATGCTGAACTTCTAGCAAAGCGCAAAATTAAATAAAGGACAATAAACACCACAAATTTCCACTTGTTTTCTATGGCTTTCAGTACACCTTCAGCACGCGAAAAATACATTTGTAATTCAGCCAATATGCTTGAAGTAGGTGGTTCTCAAACTCCACAGACGCCAATATCAATGGGCCGTTGAATGTAATTCCCCGTTTTTTAAATAATTTTCTCAAAACATTTATATCGCTCATGAAACACAGAAAATGCAAAAATAGTTTACATACCTTTCTGCGTAATCGAATGCTTAACCAATGACACTCTAATTGTTTCACATTCTTAACCAGTGGTTACGCATTATTTCATTTGGTAGGCGTGATAATGTGGGGTACTTATTTGCAGTGGCTTGACAAGAAATAAGAAGAGAAAAACTATAGAGAACTATATAAGCTTATATGCCTTTGTTATAATCCTTTATTTCGTCAGTTCATTGCTTACAATATTGATGTTTATTGATAGTTCTGAATAAAAAGAAAATGTTGAAACCAAGAAATAAGAAAAATAATGAGGATAACCCTCTTATCTGGAGTGAAGAAGTTCTTGCCCTGTTCTACAACCATTACAATAAGAGCACAACTGACCTTTATGATTCTTAAGGCTGTTCATAGCCCTTTATACCATTATTCCCAGTTATACTATTCAACTTCTTTAATCCATTTGGAATATCATTCTCAACTTGCTTAGCAAACTGGGAACTTATCAATAAACTTATTTGACTTCCTTATACCACTTCTTAAAGTGATTACAAAACCATAAGACCTCAGTGAAAGCAACTTTACTCTTGTCATTTCCTTTATGTAATGCTTTTGCCCAACAAAAGCACTAAAATATAATACTGCTTTTGCCCTAAGCATTCGGACACCTTAACTCCTTACAATTTATAGTTATAGTTGAATTTGTAAAAGGCCATCTGGCTTCTTGTGTCTTAACACTCCTGCTGGATAAGTGGTTAATAGTGTACATCCTGATCAGATGCCGCATTCTACGACATGATATCTGTGTCTGAAGTGTCTGGGTGGCCAAGGGTTTCTGACAGCATCACAAGGTCCTGGGTTTGAATCCCATTGGAAGCGAAATTCAACTTGTAACTGTACAACACTTCATTGAACAGAGCCTTTCATTATCACCCTTCATTATCTTGATAGGATTTACATGTAAATAATAGGATTTACATGTAAATAATAGGATTTACATGTAAATAATGTTGTAGGGGATGTCATCATGAAAACATGCTTATATAATTTTGACCCCCTTAAACCCCACTTTTATATAGTAAAACTGGGGTTTACAGGGGTATACATCATTTTTCTTATTTCTGCTCAAAACATAGATTGTGGGTACTCGTTAGAACCGCCTCGCCAAGGCGGTTCTAACGAGTACCCACAATCTATGTTTTGTGCAGAAATATGAAAAACATCTGAGTTTTTTATCTGAAAATTTTCAATTTTTGGAGATGAAATTTTCTATATATTTGAATAGGCATGTTTTCATAATGAAAACACCAAAGTGTCATCATCATCTGAGTTGGGTCTGCACTGTTTGCTCTCAAGGCTGTCTGTCCAAACACTTAGGGTAAATACGATACTCACACTTTATTATTACCAAGTATTTTCAAGAAATTTATAGAGTTACCATATTTACCTTAAATATTGGGATAACCAGGCCTGAGCAAACATAATAGACCTAGATAAAATGTCACAGAATGCAATGATCTATAAGGGTCTACACACAGAAATAAGGCGCTTCTTATGAGTACACACAAAATATGTACATTATGGTTGAAATAAAAGGGCCTTATCTGGAGCAATGGACCAGGCGCATACTGTATTGGACCTAAAATCTGCTTATACTCCTATAAGCGCACAGTCAATCAATTTCGGAGCCTTCCGATTATAGCTTATATACTTTTATCCACTCTTTATAAAGGCATATGCTATGGGTACTCATTTGTTGAGGCAAATGAGAACCCACAACATGATTTTATACAGAAAATCAGAAAATATTGCACAAGCATCATTCATGCAATCCTCTGCTGAGCTTTCTGTAAATCCTCTTCATGCAATCTTCTGCTGAGCTTTCTGTAAAGTGTGCTCTGATTAGGTAGATATTTTACTACATATTTTTTCTGATAAGTTTGAAAAACCTAAAAGCACAGTGTGGTAATTAGATCACATACGTCTTTCTTTCAGGTATGTGCATTAAAATAATGTAATACTTGGGGTAATTATGGATAATTTCTTAACAAACTGAGGAAGTCAGTTTGAGTGTCAACACACATCCTTCATATTTCCTGTCATAACCAAATTATTACACTCATGATAAACCATAAGTAAATACATTTTAAAGATATTTTTGCCTGTGGGCGTAAATCTTCTCCTGACTGTCACATTATGCCACATCTTTACGCTTCATTGATATGCAGAGTGTTAATTGATGTTTATCGAGGCAAAGGTCAACAACAGAATTTTGGGTTATAACATTTTGAATGGGTTTAATACCGACTTATGGTCAGATGTGGGATTTCTTTAACCTTTAGCACTGTGTAGGCAATATGAACAGACAACAAATGAGCAACGCATTAGTTTTTCTTAATTTTCACTGAAAATAAGGTTTGATATTTCATTCAAACTGTAACAGTTTGAATGAAATGTCAAGCCTAATTTTCCATGAAAAATAAGAAAATACTCATATGTCATCTACAGTTGTGTGAATTCTGCGGGTTAAATGTTAAAAATTTATGAATAATGTTAGTATAAATATTGATCAGTGAAAAAAATCCAATAAGTTTATGTGGAGACGCCTTTCAAATCGAATAGCTTAATACCATATTTGTACATCATGCCCATATAAGAAAATCATACACGCATAATGGAATGTCTAAAAGGGAGCAATGTTTGTAAAGCTTGCAATCACTAATGTTAAATTTAGTAATAACAAGTATTAGTTATGGTTTATCTAGAGAAATTTATCAATGTAATTTAAGCTGTCGAAGAGAGCACAAAATTTTGTTGTTTAATTTCTCTAGGTAAACTTAAGCATATTTAAAGCTACTTATTCATTTCATTAGTTACCAAAATTAATTAACCAGAAATAGTATCAAACTTTCTGTTATATACCTTGCATTCTTAAATGAGAATTTTTGGATCTACACTGTTTGACAAGGCAGGGTATATCCGGGCTCAGCAGGACAAGGGTTAAAATACAGTAAAAAATTTTGTTCTTTCTCATATTCCTTCACAGGAAGAAATTGTAAATGAGAGAATCATGTATTAGTTTTGTCAGAAAGCTAGTGGGTTGTTTAGCTTCAGCAATTGCATGTACGCTTATGCCGCACATCATGGCATATGTATTAAGATTCATTGAAGTATAAACCTAAATGACTCCAGTTATTTTCCAAGGTTTGGTTCACTCCAAACTGTAGATTTTTACCGCTTACATGTACACAAATAATAAGTGCCACAGACTTTGTTTTCAACATTAAATTTGTCCATAGCTGATCACTAGATAGTGTTACAAATCTGGCTGTGTGCTTTTGCATGCTTTTCAGTCCTTCCTGACTACACCTTGGGGTTCCAAATCTAACTGTCTTACTCCAGGGCCCAGTTGTTCAAAGCATCATTAGCTTAACAAGCTCGTTAAGGGTCATTTTGTTAACTGTTTTTAGCGGATTCAATATACAATATTCTGATATTTTTTGGTGAAAAAAAGTGAGTAGCTTTTGCACAGCAAAAGCTACTCAAATGTTTTCAGCAAAAACATTCAGAATATTTGTGTATCACTTGATGTAAATTTTAACGAATCGTTAACTATTGATGTCATTAGCTTTGAACAACTGGGCCCAGGACTGGACACACTAATCTTGTATTAGCTACTTCTTAAATGTCTTGATGAATTCTCATATGTCCTGAAGCATAATTTGAGGTTGAAATTGGTATGGAAGTGAACGATCTTGTTAATTGTATACCCGAAAGAGGCCGTAATTGGATAATAAAACATTTTATTCTATTCTATTTGTTATCAGATGCATGACTGCTATAGTAGTTACTTCTGGGCTTGGTATAATTCCCGTATTTGATGTACATGATTAGCACAACTCCTATATCTGCGGCTCGCTAGGGTGACTTGGAGTTTAGTTTTTCTCCCTTGAGTACTCTTGAAAAACATTGGTCCTAATTTTTGGTTTTCTTGGTTTTTATTACTATCTTTGGAGTGCATGGTGAATTTTTTTTCTTCAGAAAAATTCTCAGGTTTAGATATTATCTTAGATTAACCTAGGAAATTCTTATTAATTTTCATACCAGGTACATGTATTTGTGAGTATTTAATATATTTGTTTCTTTAAACCTACAATACATCTGAATAATGCTACAAGTCGATTCACCCATTAATTCACGGGTGAATCAACTCGTAGCTTTATTCAGATGTTTCGTAGGTTTACTGAAAGAAATGTAGAAAATTCTAATTAATTTTCATATTTGTGAATTATACCTACGACACATCTGAATAATGCAACATGTTGATTCAACGGTAAATCACAGGTGAATCCACTTGTAGCATTATTCAGATGTATTGTAGGTTTATTGAAACAAATCTATTAAATTGCTGTATTTACCCTAAATATTGAGACACCGTAACTCCTTACCACACGTATCCTAAAATTTGAACTGGTCCTATTTACTTCCTGTTTGTATTGATATGTTTAAAAACTGCTGGATTAATGCCAGTCAAGGTGTTTTTTTTTTCGGTTTTTAAGTTTTTCTTTTAATTTGCTTGATTTTGATTAATTTGCACTTATGCACTAATAAATTGTATCTCTGTGAAAAATAATGACAAAAGCAGGATGTTTACTGACCATTATGCTTCAACAGGAATTATGAAACATTTGTTGCTAAACTTATAATAATCCCATGTTTCATCATGACTTGTAAACATCAAATTATAGGAGTGACCAATATATAAACAGTTGAATGTTTACTAAACATTAGGTCACATCGGGAGTACTGTATTTTCAATGTTAGACATGGGAATTCTGTAGCACATTATGGTCAGTAAACATTCATTGATTTATAGCAGTTAATTTATTCTACTTAATGTCTATCAAGAGAAATATGTTTGAATTACTGTAACCACATGAATTTACCAAAAGTATAGGGACAGACAAGCCTGAGCCAACAGTGTAGACCCTGATCAGATGCACCCAGCAATTTTTAACACATCAATACTAGATAATGGATGTTCAAATTTTAGGACAAGTTATCTGGATATTGTAAAGAGATAAAGTGTCCTAATAGGGTAATAGCAATAATTTCAATTATTCTTCAGGATATTTTATTTTGCCTTCTTATATCTTTTGAGGTATATTTTTATTAATTATTATCTGTCTCAGGTAATGTTAGGATTAAAATTAAACATCTCAATGTTATGTGATGTTGACGTCACTATGACGTTGACGTCATTATGACGTTGACGTCTTTATGACGTTGGATTGTTGCCTTAGATACTTGTGACATCATTGTTGTTGTTAGATAAACTGTGTCAGAGGATAACAGTAAGTTGTACTTTATTAAAACATATAATTGATTTTATTTAATTTATTTAAGTGCAATGTACACTTTCAGTGGATGGGGAGGGGGTAGATCACACTGTCAAAATTATTTTGCTTCTCTGTTGAAAATGGATCTAGTGTTAAAGAAAAGAAGTTTCACCCTTTGGTAGGAATTATTTTCCTTTGAGACTGGACTCTTTTTCAGAATGGAGAATGGGCTTGGTGTATAATGTGGCCAATAGAAACTGACAAACATTGTCTTATAAAAAAAATTGTAATAAATCTACTAAAACCTACTATTCCTGCGTAATTCCCATAAGAGGGTGATACAGTAGGAATAGATAGATGTGTGTGCCCATCCCACTTAATTCTCTGTAAATTGAATTAAAATATTAACAAATGTTTTTTTTTTTTGTTTTTTTTTTTTTTTTTTTTTTTTTTTTGTCCTGTGTTTCTTAGAAAATAAGACTTGCTATTCCATGTGAACCTTATTTTCCCAGAAAATAATGCTACATATTTCAAGTGATTATTTGTCAGAAAATAGTGTTAGACACATTTCTTGTGAATCGTAAGGTATTTTTTCCTGGGAAAAAAAAAACTCTCATGTTCATCAATAGTCCTACTATCTAGTAATTTGGTGGCTTCCTTTCTGTAACTTTGAATTGATCTGGGCCATACTCTGAACATCCTTTTTCTCATCACTCCTCATGTATGGTACATGTATTTTTTTTTTTAAAAAATAAACATATAATAATAGGACCTAACTTTATTGGCTAGCTTCACCAGTGAAGCAAAGGGCAGTAACAACTTTTGCAAAAGGAGGTAATAAAATCACCTCCCTTTGCAAAACTGGTCACTTCCCTAAAACAATACTTCATGCTTTTCATGTTTGAAATTAAGATTTTGCTGTTTGAATTTTTAAACTATTTACTGTAGTAGGTAGAGTGTTTAACCTTTAACCCTTGTCCTGCTGAATAAATTAAGATGCCTTGCCCACTTCTAATTTTTAGCCAATCAGATTACTTGATCCAGATTGTTGCTATAAATTCACACACTTAATGGCAAACGGTGTAGATCCGGATCAGTTGGCTTCAGAAGCCAACTAATCTGGATCTACATTGTTTGCAAAAGCAGGGTATATCTGGGTTCAGCAGGATGAGGGTTAAAATGTCACACAAAATTGTATTATTTTATTTTTTTATTATCATTTTTAGAGTAAATAAGGCTTGACATGTTATGTGAACTGTATGCAGACAGTTCACATAAAATGGCAAGCCCTTTTTTCTCTAAAAATAATGAAAAATAAATATTTCAAAATGTCATCTGCTGCAGTTGTGATTGGTGCTTTAAAAGTTGATTTCAAAATGTCATCTGCTGCAGTTGTGATTAGTACTTTTAGGATTAATTACATTATTTATTATCTAAGTTCATCTAGTCTAATAAATTTATCAGATATAATACGAAGAAAGCACGCCTACTAAATAAATGCGTAATTGAGCTTTATCCAAGTCACTTGACTGAGCCTCATGCTAATTGTAGAAAGTAAGACTATAGTCACCAAAAGGTACAAAGTATGACGTCAAATCTCATCCCTGAATGTGGATGGATACACTGCCAAGGGAGATTACTCTCAGTAACCTAAAAGTATTTTCCCATTGAGAATGGATTAAAGTACATGAACCAGGAAAGTAAATTAACATGTATACCCAGTTAGCTTTTTAAAAGCTTAGAAAGTCATCTTTTGGTGTTGTTAAATTAAATATTGCAGTGGCATGTTGTGCTGTTTCAAAGAGTTGACAAAAGTACATATCTCTTGCCATCCATCTTTATTTAACCATTACCACTCTCTGGGAGACCTGCAGATGACAGTTTGATGATATTTTTCTTATTTTTCCAGAAAATAGGACGACATCACATGCAAACTGTCTCCTAAGGAGGACACAGTTTGCATGAAATGTCAAATTCTATTTTCTGGGAAAAAAAAAAAAGAAAAACATAAAATGTCATCTGCTTAAATTTTTACCCATCATGTTAAGCCTTAACTCTTCTCTTGCTGAACATGACATGCCCTGTCTTAGCAAACAGTGTGGATCCAGATCAATTGGCTTCTGATCTGGATCTGCACTGTCATTTAGTATGTGAATTTATAACAACAATCTGGATCAAGTAATATGATAGGCTTAAAATTAGAAGAAGGTGTGGCATCTTAATTTATACAGCATGACAAGGGTTAATGTAAGTTGGTGGTATTATAGGATGTCTTCGGGTGCATTAGGGTGTTTGAATGCACCATAATTGGAGCATTTTGTGTTAACTCATCTAAGTCACGTAGGTGGAAATGGAAATGCACTGATCTAAGTCACACACGCACGCATCCAGGAAAATTACTATCGTAATATATTCATCATTGAGACAATGACTTATTATGAGAAATTGTATGAGATAAAAACAACATAAAAACAAAACAAATAATATTTTTTTATCTAAGAAAAAAATTTAAACATTAAATTGCATGATTTATTCGGAGTCAAGATTTTGTCTAAATCAATATTTTTTATCACCATACCTAATTTCAAGGTAGGGTTAAATCTTTAAGATTTTGATTAATTGTTGCCATTGATATGTCCTGAATATCATTTCTATGATAAACCATTTTGTACCTAGAAAACCCAATTTGGTAATAGTGTTTGTGTCTCTTGTTTCAGTTATAGGGCTGTGTAACTGTGTACATTGAATTAAAATGACAACAGAATGGTATTTTCATTATTTTTCTTTTGTTAAAAAATGGAGGTGGGGCTGGGGGAGGGGCAGGAGAGAGTGTTGTGTTCTGGGTTGTGTTTTCTAGACATTTCCTTTGAATTTAAGTCCTTTGTAGACTACAGTACTTAATCATCACAGTTGCTCAGTTGATAGAGTGCCCGCTTTGTGTCTTTAAGGTTATGAGGTTTTATCTCTGATCGAGTCATTTCAAAGCCTTTCAAAAAGGGTCTAGCTCCTCTTTTACTTGACACTCAGCATTAAGAAAGTAGAACTGTGATATTTCAGTGAGGCAGTGCTCTAATTAAACTTAAGAAAATAAGGTTTGACATTCCATATGAATTGTCTGCCAAGCAATTTGCATGAAATGCCTAGCCTTATGTTATCTGGAAAATACTAAAAAAATAGAATATCTGCTACAGGTTTGCTTGGCACTTTAAGGATTACCCATAAATATATACAATCATGTTCATTTACTGTATTTAACCTAAGAACCATATTTGATCTAATTACTGGATCTGCCCCTATAAGCGCACAGTCAAGCAATTTTGTAGTCCAGATTGCAGTCTGTGTAATATCATCTACTTCTTTATAATAGCATATTTTGTGGGTACTCATCTGAATTACCTTGACAAGTAAATGAGTGCCCACAACATATGCTATTATAAACTTGTCAAGGTAATTCAAATGAGTACCCACAATATGCATATGCTTTTATAAAGAAAATCAGAACACATTTCACATAAGCATCATTAAATATACCCCTCAGGAAATCCTCTGCTCCTATTTCTTTAAAGTGTGCCCTTATTAAGAAGATATTTTTACTACCTTTTTCCAGTAATTTTGAAACACTTAAGCACACAGTATGGTAATTAGGTTGAATATGGTATTTGTTTAGACTAGCTTGGGCAAACAGTATAGACCCTGATTAGATGTTGCATTCTGCAAGGTCTACACTGTTTTCCATTTGTCGTGACATGTTTTGACACAAAATGGACTTCCTCAAGTTTAAGGACAAACATGGCAAGCATTTTATGTATTCAAATACTTAGGGTAAATATGGCAATGTACTAGTTGGAGAAAAGTACTGGGCCCAGATGTTCAAAGCATCGTTAGCTTAACAAGCTCTAAGGGTCATTTCATTAACTGTTTTAGCGATTCAATATACAATATTCTGATATTTTTTGCTGAAAAAATGTAAGTAGCTTTTGTACTGCAAAAGCTACTCACATTTTTTCAGCAAAAAATTTCAGCGTATTTGCGTATCACTCGATGTAAATTTTAACGAATCGTTAACTAACGACATTGTTAGTTTTGAACAACTGGGCCCAGGGGTTTTTACCTAAAATTCATCATCCCAACAATGCGTACTGGGGTCATGTTTGTTGTTATGCCCAAAGTACCAGGGACTGCAGCACCAGTGTTTAGAATCCCTTTGGTTGGGGACAGATAGCAGAGATTTTACCTGTTTGTTTCATATTGCAGGGCTCTGTTGAACGAAGTCATAGGTACATGTACCACTGTGGGTACAAATGACTATGACAAAAAGCATTAGGTAACCAGTTGATATTGTTATTTGATCGGATGTAATTACATATATATTTTTTGCACTTTTTGGATTGCTTTGGGATCCTTTTGGATATGTGATACTTGAAAAACCTGTATGTTCCTAATACTTGCATGATGAGTGTGTGTACCTGCATTTGCATCAGGAAAACATACCTATATAATTTTAACCCCCTTAAACCCCACTTTTATATAGAAAAACTGGGGTTTACAGGGGTATACATTATTTTTCGTATTTCTGCTCAAAAACATAGATTTTGGGTACTAACAAGTATCCACAATCTATGTTTGAGCAGATATATGAAAAATATCAGAATTTTTTTCTGAAAACTCAGTTTTTTTGGTGGTGAAATTTTCAATATATTTGAATAGGTGTGTTTTCGTAATGGAAGAGAATGTGTGTTCAAAAGATTATTGTTTAATTCGGACTGATGTCACTTCCCATCACCTCACCAAATATTGTAGGTGATCCACTGCTTTACATTACGAAAACACGCCTATTCAAATATACTGAAATTTTTACCACCAAAAAATCAATATTTTCAGATGAAAAATTCTGATATTTTTCATATTTCTGCTCAAAACATAGATTGTGGGTACTCGTTAGAACAGCCTAGATTGTGGGCAGTTCTAACATGTACCCACAGTCTATGTTTTTGAGCAGAAATAACAAAAATAATGTATACCCCTGTAAACCCCAGTTTTACTATATAAAAGTGGGGTTTAAGGGGGTCAAAATTATATAGGCATGTTTTCATGCTGCATGTCAATTTTGATCAAAACATCTTCAAAAAAAAAAGGAAAATAAAACAAAAATCCTTTCAAGGACTTACAATTAATTGGTTTAAATCTAAATCCATGAAATATTTGTAATAATTTTTGTAAATAATGAAGTTACGAGGCACTAAACAGCCGCTTATGCAGTCACCTCCACATCTGAGCACTGAATGGTAACGTGCGATCATTTGTAGTTTCATGAGACCAAAAAGTTCCTGACCAACCTAACAAGCAGGCTCAGGTAGTGAATAACTTGGTCGTAAGTTACTTTTAAGCTGTATGATAGTTAGTTATGTTTGGATTCAAGGCTATCAGAAGTACATTCTTATACAAAAGTGGCAATATTCTTATAATCACTTTAGTTTAACATGTTGCATATTGGGTAAAAAATTCAGCAGATGAGATTTGAATTTTTCCTAGAAAGTAGGCTTTGGCATATCATGCAAATTGTCACCTGGGGAGACAATGTGCATGAAATGACAAAGCCTATTTTCTAGGAAAAATATTTTTTTTCATCAGTTTGTCGTCTGCTGAATTTGCCTGCAGTGGAAAAGGTTAAGGAGCTTATATACATATAATGTCTTTCAGTCTTATACTCTGGTCTCTTTATTTCCTGTTAGCATTTGATTTTACTGTATTTACCCTAAATATTGGGGCCATACCATACCACTCTTAATTAACCCATTGAAGACTGGAGACCCTAAATGGGTAAGTGGCAAACAGTGCAGATCCAGATCAGAAACCACAATGCAGTCTGATCTGGGTCTCCATTGTTTGCAAATAGTTCAACCATTTTTCTTTAGGAATATCTACATCATATATATAGCCTGATGTACCTAAATCAAAATATACAGTGTGAGAGAGTTTATCCACTCTTTAATGGGTTAGAATCTGAAAAACTATAATTTTACTACCTATTAGTATGTCAAGAGATAACTGGTGGAATGGTAAACAGTATAGACCCTGATCAGATGCCACATTCTGCGGTATTCCTGATTAGTTGCCATGGTCCACTGCATCTGATCTGGGTCTTCATTTTTTGTCCAAATCTGAAGGGAGGCAAAAACATTTTGACAGAGTTACCTCCCCAGAAAGTGTACACATTCTATTATAAGCAGAACAATATTTTCTGGTCAGAGGGCAGAGGCAAGGTAAAAGGACAGAGTAGGAACAGAATGCTTTTGGTGAATTTACTAGCTGGACACTTTGTAATTGTTTTAATTGTCACCTTCATTATCAAAGAAAAGCTCTGGGTTCAATGGACTTCAAGCACTTTGACTATTCAAGTGTTCAAAGCTGGTCAGTCTTGATAAAACTAAATGTTTTCTTGATGGATGATAGCATTAAACTCTCTATTGTTACTTTCATTACTATTGTTTGATTACAAGCTCCAGATAAGTGGGGTGGTGGAGGTTGGTGTGTGTGTTTGTGTGTGTGGTGGGGTGTGGTAGGGGGAGGGGGTTCCAGTATCATTTTTCTTAAGAAAATTCATTGTTGATTCTCTTGTTAACCCTTTTCCTGATGAACACATATATGTACTCTTTCAGAGGGTAGTCCTATTTGAGAGCACCTCAGGACCTCCAGAAACAAGGCCCAACCTTAAGGTCTAGTTGTCCAACAGGGGAAGAATATACATTTTCGCAAACCTTTGTTTGTCTGTCTTCAAGGCATCAGTGAAATAATTCTCCAAAATCACAGTCAAATTTCACTACTTCTCATTTTCCATTTTTTTCGGTCTCACCCCTATCCAATCAAAAATCAAATAGGCTCCTGTGCCAATCACGTGACCTCTACTTAAACAGCTTCTGATAATAAATATACAGTAGATGTCTCATTGCAAGTTATCAAATCTTTCCCGCAATGGCCACATGTGGTGCTAGTTTCTTTGAGTTTTCTTTTTTTATAAGTATGTGAAGCAAACACCAGTTTGTAATGTGACTCGCTATCACATGATAGTCATGTGATCATGACTATTATGCTAATTGTTAGCCATTTCATTAATACATCACATGTGTGATTGTGAAGTAAATCAATGGAAAAAACGTGGTCAGGTAAGAGTACCCTTTCCTAAGACCCAGATCAGAAAACATTTGTAGAAGCATAAGGGTTAAGGTGATTCTAATGAGTAACAACAATAATGTATTTACTTGATCAGTGCCTCATTGTCTCAAGTTCTTGCCATACCTTGCCATAATTGTCCTTGCCATATACAACAAATAGATTTGTCATCTGGCCTAGTTGTTCAAAGCATTGTTAGCATAACAAGCCCGTTAGTGGTCAAAAACTGTTCTCGTAAGTACAATATCTAATTCACAGTTATTTTGCTGAAAAAATGTGAGTAGCTTTTGCAAATGCAAAAGCTACTCACATTTTTTCAGCAAAAATATTAGCGTATATGCATATTTAATGATCAAAGTTTTAACAATACGTTAAATAACAATATCATTAGTTTCGAACAACTTTTCCATTCTGATGACCAGCCTGTTACAGTGTGTAGCAGCATAATTTTCACAAAGTTGACATCAATAAAATTTGTCAGTTTTAACCTATACATGTAGAAGGGCATAAGTTGGATTGAGCCTTGGGTGACTTTATTGGACACTGCTGTAATTTTATCCCTCACAGTGCAATTGGCAACTGTGGCAGACATTTTTATTTTATTTATTTTTATTTCTTGAGAAAAATATGGCTTGACATTTCATGTGAATTGTCTGACAAGCTTATGATTCATATGAGATGTTGAGTCTTATTTTCTTAAGACATAATGAAGAAAAATCAAAATGTTACCTGCTGCAAATATGGTTAGCACTTTAAGATAAAGTGAGTAATTATTTTTTTCTTTTTTCATTATTTTCCCTGAGAGTTACCTCTCAACTTAGCCTTAGAGTGCCAGGTACAACAGCAGCAGACATCATTCTGAAACACTTGTATATATTTTTGTATGTTTTTTTTTTTTGTTTTTTTTTTTGTTGTTGTTGTTTTTGTTTTTTCAATGAATGGTTTGTCTGTTTGAGAATATTTTCTGCTACTATTTTGATTATTATGCATTGGATTGTGATTATTTTTTACTGTTCTTCATCCATGTTAGACGCACAGTCATGTGCACATACATGATCGTATCAATGTCCTAGTTATCTGGAGTTTGTTTAGGATGACCTCCCCTGAACTCACTTATCATTATATTACCTGTCACCTTCTGTTTAGTACGCCTCATTAGCAGTCGGCAAGGAGAAAACTGACATTTTTTTTCACCTCAGTTTCAAAGACCCGTCAGCTTACATATCTGTACATCTGGCTATGGTCATCATTCATTCTTACCAAATAAGGAAGATAAGTCTCATGGCATATTAACCTTATTTTCTGGGAAAGTAAATAAGAAAAAAAAATGTTGAAAATGCAGCCTTCTTTGGGTAAATGCATTTTGACATCATTTTGCTAAGGATGAAAACTTTTACAGACAAGAAGGTGCATGTGCCGCAATTTGGCCTCTTTTCTATTGACATGACACAAATACTTTAACACCTGAAGCAGTCCTCTTGATAAGAATTTTTCCCCCAAGTAAAACAGTACTGATATTTTCTTATTGCTCCATGAAAATGTATGTTATGGGTACTCATTAGAATTGCCTCATTGAGGTAATTCTAATGAGTACCCACAACATATGTTTTCGTGGAGAAATAAGAAAAACATTTATCAGGATAATCCTCTTATCTAAAGCTATGTGAAGTCATACTGAAAATTTAATTTCAACATGGGTCGTGAACTTGTATTCTGACTTTTCACCCAGAAACATAACATGTTTCAATTTTCTTGGACTATACTTACAAACGGTAATTTAATATTATATTTTGTATTTTAAATTTTAGATGTATTGTTTACCATCTGGCAGAATATCAAATATTTTATTTTGTTGTTTATTGTTTATTGTGAAATGAAGAAAGATTCATTTAAAATTTTACTGTTGAAGGAGTTAATTTGTTTGCAGTGCAAATTGGATCATTTCTAACACTTAACATTATATAGGAAAATACAGCAAAGGATAAATTGTTGATATTTTTCCCAGAAAACAGGATTTGACATTTCATGCAAATAGTCTCCGAAGGAGGCAATTTGCATGGAATATTAAATCCCTATTTCAAAATGTCATTTGCTGAAACATTTACTCAGCATGCTAAGCGATAACACCAGTTTGACATTTGCAAATCGTAACAACCCAAACTGAGCGTGAAACAAGGTAACTTTTGACATGTTCTCCAAACAAATATAGCTTTGGACATGTTCCCCCAATGAAGACTGCATAGCCATGCAGTCTGATTGGAGACATTCAGCCCAATTGATCACTGTGTGCTTAGGTTTTTCAAAAATACTGTGAAAATTTGTGGTAAAATATGTGCCTACTTATACTAAAGGTATATTTTGAAAAAAAAGATCAGCAAAGGGCATATCAAATGATGCTTATACAATGTTTTTGTGCGTGTGTTTTTTTTTCTTCTGAGTTTCTCCAGTAAAGTATATGTTATGGGTACTCATTTGAATTGCATCGACAAGTTGATGCAATTCAAATGGATACTGACAACATATGCCTTTATAAAGATGTAGGCAAAAAAGTACACTGGCTGTAATCTGAAGACTACGGAATCGCTTGACTGTGCGCATATAGGGTATCACCTTAATAACTGTAAATTTATTTTCTATTTTTAACCTATAATTAAAGCAGACAACATTTTTTTTTCAGAGAAAACAAGTCTTGACGTTTCATGTGAATTTTCTGCTTGGCATATAAATTCTATTATTTAAACTTTCATATGCTAGTGTTTCAAATGCATGCTCGCTGAATGGCAAACAGTGCAGACCATGTTTTGGGGGTTTTTTTTCCTAGGAAAATTTGATCTGGGTCTTTATGTGTGGCATTATATACCATATTCGACCTAATTATCGCACTGTGCGCTTAGGTTTTTCAAAATTACTAGGCACACTCAGTTGTGGTAAAATATGAATCTACCTACTAATGGTACATTATAAAAAATCAGAATAGGATTTATTTGATGATGATTATGCGATTTTTTCTGATTTTCTTTATAAAGGCATATGTTGTGAGTACTCATTCGAATTGCATCGACAAGTCGATGCAATTCAAATGAGTACCCACAACATACACCTTTATAAAGAAGTAAAGAAAAAGTACACTGGCTGTAATCTGAAGACTACGGAATTTCTTGACTACGCGCTTATAGGGGTATGTGCGGTAATTAGATCGAATACGGTATATGTCTAAATATTTAGAGAAAATATGGTAGGTAGGATTATGATTATGGATCATTAATACTTTGCATGCTGGGTAAAAATTTCAGCAGACAACATTTTTTAAATATTTTTCTTATTTTTCCTAGAAAATAGGATTTGACACTTCATGCAAATTGTCTCTAAGGAGACAATTTGCATGAAGTGTCAGATCCTGTTTTCTATGAAAAATAAGAAAAAGTGTCATCATTTTGTTGTTAAGTGAACCTGCCCACAGCGAGGTAAGTGTTAATATACTACTCTAAATTTGCTAAGCTCCAGTCTCATTAACCTATACAATGTTGATTTTTCTTTTGATCTCTTGGGCCTTCTGAACTTGGGCCTCCCCCGAGTTTGATCTGGAGAAGCTTCAGGGCAGTCAAGTGGTTTAAGTGTCTAAACTTCAGGTCACAAGGTTCCAGGTTCGAAACGTTCTGGAGGTGGAACTGTGGCTCATGACTGATTGGCACTTCATAGCACAGAGCCTTTCATTTTCACCCTTCCATCATCTCAACATGATTTAAATAAAGTTGAAAGGGACATAAAACTTCAAACCATCATCATTGTTTGATTTCAACTTTTATACATGGTGGTGCTATAAACAAGCTGCCATGTTGGAGGAACTGCGCTGATTATGTGACGAAACGTTCCATTGTACATTTGCATATGTCTTAGACATGCCAACATTCAATTACATTCTCTGTAAACACCAAGACAGCTTTTGTGGACTCTTCTGTGATGCAGCTAGAAGAATCCATCACCTGTTTAATATTACCTATTTTAGTCTGGAGACCCCAGAAGGGTAATTGACAAGGAAACAACCCAGTTTAGATGCCACAGTATGCAGCGTCTGATCAGTCTCCATCATATCATATCATCATCATATCAATCAGGGCCCAGTTGTTCAAAGCTAACGATGTCGTTAGTTAACGATTCGTTAAAATTTACATCAAGTGATACGCAAATATGCTGAAATTTTTTGCTGAAAAAATGTGAGTAGCTTTTGCAGTGCAAAAGCTACTCACATTTTTTCAGCAAAAAATATCAGAATATTGTATATTGAATCTGCTAAAACAGTTAACGAAATGACCCTTAACGAGCTCGTTAAGCTAACGATGCTTTGAACAACTGGGCCCAGATTTTTGACTAATGTGCAGGTACAGGGGCAACATCCACACCAGTGGGCCCCCTTCCAGATAGCTGGTTTGCTGCACGCATGGCAGATCTCATACCAGATCTCCAGGTATGTCTATCATGAGGGTTGATAGCCGAGAGCTTCCACTCTCTGCAATCCCTCTGTCAGCTGTTTCCATGTCATCTTGGGCCTCCCAGGCCCACACTTTCCATCAACCTGTATGTCAAAGGCTGTCTTGATTGCACCGTTGGAGTGTTCCACATGTCCATACCATCGGAGTCTTCTCTCCTTCAGAATGAGGTCCAGATCCTCAATGCCAAGCCGCACAAGTAGCTCATTGGACCTGGTGGTGACAATGTCTTGCAGCCTGACATTGCAGATCTGTCTGATCATTGCCCTGTCATTTCGCTGCAGTCACTAGAGGTTTGGCTTTGTCAATGGCCAAGTCTCGCTGGCATGAGGCATTGCACTCCACACACAAGAGCTGTACACATGGCCACGTGTTTTGAAAGAGAGGTGGCATGAAGAGAGAACTGGTAGCAGATCCTTGAACTTCTTCAGGCGGTTTTCACACGTGTTGTGGTTGAAAGTTCACAGCCACCTGCTGCTGAGAGCATGTCTCCTAGGTAGCAAAAGGAAGCTACCACCTCAAGCTTGTCTGGTCCGACCTGGACTTCTTTCTGTGGTCTGCCATCCAAGGGGCATGCAGTTCCCTGGCACCGTGTACATCTGTAGTCGGGGTCTTTTTTCAAGAGCTTGAGCCCACTGCATTTCTTGTGCACCCAGTGCTTGCAGCCATTGCAGAAGATGCTGTTGCTGCCCACTCCAGTGCGACAGACGGTGCATGGAAACTCACCTGAACTCTGCAGGAGTTGTACACATAGCCACATGTTTTGAAAGAGAGGTGGCATGAAGAGAGAACTGGTAGCAGATCCTTGAACTTCTTCAGGTGGTTTTCACACGTGTTGTGGTTGAAAGTTCCCATACCGCAGATCATGATCTTTGTCTTTCCTGCATTTACTCTCAGTCCTTTCTTCTCCATTGCTTCTTTCCATGTCAAGAGCCTCCTGACACATTCTTCAAGCGATTCAAGCACAATGATGAAGAGCAGCGGGCTGAGTATTGATCCTTGGTGAACACCAACCTTCACTTCAAACTCTTCACTGTACCCCTCACCAACATGGACCTGGCTGTGGGTATTTGCATACATCCCCTGCTCCAGTCGCACAATCCACTCCACACCAAGTTTTCTCTGCGCCCACCAGATGACCTTCCGAGGTACTCGATCAAACACCTTCTCCATGTCTATGAAAGCCATGTAGAGTCTCTTGTTGGCAGCTAGATACTTCTCAAGTTGCAGCTGCCTGACAACAAAGATTGTCTGTAGTGCCTCTGCCTGGGACGAAGCCAAACAGGGAATCGTTGATTGACACCAACTGTCTGATGAGGCCGTTCACAATCCTCTGCAGGATTTTCATAACCTGCACTGTCAGCTTGAGACCACGGTAGTTTCCCCTTTCCAATGCATCCCCCTTTCCCTTGTAGAGGCAGACAACAAAACCCTGCTCCCAGTCAGAGGGTACCTTGCCATCACGAATGATTGCAGCTGCGAGGTCAAGGATCATGGAGGGGCCTATGTCACCAGCTGCTCGTATCATCTCCACCACTATACCTGATGGGCCTGGTGCTTTGCCAGCCCATCAGTGAGATAGCCTTCTTAACCATATCAATGGTGATTGGGATGGGCGGGCCTTCCACTGGTGGTTGATAAGACAGGTGGTCAGGGTCCCAGTCAAACTCAATGTTGAGAAGCCTTTGGTAGTGCTCTAGCCAGGCCTTCTGCTTTGAGTCTTCGCTCATTGACAGCTCTCCTGCATCATTCTTCATAGGTTTGTCACTAGCATCATCACAGTTCTCTCTTCTAAACTGGTTAGCAAGGCAGTAGACTTCTGAAGACGTGGGGTCAATATTCTCATAGACCTTCTTGTCGACTTCTTGACAAGCATGGTGCACTGCATGTCTGGCATTTCATTTGGCTGCATCGTATGATGCCCTAGTGCCTTTACCAGCCTTCCAGGCCTTGAAAGCTTTCCGCTTGGCAGCAATGGCCTTTTCCATGTGTTCATTCCACCACCAGGTTTCACGATGCCAACGGTGTGGCCTAGTTGTGCCACACACCTCCTCAGTTGTCTTGAGCAGTCCAGTCTTGATATTGTTCCAGATATCCTCAGTGGCCCCATCAGCTACACCTGCAGATGTGCTCACATGCAAGTTGAAGACCTCATGAAATGATTGCTTGTCTGAGGGTCTTTAAGCTTCCAAACTTTGAGGCGAGGGGTGAACTTGCGCTAGGATTTTTGGTGGCACATCAATCCTCATGTCGCATACAAGGAGCTGATGTTGCACAGCTACTTCCTCGCCAGGGATCACTCCACTGTTTGCAAATAGTTCAGCCATTTTTCTCTTGGAATATCTGAACCATGTAGCCTGACATATTAGTAGCCTAAAATTGAAATTGGACTCTTCCAACATACAAAGTGGGGAGAGTTTATTCAGTCTAAAGTTGGTCCTAATGGCTTCTGTTGAAGTTAATTGTAATGACAAACAGTGCAGATAGATAATACAGTCTTTGGTGCGGGTCTTCATTAGTTTGTGTTTTTTTTTATGTTCTGAATTGTTATTAATATATCAAATTTTTCAAATAAATATCTTTTGCTAATAATGTAGTCATTTAGGAAATTTTGAGTAGTATAGCATTATGACGCATCATTGAATGAAAAATATATGAGCCAGGGCATGACAAAACCAACAAAATGGCACTAGCACCCAGCAAAGACTCAGATCAGCCTGGGCATCCATCCAGTCTGATCACTGTGAAACCTTGGGTTTTTACCTAGCCATTGAGCACACAGCAAAGACTGTGACCAGACTGGGCGGATGCCCAGGCTGATCTGAGGCTTTGCTGGGCGCACATCCATTATGTCAGTTTTGTTGTGGGCTGACTCATATTTTACTTACAAGCTGTTACACAAGCAACAGTGTCAGCACGGAAATCTATAAAACAGATCATTCCGTGTTTTTATCTGTATTATGAAATTCAATTTCTTACCTATCAAAGAAATACAGTACTTACTCTAAATATTCTAACACCTTACCATACTTACCATAAAATTTGAGCCGGCCTGTTTAACTACAGTTTCAAACATTGTCACAGAATCATGCTTAGCTGCAGATAAGGCACTTTGTTTTTCAGCAAAAAAGTATTGATAATTTTTAATTGCTCCATAAAAACACATGTTGTCATATTCATTAGAAGCACCTCAGTGAGGTGCTTCTAATGAGTACCACAACATGTGTTTTTTTTTTAAAAGTTAATTTTAAAAAACAAAAAAGCATGCAAAATTATGCAGCATCCAAAGAGTTAAACTTGAAAACTCCATTAGTCTACCTGTTGTTGTGTCTACAAAGATTGCTGGCAAAAAGCAGTGTAGATCCTGATCAGACTGCTCCCAGCCTGACACAAAGGTGTGTTTCTCTTAATTTTTAATCAACCTTTACTACTCTATGAGCAAATTCAGCAGATCGTCAGACAATTTAATCATATTTTTTATTTTTCCTAGAAAATAGAATAACATTTCATGCAAATTTGGAGACAGTTTGCATGAAATGTCAAATCCAATTTCCCAGGAAAAATAAGAAGAAAAATATTTCAAAATGTCACCTTCTGAAATTTTCCCAGCATGCTGAGCATTAGGGTACATATAGTGCATTCAGCATGCAAAACTTAAAATCACAGGCCTTTCTTATCAGGTGACATTCTACAATGTACATGTGACCTTTCAAGTAGTGTCCTCTTCATTTACAACAATATAACTATTGTCACTTTTGTCGGATATGGAAATGCTTGCGTTACTAAGCAAATGATAGATATTAAGACCGTTATCATTGTTATGACCGGTGGCGGATATGACAGTACATTATCAGAAAGGAGAAGTTTAATTACGGGAAGTGAAAGGTTTGTGTAAATTTGTTGACAAAATTTTCAAGGCTCTGGATAAGATGATTTTGACAGCACATTACAAGCAAATTCAGCAGATGACAAATTGATAATATTTTTCTTATTTTTCCCAGAAAATAGGTTGTGACTTTTCAGGGAAAAAAATAGCCTATTTTCTGGGAAAAATAAGAAAAGAAAATTCAAAATGTCGTCTGCTGAAATTTTTACCCAGCATGCTAAGCGTTAATATTTAACCCTTAAAGCGCCAAGAAAAACTGCATCTGAAAATGTCGTCTGTTTATGTTGTCTGCTGAATATTCTTGCAGACTTTTCAAACCTAGTTTTGCATATAGGCAAACAGTGTGGACCCAGATCAGACTGCTCCTAAAGGAGCAGTCTGATCTGGGTCCACACTGTTTGCAAAAATGACTTTTAAAATCACAAGCAGACTACAATAGTTGTGACTGGCGCTTTAAGGGTTAATTTCTTATTTCTCCATGAAAACATATGCTGTAGGTACCCAGTGAGCCAAGGTGAGGGAGTACTAATGAGTACCCACAATAATGTTTTATATGGAGAAATAAGAATTATATCAATACTTTTACCCCAAATATCTTTTACCCCAAATATCAAGTTATGCAAATGAGACATACCATGAGAAAATATGTCTTTGGGGCATATGCAAACAGCAGAGATTGAGATCAGCCAGTGAAGCCATTTGGTCCAGTCAGGGACTTTGCTAAAGACATTGTTACAGTCTACAATACTCAATATTTTTATTAGTGGACAGTAAAGGCCCAGATCAGACTGCACATATGTGCAGTCTGATGTGATCCTTCACTGTCCACATATGCCCCAAAGGTTCCATTTGCACAGTGCAGATCAAATGGTATTAGTATTGGGTGACTATACTGTTGGTGTCGTAGCAGGTAGAAGGTTCAGTGATCCAGATAAGAACATTACTCTGGTATTCAGTGGAATATTATAAATACCATTCTGGCATTCAGTGGAATATTAAGAATACTATTCTGGCAGTCAGCAAAATATTAAGAATACCATTCTGGCATTCAGTGGAATATTAAGAATACCAGTCTGGCATTCAGCTAAACATTAAGAATACCATTCTGGCATTCAGTGAAATAATAAGAATACCATTCTGGCAATCAGTAAAATATTAAGAATACCATTCTGGCATTCAACAGACTATTAAGGTACTATTCTGGCATTCAGCTAAATATTAAGAATACCATTCTGGCATTCAGTGGAATAGTAAGAATAGCTTTCTGGCATTCAATGGAATATTAAGAATACCATTCTGGCATTCAGTGGAATATTAAGAATACCATTCTGGCATTCAGTGGAATATTAAGAATACCATTCTGGCAATCAGTAAAATATTAGAATACCATTCTGGCATTCAACAGAATATTAAGGTACTATTCTGGCATTCAGCTAAATATTAAGAATACCTTTCTGGCATTCAGTGGAATAGTAAGAATACCTTTCTGGCATTCAGTGGAATATTAAGAATACCATTCTGGCATTCAATGGAATATCAAGAATACCATTCTGGCAATCAGCCAAATATTAAGAAAATCATTTTGGCTGCAGTGGAATATTAACCCTTGTCCTGCTGAACCCAGATATACCCTGCCTTTGCAAACAGTGTAGATCCAGATCAGTTGGCTTCTGAAGAAGCCAACTGATCTGGATCTGCACTGTTTGCAATTAAGTATGTGAATTTGTATCAACAACCTGGATTAAGTAATCTGATTGGCTGATGATTAGAAGTGGGTTTGGCAGCTTAATTTATTCAGCATGACAAGGGTTAAGAATACCATCCTGAAAATTAACATTTTGGCAGGCAGTGAAATATTAAGATTGATTTGGGCATTTAGTGGAATATTCTTTCTAGTTGTCTGTGAAAATGTGCATTTTGGGATTTAACTTAATGTATTTACTCTAGGTATTAGATATTGTGAGAGATAGG
The DNA here is from genome assembly GCA_964016985.1 of Anodontia alba. Lineage (NCBI taxonomy): Eukaryota > Metazoa > Mollusca > Bivalvia > Lucinida > Lucinidae > Anodontia > Anodontia alba. The sequence goes on from OZ024829.1 coordinate 35,309,583, forward strand.
CCTGAGCAACAGTGCAGATCCAGATCAGATGCCACAAAATGTAACATTTAATCAGGTCTACACAGTTTGCCTCCCATCCAATAGTTTTTATGTACACACCAACAGACACTAAATTTTAGGACCAGTATGGTAAGGTGCTCCAATAATTAATCCATTGTAGTCGGGAGACCCTTAAAAGAGTAACTGGCAAACAGTGCAGACCCAGATCAGATGCCGCAGAATGCGGCATCTGATCAAGATCTCCACTGTTTGCAAATAGTTTAGCCATTTTTCTCTAAGAATATGTAAATCTCATAGCCAGATGTACCTAAAATTGAAATTGGACTCTTCGAATATATAGTATGGGAGAGTCTATTCAGCATACAATGTGCTGATATACGTGGTATCCTATCATTATCTGAGCTTGGCAGTTTGATATTTTTTGAGAATAAGGAAAAATGAATCCACTACAACCTCTTTATAACACGGTTCGTTGGAATAGGGTTTTGGATATAACACGGTTCAAAGATGGATCCCAAAAATGTATAGATTATATTGAAAAATGACCATAAATGGTCAAAATTTCAATATAATCTATACATTTTTGTTTGGATATAACAGGGTTGTTTAATTAACACGGTTTATGCTATGGACCCCAACAATAGTGTTATAAAGAGGTTGTGGTGTGTTTTGTTTTCTCTGGAAGATAATAGGTTGGATAAGGTTTCTTGTGTTTGATATACATAAGGGCATAGGTGAAAACAGTAGGATTTTGTTTCATTAACCATTAACCCTTGAAGCGCAAATCACAACTACAGAAAATGAAATCTTTTATGTTTTTTTGTTTTTTTTTTTGTTTGTTTATCTATTTTATTATTTAGAGAAAACAACACAAGTTTCCTTAGTGCTTTAAGGATTAAGAATGTTGAATTTAAATCTTGGTTGATAATAGTTTAATTTTTTTTCTTCTTATTGCACTTTGAAAATAAGGTTTGATATTTCATTCAAATTGTCTCCAAAGAATTCAAATGACAGACTGTTTTCTGAAACAAAAAACAAATTCATAAGACAAATAAGGCAAATACCATACATTTATGTCTTCTCATTTCCGTGAGGCTCGTTTCAATTAAAGAGTGGGAAGGTTCATATAATCTTCAGAACTTGGATATAACTTTTACTTGTGATACGTCCAATGACATTCATTCACCAGGAACATTACAAATAAAAATTGCCTAATTAATTTAACCCTTGTCCTACTGAATAAATTAAGATACCACACCTTTTTCAAATTTTCAGCCAATCAGATTACTTGATCCAGATTGTTGATATAGATTCATATACTGAATGACAAACAGTGCAGCTCCAGATCAGTTGGCTTCTTCAGAAGCCAACTGATCTGGATCTACAATGTTTGCCAAGGCAGGGTATATCCAGGTTCAGCAGGACAAGGGTTAAGACAGTCTAGAAAATATGTATAGTGCCACCTGTCTATTACAGCCACCCTTGGGAAGGCATGTATGTAGTACCTGCTGATTTCATCAGGAGCATACTCAGGATTTCCGACATGGTGTTTTATTCCTTGTCATGCTGAATCCGGTTATATCCTGCCTTTGCAAAAAGTGTAGATCCAGTTCAGTTGGCTTCTGCAGAAGTGAACTGATCTAGATCTGCACTGTTTGTCATTGAGTATGTGAATTTATAGCAACAATCCAGATCAAGCAATCTGATTGGCTGAAAATTAGAAGTGGGTGTGGCATCTTAATTTATTCAGCAGGGCCGGCCTCGGTGGCTCAGTTGGATGCGCCGTCCGACTGGAGACCAGGAGGTCGCAGGTTCAACCACTGCCGAGGTCGGCAACATTCTTTCGTGGAGATTGATCATGAAATATTTTCTACGGTCATTCTCTCCCTTCCGCTGATTCAAGAAGGGCAGTTGTCAGTTTCTGGCGAAAGAATGTGCACAATACTGGTGAACCGCTTAGAGGACTAAGTCTGCCCAGTAAACGTGTGGTTAGGTAAACTGACCGCGCTCGACATGACCCCATTGGGTTGACTGGGCCGTAAAACCTCAACACAAACAAAATTATTCAGCAGGACAAGGGTTAAAGAAAGATATTATTTGGATACCCCCTCTTATCTAAGCTGTGGAATGCATCCCAGAGCAGTTGCTGTCCCTTTATACATTCTACAAGTATACAAGGATTCTGCAACAGACTGCACATGCCCTAATCAGACTGCACAAAATTTATGCACAGGCTGATCTGAGCCTTTACTGTTGGGGGTGGTTGTGTGAGGCAAAGGTGTTGTGTATCTTAGTCACCGGGGCATCCAACTGATATTGGCTTACAGTTGGGCAAGGCCTGCTATCCTTTCAGCAGGTAAGAGTAGAGGGGGAATGTTTTTATTTCTTCTGTTTCCTCACTTTCATTCATTTTCCTTTCTCCCCTATCCCTCTCTTTCATCTCTACTACTTTTTCTTCTACCTCTCTTCTCCTTTTCTCTGGGAGACGACACAAAATGATGCACAAGGGTTGACATGGCATTGAACCCCAACACGGTGTAGAGAGCCTTTACTGTCTGCAATGCCTTACTAGCCATATTTTCATGTGGTACTAAATAAATGTTGGCTTTTCCACATGATGTCACAACATGTTACTATTTAGCTTTTTAATGTAGAAAATTACATGCCTGACAAGTAACTGACAAAAACATTTCCTGAGAAATTGTATATTATGAAAGTTATGTGGGCATTGTAGATTCAGAACAGTCTACCTGTCTTTGCAGTCTTCCTGGGTAGTAATCATCACCACAAATAGCACTCTGTTTTTTTTGTTGTTTTTTTCAGCAGACAATGTTTTGAAATATTTTTCTTATTTTCCCCAAGAAATAGGATTTGACATTTCATATAAATTATCTCCATTGGAGATTTTCCATGAAATGTCAAATCCTGTATTCTGCAAAAAAATAAGAAAAATATCAATTTGTTGTCTGCTGAATTAGCTCAGATAGTAGTAAAGGTTAATGGAACCGTCTACATTTCCATTTCTCAGTGAAAATGACCAAAAAAAAGAAAGTTCCGTCCCAAGACAAGTCCATTGAATAACGCCGGATCAACAGAACAAAATTTATATTACATTATCATATCAGTTATCACCTTATCTGGACCTACAAAATGCCCTGCTGATCACAAAAACATGCCTATATAATTTTGACTCCCTTAAACCCAACTTTTATATAGTAAAACTGGGGTACAGGGGTATACATTATTTTTCTTATTTCTGCTCAAAAACAATAAGTGTGGGTACTCCTTAGAACTGCTTTGCCGAGGCAGTTCTGATGAGTACCCAAAATCTATGTTTTGAGCAGAAATATGAAAAATATCAGTTTTTTTATTTGAAAATTTTTTCAGTTTTTAGAGGTGAAATTTTCTATTTATTTGAATAGGCGTGTTTTCGTAATGTCAGGTTACACAACTACATAGGCTTATCAGGGCCTTTTGTGTTTCTGAAAACACCTTTTCTCCTGAAGGAGCTCATTTTTAGCTCGGCTGTTGTCGTCGTCGTGGTGCAAAAACTTGGACATTTTGTAATATCTCTGTCATTACTGAAGCTATTTACTTGAAACTTGGACTAGTGGTTCATTATGAAAAGGGAAACTCATACCAATAGGAGAGGTAACCCTCAAAATATTTTTGGTACAGTTATGCCCCTTTTTCGACTTAGAATTTTTGTTGAAAAATGGTTTCACTGCGATTTCTCAAGAACTGATGGATGAATTCTGATTATGTTTGGTATTATATAATTATGGCACTTCCAATTTAATGTATTTTAAGTAGTTCTGTTGCTTATAATCAAACATGCCCTATATATTTCTAAAAGAAACTGCAGCCGAGCGTTGGCACCCGCATGCGGTGCTCTTGTTGACGTAAAGTGGTCACTGACTTGTTAGAATCATTGCCAACCTGTTGCATTTCCCATTCTGAATGTTAACTCTTGTCCTGCTGAATAAATTAAGATGCCACGTCCATTTTTAATTTTCAGCCAATCATATTACTTGATCGAGATTGTTGATATAAATTCACATACATAATGGCAAACAGTGTAGATCCAGATCAGTTGGCTACTTCAGAAGCTAACTGATCTGGATCTGCAGTTTGCAAAGGCAGGACATATCCGGGTTCAGCAGGATAGGGTTAAAAAGGTAATTGTTCTTGTTAGGTCCACTGGTCGTCTTATTTCATGTGATTAAAAAGTGTAGATTGTATCACATGAAAACTGCCTTATGACAAAAATAGCAAAAGAAGGTCTTTCAACAGTGTTATGGAAAAGAGCAGTGCTAAATTTAGGGCCACTTCTAGAAACTTTTAGAGCTGAATTTGGAATTTTTAGGGACATTTGTAGTAAAGTTTAATGTGATTATAACAAATGCTTGCATGGTTCTTTTCTGTGGCAGTATACCCATAACATGTGTAACTCCTCTTATAGAGCTGTGTTTAGGATATTTATGGTAAGGAGGTATTTGAAGTATTTAGGTATGAGGATGGGCTTTAAATGTTTCCAAAGCAACATGCTGCAGCCTGTTTCAGTGAGAAGTTAAATACTTATCACCCCATGGGCAAATTCAGCGGAAGACAAATTGATGATATTTTACTTATTTTTTCCAGAAAATAGGATTTGACAATTCATGCAAATTGTCTCCTATGGATACAATCTGCATGAAATGTCAAATACTATTTTCTGGGAAAAATAAGAAAAAATATTTCAAAATGTCATCTGCTGAAGGGTTTACCCAGCATCCCAAGCGTTATGAAATGATAAGTAAGATTTAATCATCTTGTCATTTTGTGACAGCTGAAATGGATTTTGAAATACCATATTAACCCTTAAAATGCTAAGAAAACCTGAATCTGAAAATGTTGTCTGTTTATGTCATCTGCTGAATATTCTTGCAAACTTTTCAAACCTATTTTTGCATAAAGGCAAACAGATTGGACCCTGATCAGACTGTTCCTACAGGAGCAGTCTGATCATGGTCCACTCTGTTTGCAAAAATGACTTTTAAAATCACAAGCAGATGACAAAGCAGACGACAATTGTTGTGATTGAGAGTTTAAGGGTTAACCTTAAATATTGGAACCCCTTAACTCCTTATTTGTTGTTGATGTGTCAAGAAACTGCTGAATGAGTGACAAATAGTGATCAGATCAGATACCAGATGTTCTGTGGTGTCTGATATGGTCTGCACTGTCAGACCTTCTGTCCTGATACTTAGCATAAATATGGTATATTTTTCCAATTTCTTTTCAGCAATTTCTGCTCTGAACATTAGGGTTGTCTCTGTCCCTCTGAGGTGGGCTCCATGGCATAGTTGGTAGCTCATCTGACTGCAGATCCAGGGTTCACAAGTTTGGCCACATGGACTGATCATGAAATACATGTAATTTCTAAGGCCATTCACCTTTCCCCCCCACCCCTACCCCATCCCCACCCCCACTAATGAATGTATATGCACAAATACTGGTTAACAGCTTAGCAAATAAAGCCTACCTAGGAAGAGTGTCAGTAGGTTTATGACTGGCTCAACATGACCATATCATGTTGACTGGACTATAAAACTCCAAAACAAATCAAGTCTCTGTCCCTTTAAATTGTTAATGACGACATTATGACTGTCATAAGTGACTGTCTGTAATCATTGTTCAAATAATCCATTATATAAGTAAAATAAAATGTATCAAATTTAAAAGTACCATATCTCAAAACAAATGGTGAAGACTCAGTCTAGCCTGTGTTAGCAGGGTCCCTGACTATTGGTCATTTGCATAGGACTTACAAATCTGGCACCAATTTTCAAACAATTCAGATATAACAATCATAGCTCCAGACAAAGAATTTTTTTTCAACCAAAAAGTATTGATAATTTTATTATTTCTTCATGAAAATGTATGCTGTGGTATTTATTAGAAGCACCTCTCTGAGGCACTTTTAATGAGTACCTACACCATATGTTTTCATGGAAAAACAAGAAAAATATTATCTGTATACCCCTTTAATTAGCTCACCTGAGTACCAAGTGCTCAAGTGAGCTATTGTGATTGGTCAATGTCAGTCATCCATTGTGCATTGTCTGTCATCCATCGTGCAGCTTCAATAATTTCTTTAAAAGCTTACTCCTCTTACACCCCAGGGCCGTTTGACTCAAAACTTGGTAGGAAGCACCGTGGTAACTTGTAAATAAAAAATAACAAAAATCTTTCCAATCAGAAATCCAAGGTGGTCGCCATGGTGGCCATCTTGAAAATCTATTTTTCACTTTTTCTCCTGAACCAAAAGGCCAATTGACTTGAAACTTAATAGGAAGCATCAGGGTGACTAGTAGATCAAAAATACTTAAAATGTTTCCAATCAGAACTCCAAGATGGCCACCATATTGAAAATCTAATTTTTTGCTTCTTCTCCAGAACCAAAACGCCAACTGACTTGAAACGCAGTAGGAAGCATCAGGGTGAGTTGCAGATCAAACATAGCTAAAACCATTCTGATGGGATGTCTATTTTTTGCTTCTTCTCCTGAACCAAAAGGTCATTTGACTTGAAACTTGGTAGAAAGCATCGGGGTGACTTGTTGATCAAAAATAGCTAAAATCCTTCCGCTGAGAAATCTAAGATGGCCACAATAGCTGCCATCTTGAAAATCTATTTTTCACTTCTTCTCCTGAATTGAAAGGCCAATTGAGGAAGCATCAGGTAGACTTGAAGATCAAAAATAGATAAATCATTCTGATCAGAGATTCAAGATGGCCACCATCTTGAAAACATATAATTTTCGCTTCTTCTCATGAACTGAAAGGCCAATGGATGAAACTGGATAGGTAGCATTGGGTACATGACTTGTAGATCAAAAATATCTAAAATCAGTCCAATCAGAAATCCAAGCTGGCCACCGTGGCCACCATCTTGAAAATCTATTTTTGATTTCTTTAACAGAACCAAAAGGCCAATTGACTTGAAATTTGGTAGGAAGCATCAGGGTGACTTGAAGATCAAAACTAATTAAAATTGTTCTGTTGGTACTCCAAGATGGCCATAATGACCACCATCTTGAAAATCTACTTTTCGCTTCTTCTCTTGAACCGAAAGACCAGTTTTGAAACTTGGTAGGAAGCATTTGCAAAAGCTACTCACATTTTTTCAGCAAAAATACCTGTGAATTAGATATTGTACTTACTAGAGCAGTTAACATTTTGACCACTAACGAGTTTGTTAAGATACTGACGCTTTGAACAACTGGGCCCTTTTGCTTGAAATAAGTTATACATAAAATTCTAAGACTGACAGATCCTGACAAGATCTCTTTAATTGTTTCTTCAGGATTTATGCTATTCACAAAATATTATTGCCTGTGGCTTATTGGAACATTGTTTAATCTGACAGTGGTAGCCGGGCTCAATAGCGCAGTGGATAGCACATCTGATTACAGATCCAGTGGTCTCAAGTTCAAACCCCAGCTCTGCTACATAACTTTTCTGGAGATTGATCATAAAACAATTACTACAGCCATTTTCCCACTTCTGCTCATTCAAGAAGGGTCAGTTGTCAGTTACTGACAAAAGCATGTGCACAAGAGCTGGTTAACTGCTTAGAGGACTGCCTGACCAGGAACAATGTGGGCAGGTTAACTGACTATGCTCAACATGAACCTGATTAGTTGACTTGGTCGTAAAACCTCAACTCAAACAAAGAACAAAATCTGACAGTAGAATATTGTTAGAAATGTTGATTAGTGTTTTCGCATACCATGGATGCAGTGAGGTGCACTTTTGCATGAAATATTTCATTTTATCCTTAAAATGCTAATCTCAACTGCAGCAGATGTTATTTTGATCTTTTATCTTTTTTTTTTTTTTTTTTTGCAATATTTTTTTTTCAGAGAAAATGAGGCTTGGCATTTCATGCAAATTGCCTGCCAAACAGACAATTCACACAAAATGTCAAGTCTTATTTTCTCTGAAAATAATAATAAAACAAATAAATAAAATGTCATCTGCTACAACCTTGCTTACCGCTCAGGCTTGACATGCTATAATTACATTAAAATAAGTTTCATACAGTTACATGTTCTGTACATCAGAAATGTATAAATCTGAGGGTAGCAAAATAATAACACAGTGGGGAATCACCTAATTTATGTGAAAGGGTTCACACCATATTTATGTGGAATTTGGGAAGAGGTGGGTAAACAAATTATTCACATTTTGCTCAAAGCTGAACATAATTGCATGCAGTAAAGTGCATTTGTATGAAATGAAAATATTTTGTAATACTATCAAGCTGTGTGACAAATGTGTGGTTTTGTTACCTCAGTTGCCGTGATAGTGCTTACTATCAAAATGGTGCCTTTGTCCTAAGGGGACTTATTTTCTGCCATTTTTCACAACCTGGCAACTTCCTGTTAGCCTCTGTGCATCAGTTCCTTTCTAAAAGGAAAGAATTTGCTCCCCATTTTATGGCCCCTTTTCCAGAGGGGAATAAATAAAAATTTTGACAGAGCTGCCTCCCTTGGAAGTGTACTCTTTCTCATTAAAATCAGGTATGTGTAGTTTAACAGTTTTTTTATTTTATTTTTTTTTTATATTTTTGGCAGGATATCTACAACTAACTGCATATACCATATTCCACCTAATTACCACACCATGCTCTTAGGTTTTTCAAAATTACTGGGAATTCCTGTGGTAAACTACGTATACACCTATATTAAGGGTACACTTAAAAAAAGATCAGTGAAGGACATCTAATGATGCTTATGCAATGTTTTTGTGGGTTTGTTTTTCTGAATTTCTTATAAAAGCATATGTTGTGGGTACTCATTTGAATTGCATCAACAAGTTGATGCAATTCAAATGGGTACCCACAACATTTGCTTTTATAAAGAAGTAGACAAAAAGTACACAAGTTGTAATCTGAAGACTACGGAACTGCTTCACTGTGCGCTTATAGAGGTATGTGCGGTAATTAGGCGAATAGGATAAATCTGATCAAGAACAATCACAAAATGAAAAATTGCCTCACAATAAGTACTGCATGAACCCAGCTATCATTGAAAAATAAAAGTAATTCTCCATCATGACTGATGTAAGTGCTTCTTTTCTTCTTCTAGTACTAGAAAAAAATACTTTTATAAGAAATTCTTAAGTAAATACTGCCAGTTGTACTGAAACATTATTTAGACAGCAAAATCTGGGCCCAGTTGTTCAAAGCTAACGATGTTAGTTAATGATTCGTTAAAATTTACATCGAGTGATACGCAAATATTCTGAAATGTTTTGCTGAAAAAATATGAGTAGCTTTTGCAGTGCATTCTGTGGAGTCCGATCTGGGTCTGCACTGTTTGCCAGTTAACCTTTTATGGGTCGACTGCAATGGGTTAAATTACTACACTGTGTGCTTAAGTTTTTCAAAATTACTGAAACAAAAATGTAGTAAAATATCTTCTTAATAAGAGCAAACTTTAAAGGAATATGAGCAGATGACTTCCAGAGGGCATACTTAATGATGCTTTCTGATTTTCTTTATAAAAGCATATATTGTGGGTACTGATTTGAATTACCTTAAGTTTGTAAAAGCATATGTTGTGGGTACTCATTTAGATTGTCTCTACATGTCAAGGCAATTCAGATGAGTACTCACAACAGATGCTGTTATAAAGAAGAAGATAATATTACACGGACTGCAATCTGAAGCCTAAGAAATTGCTTGACTGTGCGCTTATAGGGGTACCGTATTTACCCTAAGTATTCGGACACCTCAACTCCTTACCATATATGTTCTAAAATTTGAAACAGTACAATTCACTACCCGATGTTGTGTCTAAAAATTGCTGGATGAGTGGCAAACAGTGTAGACCCAGATGAGACGCCATGTTCTGTGCGTCACATCTGGGTCTATACTGTTTGCTCAGGCCTGTCTGTCCGAATATATATGGTAAATACGGTATGTGCAGTAATTCAGTAGAATACATATATACTGAGTTATTTCTCCACAAGAACATGTTGTGCATACTAACTAGATACGCTATGATGAGTACCCATATCATGTTTGTTTTTCAAGAAGAGAGATATAAAATCAAAGTAGAATTAAAAAGTGCCTTATTTCGAGCTGATTACCGTATTAGCACACCTCAAACAGAGAATTCTTTTCTTTTTCACAGACAATAAATGCTTGAAATTTGTATTGTAGGGAATTTGAATGAAATGTCAAGCATTATTTTACATACTATGAAAGAAAAAATATCATTTTCACCTAACAGGTGTGAAAGGTTAATATTTAGCATACTGCACAAACATTTCAGCAGACGCCATTTGGAAATACTTTTTCTTATCATTTGCAAAAAATACAAGAGCACAATTCACTTGCAATGTCAAACCCTATTTTTAGGAAAAATAAGAAAAAATAAATTATCATCTGCTATATTTGCCCAGAGAGTGGCTAAATATACATGTATAGCAACCCTTGTCATGCTGAATAAATTAAGATGTCCCGCCCATTTCTAATTTTCATCCAATCAGATTGCTTTATCCAGGTTGTTGATACAAATTCACATACTGAATGGCAAACAGTGCAGATCCAGATCAGTTGGCTTCTTCAGAAGCCAACTGATCTGGATCTACACTGTTTGCAAAGTCAGGGTATATCCTGGTTCAGCAGGACAAGGGTTAAAAGTGGATATATCCTGACTGTCAGCAGTTTCATACAAAATGGTCTTAGTGGATATACGAAGAATGAAGGCTCAGATTAAACGGCACATCTGCCCTGTCTGATCCATTTCTATGATGCTCACTAATAGAATCTTCAGTATCAAAGGATTTTGATAGCAGATAACAAAGGCCCTGATCAACCTGCACAGATCAGGGCCTTTGCTATCTGCATATGCCCAGAAGGCATATTTTCACGTGGCACGCCTACTATATATTAGCATTTGTCATGCTGAATAAATTAAGAAGCCATGCCCACTCCTAATTTTCAGCCAATCAGATTACTTGATCCAGATTGTTGATGTAGATTCACATATTTAATGGCAAACAGTGTAGATCCAGATCATTTGGCTTCTTCAGAAGCCAACTGATCTGGATCTACACTGTTTGCAAAGGCAGGGTATATCTGGGTTCAGCAGGACTAGGGTTAGTATGCTTCAACTACTTATCTCTGAATAATGAATATGTTTATAAAATTTTACACTGGTATAAATTTGCCATATCCCAGACAGAATTATAAATGCATCAACGGATTTATTTCGTGGTTAAATCATTTCGTGGGATCATATAACTGAGCCTTTCTATTGAAGATTAATTTTGTTAATGTCTTGGTCTTAGTAAATTATTGGATTAATGATTAATTTTGTAACATTGACAGTTAAGAAGCTAAATGCCTGACATGAAAGAGTCGAGCAGCAGATGTTTTCAGTAAAACTGGACATTTCTTGGGTATAATGTAATGTAAATTTAATTGATAATAATAATAAAAGAAAGACACTGTTTGACTGGTTGATATTGGATATAGTTTGGATTGTATTAACTTTCTCAGGAAGATATATTGTATTATTTAGTCAACTGGTAAGTCATCCATCACTTCATATGGCTAGACAATAACTAGATGGGCCGGGCTCAATCCTGGTTCTTTGATCTTGTGTATCTGTGTAACATTTTAGTACAGTTTGCCTGCTATCAGTATCAACAACAGAGGACAAATAAGTAATTATGATGATTTTCTTACTGTATTCGATCTAAATACCGCACATACCCCTATAAGCGCACAGTCAAGCAATTCCGTACTCTTCGGATTACAGCTAGTGTACTGTTTGGCTACTTCTTTATAAAGGCATATGCTGTGGGTACCCATTTGAATTGCATTATTATTTCATGATTTAACCACGAAATAAATCCGTTGATGCATTTATAATTCTGTCTGGGATATGGCAAATTTATACCAGTGTAAAATTTTATAAACATATTCATTATTCAGAGACTTGTCGATGCAATTCAAATGAGTACCCACAACATATGCTTTTATAAAGAAATTCAGAAAAAAATGGCATAAACATCATCTAATAAGTTCTTTGCTGATCTTTTTTAAGTGTACCTTTTAGTAGGCAGATACATATTTTACCACAAGTGTTTTCCAGTAATTTTGAAAAACCTAAGCACACAGTGCGGTAATTAGGTCGAATACGGTATGTTATTTTTGCCTGTATTGTGGGTTACCATGTTCGGCTTATGACTTAACGCTTAGCACTCTGGGTAAAATTTTCAGCAGACGACATTTTGAAATATTTTTCTTATTTTTCTCAGAAAACAGGATATGACATTTCATGCAAATTGTCTCCTAAGGAGACAATTTGCATGAAATGTCAAATCCTGTTTTCTGGAAAAAATAAGAAAAATATCATCAATTTGTCGTCTGCTGAAAATGCCCAGAGAGTGGTAAAGGTTAATGGTGCATGGAGGGATTTTGAGATAATTTAACAGAAATATACACCAAAAGAAGAAGATATGTTGTGTGCAATATATGGTGTTTTGCCATTAAGGTCAAGGTCACATGGTGTTGCACTCGTGCATGACTGATAACTTCATACTTTATTGTGTATAAGTTGGACACAAATATACCCCAGAGCAGAATCATGTGCCCAGTACAGAATCTGGCTCTCTACAAAAGGTCATGCTTGAACTTGCATACTTGAACTTACCTTGAAGGTGAAGGTCACTTTATGTTGCACTTTTGTATGACTCATAAATCTGTGTTGTAGGAAGGTTTATTGTAATTATCACTTCCAGACATCTGCCGGCCTTGGTGGCTCAGTCGGATGAGCTTCCATGTGGTGATCAGAAGGTCACGAGTTCAATTCTTCTGGGACCAGCATTATTTCATGGTGGTTGACCATGAAATATTTTCTATGGTGGTCATTCTCTCCCTTCCAATGATTCAAACAGGGCAGTTGTCAGTTTCTGGCAGAAGAATGTGCACAAGTGCTGGTTAACAGCTTAGAGGACTAAGCCTGTCCAGGAAAAAGTATGGTTAGGTAAATTGACTGACTCTACATGATCTTAATTGTGTTGACTGGGTCACTAAACTACAAAAAAAAAAAAATGATCCAGAGACATCTCTTGTTGGCCTGAATTTTACAGGAATGTATGTAAACCAATGAATTGACCATGACATAGCCAGGGATTTCCATGTTTTGCATTTAAATGTTAGTTTTCCCCATGTGACATAATGGTCAGTAAACATACATTGATTTATACTTAGAATTTTGTTTGCACAACACTCTGAAGGAATGTCACGATATTACAGATGATGGCCTGGTAATATTTTTCTTATTTCTACAGGAAAGAATATGGTTTGCTGAGGTGTATAAAATGAGTAACCACATGTTTTTGTGGAGCAAAAAGCTTATCTGTACTCAAAAATGTAAGTTATGGGTAAGCTGTTGTGTTTTGAATGAATATCCACATGTTTTCATGGAGAAATAAGAAAAATATTAATTGGCTAACCTTCTGGTCTCAATCTTTAAAATTTACACCACACATTTATTATCAGTCATCAGCTGTTAAAGGAAAACAAAAATGTTCTGGAACAAAAATACACGTAATATAAAAAAAAAAAACATTTAAAAAATGAACTGGTTTTGTCTGGGATTTGGCATTGCCCTTCCATGGCAAAATTTCAAGAGCATGTTCATTGACCGCGCTCGACATGACCCCATTGGGTTGACTGGGCCGTAAAACCTCAACACAAACAAAATTGTACATTTGTATGCAAGATCCTTATAAGGATTTAATGCAGAAGAGATAAATGTGTAGTTTGCACTATTGCTTTAAAAGATTCTTAACCCTTGTCATGCTGAATAACTTAAGATGCCACACCCATTTCTAATTTTCAGCCAATCAGATCACTTGATCCAGATTGTTGATATAAATTCCCATACTTAATAGCAAACAGTGCAGATCCAGATCAGTTGGCTTCTTCAGAAGCCAACTGATCTGGACCTACACTGTTTGCAAAGGCAGGACATATACGGGTTCAGCAGGACTAGTGTTAAGTTCGCTTGTGTTCCGCATGGTTTTCAAAAACTGGATCATTTATTTCAAGGACAATTTGTAGAATTTGTAGAATAGTGTTCTGAACAACCTGTATACTGTTGTCATAGACCATTTTTGTTTGAAAGGAGGCCAGGGGAGATTTTTTTTTTTTTTTTTTTTTGCTAACCAAACTCAGAGTACATTTTTTTCTTCCTCCTTTTTCACCTTTCTTCATATCATTATCTATCTCATTGAAACAAATTTAATTATGTTTTCATAAAAAAAATAGAAAATATAGCTTGAATCATGAGTATTCAGATTAATTAATAGGTAGAGAATGTATAGATTAACAACTTAACCCTTAAACTGCAGCAGGCTACATTTAGAATTATTTTTATCTGTCAGAGAAAATAAGATTTGTCATTTCATGTGAATTGTCTGCATTGTTGACAGTTTATATGAAATGGCAAGCCATATTTATGCAGACAATTCACCTGTATTGTCAAATCTTATTTTCTCTGAAAACAAAATTAATAAGAATACAAAATGAATGAAGGTCATTTGCTTGGCAATTTAACCCTTGCAATGCTGAATAAATTAAGATACCATGCCCATTTTTAATTTTCAACCAATCAGATTCCTTGATCCAGGTTGTTGATACAAATTCACGCACTTAATGACAGTGTTTATCCAGATCAGTTGGCTTCTTCAGAAGCCAACTGATCTGGATCTACACTGTTTGCAAAGGCAGGACATGTCCGCATTCAGCAGGACAAGGGTTAAGGGTTAAGTGCACAAAACTTGAACCAAATTGTGCCAAAACTTGAGAAAATGTACCTTATGATATTGTTTGCCCATTGAAGATTCAAATGTCAGCCTGTACATTTATTAAATCTGATCAGTTTTGGTAGGGCACTCTACAAGTAGCCAAGATCCAAGGCTTCTACAGGCTGAAAGCAAACACTGACCTGACAGTGAGGATGTGCATGTTGATCTGAGCATACATTTTCTCACATTGCTTCTTATTTGAACTGAAATTAGTTCAATTAATTTTACCATTGTCGCTTGAAAATTGTCCCAAAATACTGTCATTGAATGGTTTTTATAACTACATTTAACACTTAAAATGCAGCAGACGACATTTTGAAATATTTTTTTATATATATTTTCAGAGAAAATAAGTCTTGGAGTTTCATGGGAATTGTCTGATTGGCAGAAGATTTACATAAAATGTCAAGACTTATTTTCTCTGAAAAATAAAAAAAATCTAGAATATGTTGTCTGTTGCAAGTTTTGCTTGGCGCTTTATTAAGGGTTCATGTTTAAAACATACTGTAATTGTGCAATTATCCCCCAAAAAGCTAATTATCTCTGTCAGATATTAATGTTTTGCATGCTGGGTAAAAAAAAATGAGCAGACATTTTGAGATATTCTTCTTATTTTTCCCAGAAAAATAGGCTTTGACATTACATGCAAATTAATTTGCATGTAATGTCAAAGCCTATTTTCAAGGAAGAATATCAATAATTTGTGGTCTGTTGAATGTGAATTCTGGTGGGTTTTGGATGTGGACCTTTCCACTGGAAGTTTGAATGACTTTTTCTGACTTTAATGAACAAGGTTTCTTCCTACAATCCTCTTTTAGCAATTCCTGTTTAAGCATGGTCTTAATGTTATTACCTTTATAAAAATGTTAATTCCTGAACAACTGACACAACATTTTATGCATACAAATTCAAATACCATAATCCACAATTTTTCAAAATGAAATTCCTCTAATGACATCATATATGATTCAGTTGTAGGTGAAAAGTCATTGTCAAGATTCCTGGAAAAAGTTTTAGGAAAAAATCCAGTACCGGAGTAGGAATAAAAGCACCGCAAGCATAATACCCTGCCATTGCAATTATTTGTTTATGTATTAAAGTTATCATTGCGAAAATGTCTGGAAAGAAAATGATGGAGGGACAGATAATAATCCTAAACCAGATCTTGATAATTACAATGGACAGATAACAATCCTAAAGCAGATCTTGATAATATGAATGCATATAGCAAGTTTGGTTAAAAGGCCTTGTTATTAACTCAAGTTATCATCCAGAAATGAAAATATGGACGTGTCTCGGGCAGATAACTCCGTAAAAATGTGACGAAATTTGCCCATTAGCAATTCCAAACCTGATCTCCTTACTGTCAATACATATAGCAAGTTTAAATTCCAAACCTGATCTCCTTACTGTCAATACATATAGCAAGTTTGGTTAAAATCCCTTGTTATATACTAAAGTTATTATCCTGAAACGAAAATATGGGCGTGTTTTGGGCAGATAACTCCGTAAAAATTTGACGAAATTTGCCCATTAGTAATCCCAAACCAGATCTCCTTAATGTCAATGCATATAGCAAGTTTGATGAAAATCCCTTGTTATTTACTCAAGTTATCATCTGGAAACGAAAATATGGGTGTGTCTCGGGCAGATAACTCCATCAAAAATTGATGAAATTTGCCCATTAGCAATCCCAAACCAGGGATGAGTTGCATTAGGCAAGCGTTACAGAGCGCTTTGTAGCGCTTCGCAATGCAACGGTACCAAAAAGCGCTTCATAGCGCTTTGTAACTGTGTTCGGAGCTGACTGGCTGTCTGAAACAGACTGTTGCATAGCAACGAGAAGAAACAAAATGGCGGCGCCCGACGTAGTCAGTGTCCATTTTAAGGGATGAAATGTTTCTTATTTATTTTATTGTCCTTAGACGACGTGCATTGTGCAGAAATGACCATAGAACAAAAAAACAATCATTGAAGCAAGTTTTTACGAGAAATTCCTAGTTTGAAAATTGTGTCATTTTGGCAGACATTTTAAAAAGGGCAACAAGCAGACCATTGCATAGCAAGGACAAATCACTACAGAGCGCTACATGAAAGCGCTTTCCTTATGCAACTCACCCCAGATCTCCACAATATCAATTTACTCAAGTTATAGTCCGGAAACGAAAATATGGGCCTGTCTCGGGCAGATAACTCTGTCAACAATTGACGAAATTTGCCCATTAGCAATCCCAAACCAGCTCTCCACAGTATCAATGCACATGCCAAGTTTGGTGAAAATGCATTGATGTTTACTCAAGTTATCATCCGGAAACAAAAAATGGACGGACGGACAGACGGACAGACAGACGGACAGATTCACGGACGACCAACGTGAAACCATAATCCCCCGCCACTATTGTGTGGCAGGGTATAAAAAATGATGTCCTTTCGTGACCTATAGTCAGCTCATCTGGATCTACACTATTTATGTGTACGAGGGATGTTCGAAATGAATTGCTTATTGTCCTCTAGCTCGATATCCACGTGGGGCACGATAAAAACCAATACATACCTGTATAGGGCTATTCAATATCTACACAATGGTATATAAATGTACATGTTAGACTAAGTGCAAGACATAAAATTTGCCATTTGAATACACGCAGTCATTGACCACTGCAGTAAAAATGGTTGGTAGAAGCGTCGACAAAAAAGATGAAATACGGGCTTACATCAAAGCTCGCTCAAAACTTGGTTGTTCTTAGAAGAAGCTGATGACTGAAATTTCTACTGCTTTTGGACCTTCTTGTGTGTCTTATGATACAGTTCGGCAGTGGAAAAAGAAATTTGAGTCTGGTGTAGAGTCCATCAAAAATGCACCAAAATCAGGTAGGCCAAAATCTGCATCTTGTAAAGAAATCGTTTCCAAAATAAAGGAAATCATTGAAGGAGATGCCAGATTTACAGTTCGTGATTTTGCACGAAAGGTAGGCATATCACTATCAACGGTTCACTTTATTTCGAAGAAGCATTTGAAAGTCAGAAAGATTTCTGCTAGATGGGTGCCACATCTGTTGACTGACGAGCAAAAGAGGCAACGGGTTAAAGTGGCCAAAAAGCTGCTTCAAATGTTTCCAAAATATGACAAAAAGCAGTTTGCCAATGTCGTCACAGATGATGAAACCTGGGTCCATTATTTTGAGCCCGTCAGAAAGGTTAGCAATAAGATCTGGGCCACTAAACACAGCAAACGCCCAATAATTGCCAAACGTTCTTTGAGTACAAAGAAGGTTTTGTATGCAATCTTCTTCTCTGGTGAAGGAGTCGCAATAAAAGTGCCAGTGAAAAAGGGCAAAAGCATCACCGGAAAGTACTACAAAGACGTAGTACTGAAGAAACTGAAAAAGTATTATCAGAAACAACGCCCTGCCACTGGTTTTAAACATGTCCGTCTTCTACATGACATTGCTCCAGCTCATACCTCCGCAATAGTTACGGCGTTTTTGAAGAAAAAAAAAGTAACTGTTTTGCCTCACCCCCCGTATTCCCCAGACCTTGCCCCATGTGATTTCTTTTTGTTTCTGAAATTGAAAGCATTCCTTGCTGGGTGGAAATACCAGTCCCGACAGGCACTTGGATCTGCCAGTACCTTATTACTGTGCCCAAATCAGCGTACCGTGACGCCTTCAAGAAGTAGATACATCGGCTGAAACTTTGCATTTCTAGCCATGGGGAGTACTTCGAGGGCATGAAATGAGTACTTTTGGGCTAACTTGAAATTTGAAGTCTCCAGATAGAAATAAGCAATTCATTTCGAACATCCCTCGTATATTTGTTTTGGATATTTTCCATATGCAGTTAGGTTATTTTCACACAAAATATAAAGTACGTACTCATTTGAAGCCAAACTCCTGAAAGGTGTTCGGAAAGTTTATGTATATATTTTAGATTTGTCCTAAGAAAAATAAGAATACATGAAAAACTAGAAAGAAAACAAGTTTTTGTTGAGTCAGCAATTTTCTTCTTCCCTTTAACAATGATGGATCAAGTTATAATTTGTCTCATGTTTTCTGATGTAAATGAGAAAGGTAACACAGTATACCGATATATTATATCTTAAATATTTTCATCATTATGATGACCTGTACTGATAATTCGGTGCATTCCAAATTAATTCATATTTGATTAGGCAGTTTTCTTTTCAACCAAAGAGTAATGATATTTTTCATATGCCTCCACCAAAACATATTATGCCATGGTACTCATTAAAAGTGCCTCACCAAGGTCCCACAATGTATACATTTGTGGTGGAGAAATAAGAAAAATATTTACCTAATACCCCCTCTTATCTGTAGCTAACTATGTATGAAGTAATTACATTGTTGTTATGTGGATTTTTAATGCTACCAGGCACCCGAGGCACTTAGAGGCAGCAGCGATTGTTATGTATGTGTATCTGCACAGCCTTGCTTTCATGGATCCCCCATACATATTTGGTGCCGCTGTCTGTCACCAAGTGCTGCTCTGTCCACTTTATACTCAACCGAAGGCACGTTGAGTATAAGCTAAGCGTACTAATGGTCTGAAAATTGTCTCGACCCAAGTGGGATTCGAACCCACAATATCCTGCTTGAAAGTCGAGTGCACTAGCCACTAGGCCACCAAGCCCACAAGTAATTACATAAAAGTACAGATGCTATAATAACCCTTGTCATTCTCAATAACAAGATGCCACGCCCACTTCTAATTTTCAGCTAATAAGATTACTTGATCCAGGTTGTTGATACATTTGTACAAATTCACATTCTAAATAACAAACAGTTCAGATCCAGATCAGTTGGCTTCTTCAGAAGCCAACAGATCTGGATCTACCCTGTTTGCAAAGGCAGGGTATATCTGGGAACAGCAGGACCAGAATTAAAAAAAATTACAAAAATAAAAATGAAAATACCCAGGGAAGTCCACAGTTTGATAAGGCCTTGTATTCTAGGCTAAACAACCATTGACTTTGTTCAGAAGGCTCACAGGTCTGGGGCTTCAATGGCCACATGTGCCACAAGATCCTGTAAGGGGACTTGATATACTTGGCAGATTTTTCACCATTTTGGGAAACAACTTTACTGCAAGCCAAGCCCTTTCTGAAAAGGGGTCTACTCTCAAAGGAAAGAATTTGCTCCCATGGGAGCAAATTCTTTCCTTTTAGAATAGACAACTTTTCTGAAAGGGGACAAAGTAAATTTGAAAGAGTTTCCTCCCCTGAAAGTGCATCAATTTCCTTTAGTGAAAACTGCTCAGATGGGACTGTAAATAGTAGTTTTAGGTCTCTGTGTCAACCTTGACCTTGGCAGC
Source organism: Anodontia alba (assembly GCA_964016985.1). Classification (NCBI taxonomy): domain Eukaryota; kingdom Metazoa; phylum Mollusca; class Bivalvia; order Lucinida; family Lucinidae; genus Anodontia; species Anodontia alba. Next base: position 35,329,790 of record OZ024829.1, read on the forward strand.
TGCTTAGTTATTTTTAGACTATTATCTGCTGGTATTTAAATTCAGCTGGCTAATAATTAAAGCTGCTGGATTTGAGACAAAAATGGTACCTGTTGTACAATGGCAAACAACATATCTTTACATATATTAATTAACCTTTAACCCCCTGGATGAATAATGGTAGAAGCAGCTAACATTTTAAAATGTTTTCTTATTTATCCTAGAAAATACTACTTGACATTTCATGCAAAGTGTCTCCTTAGGAAACAGTTTGCATGGAATTTAAAATCCTCTTTCTGGGAAAATTAAGAAAGAAATACAACTAAATTTATGTCTGCTTATTTTGCCTTGAGAGAGCTGAAAGTTAAGATGTACATGAAAGAAGTCATGTCTTTACATAAATCAAGAGTTATATGTATGTCTTAAGGCTGAACAAGCTGGGTAAAAATATTCAGGAGTTATTTTGAAATATTTTTCTTCTTTTTCCCAGAAAATTGTACTTGGCATTTCATGCAAATTGTCTCCTTAGGAAACAGTCTGAATGAAATGTCAGATCCTATTTTCTGAGAAAAATAAGAATGTTGGCAAACAGCGAATGTCCAGATCAGATTGCACGGGTATGCACACTCATCTGGACATTCGCTGTTTGCATAAGGCATCAGGGTCTTTTTTTCCATGTTATGCATCATATGATCCACAATGTGAGAAAACCTACAATGTACTTTCTGACATGTGCATCCACTGAAGACTCAAATCAGCCTATGCAGTTGTGCAGTCTGATCAGAGTCTTCATTGTCTGCATAAAGAACCTTTGCATCCTTTGCTGTCCAAATGGCCCCAGTGAAGATTCTGATCAGACTGTGTGAATATAAAGGCTGATATTAATCTTCACTGGGTGCACATGTCAGAGGGTACATTTTCTGACATTAGGGCTCATATAGATGTAAATGTGATTAAGGTTTAAATTAGATATTCATGATTTTTCTTGGTCATTTAAATAAATTTTGTGTCTTGTTTTCTGTTCACACAAGTAAAAGAAAGCAAGTATACTAGAGGCAAAAATGTTATAAATTAAATAATTTAAATCTGTATATCCATAAAATCTCAGAAAAAAAAAAACATGCTTGTTTCTTTTGGTTTTTATTTTTTAATATCACTTGAAACATATTTGAATATTAAAAACAAAACAAAAACAATCATTTTTTTAACTTAACACTTAGCTTTGGGCAAATTCAGCTGATGACAAACTGATTGATTTTTTCTGATTTTTTCTATCAAACAGAATTTGACATTACATGCAAATTGTCCCCTAAAGAGACAATTTACATGAAATGACAAATCCTGTTTTCTGTGAAAAATAAGAAAAATATGCGAAAATGTTGTTTGCAGAAATTTTTACTCAGCATGCTAAGCAATAAATTGTCTTCACAGGAAGAAAAATTAATGGTAATATGTTTATTGTTCTCTAAGTATGATAAGGAGTTGAAGTGTCCAACTATTTATTGTAAAAACAGTATTCACACAACCACTATTTCCATCTCATTCCAGATAAAGAGAATACTACCAAGTGGTGCAGCAGCACATTCGGGACAGTTACAAGTCGGGGACAGGCTTATAACCTGTAATGGTCACAGTCTCCAACGGCTTACGCAGAACCATTGCTTGAACATTCTAAAATCAGCAAGTTCTAAAGGAGACGTTGACTTAGAAGTGATTAGACCCCTGGATAATGGGTCTTCTATGGAAATAAGTGTAACTCTGAATAACAATAATCAAAAAATACGTGGGTTTGAACCTGCACAGTTGTCAGGATTTGATAACACTCATCCAAAGTCTTCAGCATTTGATCCTAGTCAGTATAGCTTGAAATCACAAAGTTATGATCGTCATGTAGATGTGATTGTTACTAGTGAAAGTGAGGATTATTTAACTCTTAGTGAAGACGACTATTCACGAACAGAAAGATTAGCTAATATTCCAGAAGCAGAGGCCAACGAACTCTTTGCCAGCAATAGTTTTAAACTAGCCTATAAAAAACCCTTCAATGCCATAGAAGAGGTTAGTTCTGAAAACGATACACAGACTGAAACAGAAACTGAAACTGAAAGTGTTAACCCACAAGGTGTGATTTCTGGATCAGAATTCCCATATAAGGAGGTTGATATTGTTAACTTGGATGTTAACACATCCCCTTACCATATTCCAAAGAGACCCTTACGCGCTGATAGTGCCAAAGAGAATAAAAGAAAAATTAATGACAACAGTGAGAGAATACCAGCAAGTAATTTAGATGAAGTAACTTCACCGTCATACTCTGGATGTTTTAAATCTCAAAATACAATAAATATTCATCATCCAAAGACAGATATTGACTCACTAAGTGCTGGTTCTGCTACAAGTCCAAGGAATAGTGTTTTATCAAATTCAGACAGAGCTAGTGTTAAGTCAGAAAATAGCTCTGTTTCAAGTCCAAGAAGTCCCAGAGAGAATATTACAAATATTGTCTCACACAGTAGTACTAACACTACTCCTTTGAATACACCATACTTACATCCTAGACAGCAAGTGCCTGTCTCAGAAATAGATGAAATTGGTCAAGTAACTGTTTCTACAGATATACCTGACATTGGAGAAATTCCTTTATCTGAATTAAGAGAGGATAATACAGAAATTGAAAATTGTTACTACCCTGGATTTAGTTCAGGAATTGTTGGAATAGAATTTCCAGAAAATCACATTTATATAGGAGCTGACAGAACATTGTATACAGAGGAAGACTTTGAGTTAAACGATTCAGATAAATACTTCAGACCGTTATCAGACAGTGATAATGAAATAGAGACAGCTCTGCCTCCACCAGTTGAATTTTCAGACAGCAATAATTTCACAGGCAGTGGTATCTCAGATAGTAGCCAAGTTCAAATAATACCTGTAACAAACATTGATGACTTTGCAAATAATTCTTCCTCAGTAGAAGTGTCTCCTGTTCATGAGGGAATAGAAATTATTTCAAGTGAACAAGAATATCCAGAAGCAGAACTAGCAAAATTAGAAGCTAGTTTAAGAGATCTAGAGGAAGCTTCATCTGATAAACCTAATAGTGTGCCAGATTTAGCAACTGTACATGAAGATTTGGATTCACCAAATGATACAAGTTTGCCATTAAACTACGAAGTTACTATAAACAGTCAAAACATTTCTTACAAACCAGAGATTTATTACACAACAGATATTCAGACATTAGCACCGGTAGCTGAGGATTTTGAAGTAACAGTAAACAATCAAAGTGTTCCATATAATCAAAGCAGTGTACAGCATATTTCTGCTAACTTTCATGATACAAATGAAGTTCTACAAGTAGTGAAAGATTCTGAAGATGGTGCATTTGTGATAACACAGTTTGACCCAGAAGAAAATCATAACACTGAGTTTCAAGAGAATTACTATAATAATAATAGCACAATGGATATTACTAGTGAAGCAATGCTTAAAGATGCTTTAGATATTGAATATGACATGATCCCAGACTCAGACAAATTCCGCACACGGATTATTCTAGGGGATGGTGAACAGTATAATGAAGATGCTGAACTAGATGATACTGGTATCATAAATCAGAATATAGTTGCAGAAAGTTTAGCACAAGAAATGATTAAAACTGAACAAAATAATTATGGTTATTATATGGAATCAGATGAGGAGCCTGATGAAGTTCCTGATGAAGACCTACCAGCAAATCCACCAGACTTACCAGATATTCCTCCTCCTGTGTTAACCAATTTTAACCTGTCTGCAAAGCATGATGATGTTGTCACTTCCTCTCCAGGTTTAAGTGTCAGACTTTCTCCAACTCCAGCAAAGTCAAATAAAACAGAGGTGACTATAAATGATAGCTCCAAATTAAAACAGACAGCATTTACAAATATAGTTGAGAAAGATTCTAACTGGACATTTAGAGTTAAAATTGCTGGAAATATTCCTGGTATGGAAACAGATGATAGAATAGATCCAGAGCAAGAAATAATTCCAAAAAGAATTGAAAGAAAATCTGAGTTTCCAGTGCATTCAGGTTTCACCAATACTGATAATGACACAATTGTACCTGTGAAAGTGGATAGAAAATACGAACTTCCTTTCAAAAATATGCTAAAGAATGAAACAGGAGAAATTGCTGCACCACAGTCAGAGGTTATCATACAACCAAAAGCAACTGTGACAGTGCAGTCAGTTAAATCTAAGCCTCCTCCTGTTGCTCCTAAACCCTCACCACGAAAAGTTAACGAGAACAAAGCGTTAAGTAAGAATGTAGCAGTAATTGAATTGAAACATAATGAGGAATATGATAATAGAAGTCCTGTAAATGAACCAATAGTTGAGCCAACTGTAGCAAAGAAAGACAAAAGCAAAAGTGTTTTAACTCATAATGATGAATGTGATAATAGATGTCCTGTAGATGAACCAGTAGTTGAGCCAACAGTGGCCAAGAAAGACAAAAGCAAAAGTGTTTTAAATGTGGTTCGAATTGTTGGTGCTTTAAATGACAGTAATATACTTAAAAAACAATCAACTCCACCAAAGGAAGTAGCTGTTAAAACCATTTTAAGTGGTATTGACAAAAGAAGAGAACAACAGTCACCTCCCCCTGTACAAGACACTATTATTGTAGAGAAAAGAACTATGTCACCAAAGCGAGTTGCTTTTAGCAAAAATATTGTTAAACATATAGATGAAAAAAGAGAGCATCAGTCACCTCCCCCTATCCAGGACACGGTTGTTGTAGAAAAACAAACACTACATAAGTCAATGCAAGGTAACATCAGTGTGACTGAACGAATAAGAGATATTGAGGGTGATAAACAGATTGTTAGTGTGACTGACCGTATAAGAAATATTGAGGGTAATAATCAGAAATTAAATACAAAAGAGACTAAAACAAATGATGTCATAGGTAACAGGTCACCGGTAACATTCAAAACCCAGATCAAACTTACCAAAGATAATGGACCAAAGGAGGTGTCAGATGCTGCTGAGGTAAAAACATTTGAAGAACCTGAGGAAAATAAGACAATCCTTGACAAAACAGAAGTCAGTGTGTCAGATATTCCACGATTAGACTTGGATTCAGTTAGCAGTTCAGAATCTGGTTCCCTTTCTCCTAAAAGTGATAAATCTGGAGACTTAGATGAAAAACATATTGAACCTGATGAGGAAAAGGCTTATAAGACAACAATAGGTGTGACTAACATGGACTCATCCAGTAAAGATGATACCCCAGTACCTGAGGTGAAACCCTTATCACAAATTAAGCCTCTTAGTTTCAATCCAAAATCATTGACAATAGCTCGGCCAGTACAATATAAGACTACAATAAATACCCTTGGGTCAAAACCTAGTGGTTTATCTGTATTGGGTAGATCTTCATTGAAAACACAGAAAGCAGAGCACCCAATTAAAAGAATGGAGACTCTGCCTTTCGAGGTGTCTATTCTAAAAGGAATTTTAGGAATAGGAATAAAGACACAAATGACTCCAGAGGGCTTTGTGCAGGTTACGGAAATACTTCCAAGTGGACCTGTAGGAAGGGAAGGAAATATAAAGTAAGTTCATTGTTAATATTTTTATTCTAGAGGACTTGTTTAGGAGGAGTATTTAGTGATAATTATGGAATGTTTTTACTTATTTCTCTATAAAAACATATGTTGTGAGTACCCACAACATGTTCTTGTGGAGAAATAAAACATCAATAATTTTTGGTTGAAAAAAAAAAAACAACTGCCTTATCTGGAGCTATGAATATCAAATAATTCTATCTGTACAAGTAAGAGTCCCTTATCGGATTTAGAAGATATGCAGGCTGATTTAGGTCTTCACTCACACACCCCTTTTATCATAGAGCAGTTCAGTTTTATTTACTGATTAACCCATTAAAACTGAATAAACTCTCCCACACTATATATTGGAAGAGTGCATTTTCGATTTTAGGTATGTCAGGCTATATCATATAGATATTCCTAAAAAAATTGGTTGAACTATTTGCAAACAGTAGAGACCCTGATCAGACCTGGCATCTGATCTGGGTCTGCACTGTTTTCCAGTTAACCGTTTAGGGGTCTCCAGTCTTCAGTGGGTTAATGCTTAGTATGTTGGGTAAAAAATTTCAACAGACAGCATTTTGAAATATTTCTTTCATATTTTTTTCTTATACATGTATTCTGCTCAGTAGGGTGAGATATTGCATGCAAATTTTTTTACTAAGGGGACAGTTTGTATGAAATGTTGACCATTTTCTTTTGGGAAAAATAAGAAAAAAATCGTCAATACAGAGCCTGTGCTTCAGATAAGATGTTTAACCCATTTTAGTCCGGAGACCCCCAAAGGGGTATTTGGCAAACAGTATAGACCCAGATCAGATCTGCAGAATGCAGCATCTGATCATCGTCTCCACTGTTTACAAATAGTTCAGCATTTTTTCTCATTTTTTATCTAAATCACATAGCCTGACATATCTAGAATTAAAATGGGGACTCTTCCAATATATAGTGTAGAGGAGTTTCAGTCTAAAAGGTGTTAATGCCACTTGTTTCCTGAGGTGCACAGACAGTCTAAAATATGTTAATGCCACTTGTTTCCTGAGGTGCACAGACAGTCTAATATGTGTAATGCCAATTGTTTCCTGAGGTGCACAGACAGTCTAATATGTGTTAATGCCACTTGTTTCCTGAGGTGCACAGACAGTCTAAAATGTATTAATGCCACTTGTTTCCTGAGGTTGGCAGGGACAAGTGAAAAAATTTGTTTGGAAAATAAAGATTTACTTTACTTCATAGCGCCAGATGAGGCACTGTTTTCAACTGAAAAAACACTGGGCCCAGTTGATCAAAGCATTGTTAGCTTAACGAGCTCGTTAATGGCAAACTTGTTAATTGTTGTAGCTAAGGTATTTTCAGATACATTGATATTTTTGCTGCAAAAATGTGAGTAGGTTTTGCTAAAAGCTACTCACATTTTCAGCAAAAATATCAAGACATTTGCCATATTTCAAGATAGAAATTATAATGTCACATTAGCTAACAACTTCAGTGCTGTATGCCATATTTCAAGAGAGAAATTTAACATCACATTAGCTAACAACTTTGTTAAGTTTTGAACAACTGGGCCTTGATATTTTTTTTATTTTTACATTAAAAGGTTTGTTGTGGGTACTCATTAGAAGTGCCCTGGCTTGCTCAGCCCTGTCTGTCTGAATAAGGTAAATATGGTAAAAATGAAAACGAAAAAGATAGGTAAATATGGTAAAATGAAAATGAAAAAGGCAGGTAAATAAAGTAAAATAAAGAAAATGAAAAAGTTAGGTAAATATGGTAAAAATGAAAATGAAAAAGATAGGTAAAAATGGTAGAAATGAAAATAAAAAAGATAGGTAAATATGGTAAAAATATAAATTAAAACGATTGGTAAATATGGTAAAAATGAAAATGAAAAAGATAGGGTAAATATGGTAAAAATGAAAATGAAAAAGATTTTTTTTTTTATTTTCACCAGTTATCTTATATCATGGTAAAAATGAAAATAAAAAGTGCCCATTAGAAGAGTTCTAATAATCCCTATAACATATATTTCTATGGAGAAATTAGAAAAAATACTTTAGTTCTTCTCTAAATTCAAAATAGACAACATACAAGTATTTTTTCCCTTTTGCTGATTAAAGAAGGGCAGTTGTCAGTTTCTGGTGAAAGAATGTGCACAAGTACTGGTTAACCACTTAGAGGAGTAAGCCTGCCCAGGAAAAGTGTGTACGTAAACTGGCCAGCTCGGCATGACTGGTCTTTTAAACTCCAAACCAGCCAACAAGTATTTTTCATGAAGATTTTATCTGTATGTACTTGTTGATGGCTGGAACTTGCAGGTGAAAGATATTAAACAGAATATTATTCAACAAATTATCTGATAAAATAATAATGTCCTCTGGGGAAACAGGGCTAATACCTGTGTAACTGATAAGATCTCATACCATTGTTGAACATACAAGTTTATTGTCATTAAGATAATACAGAGAAGTATGTGTAAAATCTCAAAACTTCCTAAGTTCTGTTGACCTAAATCAGGGCACAGGAGTAGGTAATTGTCAGATTAGCAAGGAAAGGGCAGAAAACCCGAGAAACGTGGAACCCATCCTTTATGGGATCACAGGCTTTTAAATTGTTTCAAACCACCATATTTACCTTAAAGGTTTCGGATGGACAGGCCTGAGCAAACTGTGTAGACCCAGATCAGATGCCACATTCTTTGGCATCTGATCAGGGTCTACACTGTTTGCCAATCATCCTGCATTATTTTAGATACATCAACAGGTTGTAAAATTAACTTGTTCAATCTTTAGGACAAGTATGGTAAGGAGCTAAGATGTACAAATACTTTGCGATCAGCTGATGTAAATATGTGCTTACATGGTCAAGATAACTTGAAGCATTTATAAGCAAACATTCTAGACCTCGATTAGACTGCTGTATACTGTTATTATTTCCCTGCTTGTGGCGTCTTTTGTCGTCTGCTGAAAACTTTTGCAAACAGTTTGGATCCAGATCAGGACCGACTAAACGTCGGGCCTGATCTGGATCCAAACTGTTTGACACCAAATCCGAGTCTTCTCTGATATTTTAGTGGCTTTTTTTTTTTGTATTGATATTTGCCACTAAGCCACAAAGTGGCAAATATCAAAATAAAGAAAAGCCACTTAAACATCAGAGAAGACTCAGACTATTTGACACCCTGATGGTATTCCTGAAAGATTTTTTTGAAAAAGTTAATTTAAAAAAAATCCACAGATGACAAAAAAGCAGGCAAAATTACCCAACATGCAAAGAGTTAACTCCTTCATACAGTCAAACTTCAATGGCTCAAGCATCTTTGGGACTATGGAAAAATTTGTTCCAGACTTTGGTAGTCAGGAGACAAATGGGGATAATTTAGGGATGTTTTCAATCTTCTATAAAATAATATGGTGAGTGTACTCATTAGAACTGACTTGATGGGGCAATTCTAATGAAAACACACAACATATACTTTCATGATGAAATAAGAAAGTTTCCTTAAAGGATCCCTAAATATTTGTTTTCTTGAGCTATTAGAAGAATTTCCTAGGGTCTCAAAAACGAGTTTGAATCAGCCACGGTAAATGAGCCATTGGTGTTTGAGTTATTGAAGTTTTACTGTACTTTCATAAAATATGGTAGCTCCAGATAGGGTACTTTTTCACATTATGAAAACATGCCTATTCAAATATATAGAAAATTTCACCTCCAAAAACAGAAAATTTTTAGATAAAAAACTCTGATATTTTTCATATTTCTGCTCAAAACATAGATTGTGGGTACCCTTAGAACCGCCTCGTCAAGGCAGTTCTAACGAGTACCCACAATCTATGTTTTGATTTGAAATAAGAAAAATAATGTATACCCCTGTAAACCCCAGTTTTACTATATAAAAGTGGGGTTTAAGGGGGTCAAAATTACATAGGCATGTTTTCGTGATGAGTAGGAAAAGAACTGGGCCCAGTTGTTTGAAACTAACGATGTTGTTAGTTAACCTATTGTTAAAACTTTGATCATTAAATATGGCACATGCGCTATTTTTGCTGAAAAAATGTGAGTAGCTTTTGCACTTGCAAAAGCTACTCACATTTTTTTAGCAAAAAAACCTCTGAATTATATATTGTAGTTACTAGAACAGTTAACATTTTGACCACTAATGAGCTCTTTAAGCTAATGATGCTTTGAACAACTGGGCCCTGATATTTTCTTATTTCTCAATGAAAACAATTTATTGTGGGCAACTCACTGAGATGCTTCTAATGAGTTCCCACAATATTTTTTTTTTTTTTAAATAAATAAGAAAAATATCTATCTGACTTCTCATCTTATCTAGAGCTCTGGCCCAAGATTATAAAACTTTTTTCATGCTCAACTCAGTTTATGAAATTTGTCCTGCTAATTAATCTCAAATTTCTAACAATAGCAAATTCTTTCTTGCTAAACATAGGTGAGCATAAAAGTCTTTCCCTGCTGATGGCATTTTCATATTTATTATTCGAGAAAAATTCATGCTCAGCTGAGTTGAGCATGAAAAATGTTTTATAACTTTGGGGCCAGGTGTAGCTGGTCAAAATTGTCATTAAAGCTCTAAATAAGGAGTAGTTTTCAGTAAAAAGTACTGATATTTCTCTTATTTTTCTTTAAAAACATGTTTTGGATATCGGTTCTCATTAGATGTGCCTTGCCAATGGACTTCTAAAGAGTACCAGAAAATATGAATCTCTGGAAAATAAGAAAATTGTATGAGCAGCAATGTCAGAAAACGCAGTTTCGGATATGTGTACCCAGCAAAGATTCAGCTTAGCCTGTGCATTTTCACAGTCTGCTTAAAATCTTTGCTGAACCCATTTTGGAAAGCCAAGGATGCAAAGTTTTTGCATGCAGACACCGAATACTCTAATAAGGACCTGAGGTTATAAAACTTTTTTCATGCTCAACTCAGCTGAGTATGTTGGCATTTTCATATTTATTAGCAGAGAAATTTTTATGCTGAACTATGTTTAGCTAGAAAGAATTTAAAATTATTAGTAATTTGAGATTTATTAGCAGGAAAAATTTCATGCTTAGCTGAGTTGAGCATGAAAAAAGTTTTATAACCTGAAGGCCAGACTGTGCAGATGCACGGGCTGATTTGAATCTTTGTTGGGTGCACATGTCAGAAAGTAAGTTTTCATTTGTTGCGGGTCATATCTGGCCCCGAGGTTATACTTTTTTTTTTTCATGCTCAACTCAGCTGAGCATGAAATTTGTTCTGCTAATAAATCTCAAATTACTAATTCAATTGCAAATTCTTTCTTGCTAAACATAGCTGAGCATGAAAATTTCTCTATAAATAAATATGAAAATGCCAACTATTGTTGGCATTTTCATATTTATTAGCAGAGAAAATTTCGTGCTCAGCTGAGTGGAGCATGAAAAAAGTTTTATAATACCCATCTTATCCAGAGCTATATTTCTACTTGGCCAGGTTCATATAAATCTTTAACCCATTTTTGACTGAATAAACTTCCCACATGTTATATATTGGAGGAGTCCAATTTCAGTTTTAGGCATGCAGGCTATGTGATTTAGATATTACTGGAGAAAAATGGCAAAACTTTTCTAAACAGTGGAGATCCAGATCTGATGCTGCATTCTGCAGTGTCTGATCTGGGTATGCACTTTTTTCAAATTATACCCTTTTGGGAGTCTCCAGACTGAAATGGGTTAATGGGGTAGAAATTTATGTATTTTAGCTATTTATCTCTTTTTTTATTTGCATTATATTTCACTTTTTTCAAAGGGTGGGTGACTATTTGTTGTCTATCAACAACACAGAATTGACTGGTTTGACAGATGGAAAGGTTCAGCAGATTTTACGCCTTCTTCCACGAGGTTTGTCCAAAATAGTTGCCTCAGCTGTGCCTCCAGAAGAAACTAGTACAGGTATGTCAATCAGGTTCCAGTATTTACTCAAATTCTTAAAGTGCCAATCAAACAACCACAGGCGGCTATTTAAGATATTTTTTCTTTTATTTTTCCACTCTAAGCAGATAATTTACACAACATGTCAAGCCTTATTTTCTTGGGAAAATTTAAAAAAAAATGGAATGTTGTCTGCTACAGTTTTGCATGATGCTTTAAGGATTAAATATTTGACCACATTACGGAGATTTCTCCATACAGAACATACCCTATGTTTCCTGCACAAATATATAGGACCAGGAATTACTGGGTGGCTCATATCGCGGATACCATTCATCTAAAATTGTCATATATTTTTGATGCAAGTATTCAGACACCTCAGCTCCTTAGCATACTTGTTCTAAAATTTAAACAAGTACAATTTACTACCTGATGTTGTGTCAAAAAATTGCTGGACCAGTGGCAAACATTGCAGGCCCTGATGAGATGCCCCGTTCTTTGGCATCTCATCAGGGTCTTCATGATTTGCTCAGGCTTGTCTGTCTGAATACATACGATAAATATGTTTTTTTTTTGTTTTTTTTTTGTTTTTTTTTCATTTTTCGGAGAAAATGAAGCTTGACATGTTGTCCCCTATAACTTTGTCATCTGTTTATGTCGTCTGCTGAATATTCTTGCAGACTTTTCAAATCTATTTTTGCATACAGGCAAACAGTGTGGACCCTGATCAGACTGCTCCTAAAGGTGCAGTCTGATCTGGGTCCACACTGTTTGCAATAATGACTTTTAAAATCACAAGCAGATGACAAAGCAGACGACAATTGTTGTGACTGGCGCTTTAAGGGTTAAATAAAGTTGCGTATATTTTGATAATATAAAGAGCTATAAGTTAAGATACCCAGGTAAACACACAGTCTTCTTGAGGCACCAAGATCAGGAGCAAACAATTACAAAACAAACACTGCATATAAAACACTGATACTCAAGCAAAGAACTATAACAGTACTCAGTGTGGGGAATCCACTTGACCAAAATGACGAGGAACATGGAGGTTGTTACTATTTTTAGCTCTGCATCAGGTAGGATGTTTTAGAATATCTTGATTTATACCTGATGATATTTGTTCAAATAAAACACAGAGTATGCGGAAAATCAAGCTGTTTCTGGTGGTGTAAGTGCTATTCTGCAATCTGGTCTGATTATCGAGAACATTCGGAGAATGTTTTTTGTCAAAATACATGTAAATTGTCCCGGTAGCCCAGATTGACAGCAACAACATTCTTCGAATGTTCTTGAGAATCCCAGATTAACAGCAACAACATTCTTCGAATGTTCTTGAGAATTAGACCAGATCGCAGCGTAACACTTACATCACCAGGAAAAGCTTGATTTTTAGCGTACTCTGTGCTTTATTTGAAAAAATCCATTTGGTATGAATAGAGATATTCTAAAAAATCCTACCTTATGCGGAGCTAAAAATAGTAAACTCCATGTTCCTCATGATTTTGGTCACATGGATTCCCCACACTGGTACTGAGGGCTTGACCCTTTCATCCCTGAGTCTGAAGTGGACTCTTCTGTTCTTGAATTTGGACTTGTCCACTGATGCAAATAGGGGTTTCAGTCTAAAATCAAAAACAGAATGGCAAACAGTGTAGATCCTGATGAGACAACTCGTTAGGATCTGTCTTATTTGGATTTACATTGTTTGGGCAGGTATTGGTTTTGGTCTGCTAGGCTGAAAGGGTTAAACCAGTTTCACTTGCCAAAACCTCACCTCAGTGCAAGCCTTACCTCTCCCTTCCCCATTTCTTTGTCACCCTCGATGGTTCAGTCGGATGCACGTCTGATTGACCCATCAAGGCTGGGGAAGAAATGGTGATCAGGAGGTCATAGGTCGGGCAACTTTCTTTTGTGGAGATTTGTCATGAGATATAATTTCTACAGTCATTCTCTCCCTTCCTCTGGTTTAAGAAGGGCAGTTGTCAGTTTCTGTCGAAAGGATGTGCACAAGTACTGGTTAACTGCTTAGAGGACTAAGCATGCCCCCTGGAAAAGTGTAGTTAGGTAAACTGACCGTTAATAGTGTTGACTGTGCCGTTTAACTCCAAACCAACGAAATCCCCACTTTTTCTGTTCACATAAGTTGACATACATTTTCACATGGCACGGCTCTGCAATAAGCAGTTATCTGAAATTTTAGAAATGCATGGATAGTAAAGATCATGGCTAAGAATTTTAGAGTCATTTCAAGTAATGTTTTTGACAATGATTTTAAGTGTTTGAAATTTTACCCTTAAAGCACTGAACAAATTGGTAGTAGACAACATTCTAAACTTGATTCTGTTATTTTTTGGAGAAAATAAGACTTGCTATTTCATGTGAATTGTCTGCTAGGCAGATATTTCACATGAAACGTCAAGCTTTATTTTCTATGAAAAATACAAAAAAAATACAGTGGACTCATTATTTCAAACTCCAATGGACCAGAATATTTGGTTTAACGCTTAGCACTCTGGGTAAAATTTTCAGCAGACGACATTTTGAAATATTTTTCTTATTTTTCTCAGAAAACAGGATTTGACATTTCATGCAAATTGTCTCCTTAGGAGACAATTTGCATGAAATGTCAAATCCTGTTTTCTGGGAAAAATAAGAAAAATAACATCATTTTGTCGTCTGCTGAAAATGCCCAGAGAGTGGTAAAGGTTAAGATAGGAGTAGTTTGAGATACAAAGGAGTCTAAACTTAAGAAATAAATAACAAAACTAAACCAATACTGTCCTTTGTCTAGTTTGACTAAAGCTGGAGTTTGAGTTTCAACTGTACATGTATTTCAAAATGTCATCTGCTATAGTTGGGATTAGCACTTTAAGGGTTAAAATAATTTTTAACCCTTGTCCTGCTGAACCTTTGCAAACAGTGTAGAAGTAGCCAATTGATCTGAATCTACACTGTGTGTCATTAAGTATGTGAATTTTTATCAACAATCTGGTTTAAATAATCTGATTGGCTGATAGTTAGAAGTGGGTGTGGCATCTTAATTTATTCAGCATGACAAGAGTTAAGAGTTTTAAACACAGTTGCGGTAAATTTTACATCATTTGTTCTAACTTTTTTTAAGATACAAAACCCATCCAAGAGAAGAAGGAGTCGTTACCACGGGCATCTGTTCCACTTGCAGCACCCAGACAGCCAACATTTTCAGCTGCCCAGAAATCAGCCACTTTGCCTTCAGCAAAACGACAAGTTAATATCATCCCACCTAAGCAGCCAGTGATATCTACAAAATCACTTCCTTTTTCAAGTAAGCCAAACGCAAGCCAGTCTGATCAGACTCAACATAAATCTGAGTCTCCCTTGTATTCAAAATCCTTATCACCAGCCTTGTCTCCCAGGAAACAGTCACCTCTTGCATCACCAAGATCACCAGACATAAGTGCTAGTTCTCCAGTTGTTTCACCAAGAACAGATGATATGAGAAAATCATCAGAAACACCACCACCTGTGGTTCCTAAGGCTCCTTTGCATTCACCAAAGTCATTGTCACCTGCTCTGTCTCCTAGGAAACAAGATGTGACTTCAAAATCAACTGTTGAAGCAACAGTGCTGCCAGATGTAAGTGCTAGTTTACCTGTTGTTTCTCCAAGAAAGGATGAGATCTCAGTAAACTCATCTGCAAGACCACCATCTCCTGTGGCTTCTAGAAATAATGACTCAAGTAAATCGTCACCAAGAACACCACCTCCTGTGGCACCTAAACCAAAGAAAAGGGGACACAGTGGAGATGCCACAAGCATATACTATGAAGAAACTGTTCCTCGTGTTGAGAGTCCAGTAAAAGATGAAATAATTAAAACAAAAAGAAATTCAGTGGAAGAATCTGAACCCATTGAAACAGAAATATTTGCATCAATAAGTGGTCCAAAAAGTGAACATATCCCATCACCTCTGACTGGGCCTAATATATTACCAGGTGCCATTACATATGACTATGTGACAACAAAGGACAAAACAGACTGGGTACCAGGTAAGGTAGATGTTGTAGAAAGCACCAGTTCACAAAACATCACTGAAAGTGAGCTTGAGCAAGCAGAAGCACCTCAGCATGAGTCACCTGTTCACTTGGACATTGTTAAAGACACTGACACTGATCCCAATATATCACTTGATCATGAAGTATGTGATGATAGTTCAAATATTTTACAATCTAACAAAGAGGTCCCATTAGAACAACCTGGTTTTGAAAATGAAGTGAGGGAGAATCTTAATGATACTGATCTAAAGGAGTCTGAATCCAGTACAAACAATGAATATCATTTTAGAGCACTAGAGCACATTGATGATTTTGTTGAACAAGTTGAACCTACAAAACAGAGATCATTAAGTGTTTCTAGTGATTCTTCACATACTGAGTTCAATGAATGTAATGTAGAGGATGAGTCAAATTTAGAAGAAATTATAGAAGAGAATGATGTTGAAAGTGGTGCATTGAAAATAATAGATGTGAATGAAGAGTTAGGAATAGACAACATACCAGAACATAAAAGTGCAATAGAAAATAAGGATAATATTAATGAACAAAATATGGAAGCATATAGGTCCATGGCTGAACACATTGTTGCAAATGTGATAGCAAGTGTGCAAAATATGGACTTACTTGAAATTCATAAGGGAAACGATTCTGAAAGTTCCAAAGAAACTCATGAGGATTTTGAAATAGATAATGCTGAATATTCAGAGTTTCCAACAAATCTAGATGAGCCACCTGCTTTACCAGAAACTGAAGCTCCTCCACTCCCCATGAGCCCATGTCCAGTAACTGAAATGGTTACTTCAGATAACATTAGTTTGAGTTATTCTGCACCAGTTTCACAAAGTTTAGTTGAGGATGTAGAAGAGAGTTCACAAATTTCACAAATGCATGCTGAAATGCCTATAAATGTTGTTCCTTCTGTTGATACATTAGATAATGCCATTGACATAGAAATAAAAAATACGAATGTTGTTTATTCTCAGGAAATACCAGATTTAGAAGAACAGGGAGAATATACTGATGATTTTGAAAATGATAGCAGTGACAATGATGAATATAGAGAACACAGAATTACTTATGCAGACAGTGAACAGACTGGTATGTCTGTAGAGTTTGAAAATCCTGATGATCAAAGTATAGATGTTGTTGTTTTTATGCAGGCAGATATGGAAAAATCTGCTGTTCATGATACTAATTTATATACACCATTAGAGACAGATGCTAATAATAAAGAAATTCCAAGCTATGTTGATTATCAAGCACGTCATCACATTATAGAAAACAAAGATTCAATAAATGATGAAACTGAGAGTATTGAAACAAAATCATTAACAAGTAGTGATGATATGCTCAGTGATGGGGATATTGTTGAAAACCATAATGACAGCATTTCTCAGTCAGCTGTGCAACCTGACATTAAAAAATCTGAAATTGAATCCCAGAAAACTGAAAGTGAGGCAGCAAATCTAAATGGTTTTTCCATTGTGGCTAGGGAAGTGGAAAGACTAGAAAAAATAAAAAGTGATAGAGATTCAGATAAAGCCAACAGTTCCTTCAGTTCAGACTCTGCAATGAGCCCAGTGAGGTCGGGAACACCACACAGTGATGATGATCAAGAACATGAGAGAGGAATACGCAGTCCAGAAGTAGATAGAATGATCAGATGTAAGTGTGCTCTGTTTTTCTTTTTACAAAATTATATAATATATGTGCCCATAGAAGACACTGATAAACCTTAACCCTTAAAGCGTCAATCACAACTGCAGCAGACAACACTTTTAAATATATATTTTTTTTTCTTAGAAAATAAGTCTTGACATTTCATGTGAATCATCTGCCAAGCAGATGATTCACATGAAATTTCAAGACTTATTTTCTAAGAAAAATATTTTTTTTTAGAATGTCGTCTGCTACAAATTTTGCTTGGCACTTTAAGGGTTAACATTTCCATCAGCACTTCTCTCAGTTAATCAAAACATTCTACAGCATCAAAAGATTCAGTAAGATGTCATGTACTGGGCCTCTTTCAATCAGTATTATGTAAAAAGGTCTCTTATGCTACAGCTCATATTTGAGCCCCAACATGAGAAAAGGTGTTTAGGTTAAATGCAAACAGTAATGATCCAGATCAGCCAGTGGAGATATACAGTCTGATCAGGAACTCTGCTATACTTCATTATGTTCTACAGTACCCAATGATCTATATGTGGACAGTGAAGTTCCTGATCAGACTGCACAGATGTGCAGTCTGATCTGGGCCTTCACTGTCTGCATATGCCCAAAGACTGGTTTTCACATGAAGTGGCCCATTTCATAATGTGAGTGAGAAAATGTACCTTACAACGTGTGCCCAACAAAGACCCAGATCAGTTTGTTCTGGATGAACAGTCTGATCAGTCTTTGCTGTGTGCTCTGTGAATAGCCAAGTATCGAAGGCAGAGGCGGATTCAGAAGGGGTGCCAGGGGTTCTCCCCTTCCTTTTACAAAATTTCATTTTCATGGGAAATTTTGGATGAATTTGAGATACCACATTTACCCTAAATACTCAAATCATTTACTCTTATACTTCTCTTCAACAAGTCCATTTTACTACCTATGAATATGTGTAACGTTGCTGGAGGAGTGGCAAACAGTGTAGACCCTGATCAGACACTGTGTTCTGCAGCATCTCATCAGGGTCTACACTGTTTGCCTCCCATCCAGAAACTTTGACACAACATCAGGTAGTAAGTTGTACTTGTTCAAATTTTAGAACAAGCATGATAAGGAGTTGAGGGGTCCGAATACTTAGGGTAGATACGGTATGCTGAAAACAGATTTTGTAATTTTTAAATAATTGAAAATGAATTATTTGTTATGAAAAGAGTATGAAAACAAGGTTTTTCACTTTTCTGCACATTAAAATCAGTTACTTTGGTTTGCTATTATTCAACTCTTCACTGGATGGCCCAAGAAAAAAAAACAGAAAAAAAATAAAATTCTCCCACCTGTTCAATTTTTTTTTTTCTAAAATCTGGATAGGAATCTAATAATTTTCTCTGTCCTTAACAGGTGGTGCGTCTTAATCTTTAGCACTCTACGGGCAAATTCATCAGACGACAAATTGATAATACTTTTCTTATTTTTCACAGAATACAGGTTTTGACATTTCATGCAAATTGTCCCCATTTCATGCAAATTGTCTCCATTGGGGACAGTTTGCATGAAATGTCAAAACTTTTTTTTTCTGCGAAAAATATGAAAAATATTTAAAAAAGTTGTCAACTGAAATTTTTACCCAGAGTGCTAAAAACTGATGTATTATTTTTAGAAAACCATGTTTGTTTCAGTATTATCACTGAGTGACGAACCACAACATGAAGGAGAAGGGGAGGTAATAGAAGTGAAGATGAACAAGGGCGTTACAGGTTTGGGATTTGTTATCCAAGGAGGCAAAGCATCTCCTAAAGGGGATCAGCCAATTTCAGTCAAGAGAATATTCAAAGGTAATATTGATCAGATTGATCTCCCTTCTAATTTACCCGTAAAGGTTGATACCAGAGCTAATTTTGATATAACCTTACTTTTTGTTGTCTGAAAGCACTATGTTCAAATGAAATTACTTTAAGCTGCCCCTAGTTTACTGTAAATTCTTTTGCTGCAATAAAGTATTATAGGAGAAATATTGTCTAAGTACATAGTTTTTTAACTACATGCAGGTTACATAGCCAAGTTAGGTCAAGGGAGGTAAAAATGTTACACTTAAATACATGTAGTGATTATAATCAAATTTAGAATTTTTTTGATATATTTGTACATGTATTTGTATGTATTTTTATGATAAGCATGTATATTTCTTTCACAATGAGTGTGCAGATTCTTCAGAACCCCAGTGAGAGCATAAATTATTTTCGTGAAACTTAGAGTATCAGAACACATTTTCTAATTAATTTTACGGACATTATACAGTCGAACCTCAATGGCTCGAACATCTTTGGGACCATGGAAATTTGTTCGAGACATGGGTAGTTCGAGCCACTGCGGGTAATCATGGCACAAGTTCAGGAAGCAAATAGCGATAATTTAGGGAAGTCTTTTCGATTTTCTACACAATGATTGTATGTTGAGTGTACTCATTAGAATTGCCTCAATGAGGCAATTCTAATGAGTACACACAACATACAATTCTATGATAAAATAAGAAAAATCATTAAATATTTGTTTTCTTGAGCTATTGGAAGAATTTTTAGGGACTCAAAAAAGAGTTTGACTCATCCACGGTAAATGAGCCATCCATGTTTGAGCCAATGAGGTTATACTGAAATTATCAAAACAACAGTGTGGGAAAATCAGTTTGAAACAAAAGTGAAGCTCCTGTGAATTTCGTTATATTCAAAATAGCTCTGGTATCAACCCATAAAGCACCAAGCAAAAAAGTAGTACCGGTAGATGATATTCTAAATTCTTTTTTATCTTTTTTCAGAGAAAATTAATTGTGATTTTTTTATGTGAATCATCGCTATATTCACACAAAATGTCAAGCTTAATTATTTTCTCTGAAAAATGATAATAAAAATCAGAATGTTGTCTACAGCAGTTGTGATTGGCGCTTTAAGGGTTAATAAAAACATGACATGTAACAAACATTTCATAAATCAATTTTACTAAAAATTGTGGGAAAAAAAAAGCAGTTTCATTGTGATATTCCATTACTTGATATTTTTCCTGTAACACTTCATACATAGGCCGCACCATGCAAAAACTTACGTGTGTATATGCAGACAGTGAAGGCCCAGATCAGACTGTGCAGTCTGATCAAGGCCTTTGCTGCCGACTAACAAAATCATTTAATACTATAGAATGTTTCAATGGAGAGCAAATGCCTAGACATCAAGAAAACATGCCTATGTAATTTTGATCCCCTATATCCCACTTTTACATGTATAAAATTGTATATAGTAAAACTGGAGTTTACAGGGGTATACATTATTTTTCATATTTCTGCTCAAAAACACAGATTATGGGTAAAACTGCCTTAGTGAGGCAGTTCTAATGAGTACCCACAATCTATGTTTTGAACAGAAATATGAAAAATATCAGAATTTTTATCTGACAACTTTCAGTTTTTGGTGGTGAAATTTTCAATATATTTGAATAGGCATGTTTAGACAATGAATAGTATTTGCCCATGTGCAGGTTGATGTGAACTTGCACATTTTGCGCATCCTCAAAGGCACGTTTTGACATGGCTCACATATGCAAGTAGTTGTAATATTTCATAGTTTCACTGAAACTTTTCATAGTTTTGGTGACCATATGATATGTTGAATCATTCCCAGTTTGTCTACTCTTGTTTCACCTTGTTTATACTGGTTAAAATTCTTATCCTTTTTATTAGGATTATTATGATATTTTAAATATTCAACTAAGATGTGTGCTTGTAACTTAACCCTTATGCTGAATAAATTAAGATACCACACCCACTTCCAATTTTCACCCAATCAGATTACTTGATCCTGGTTGTTGATATAAATTCACATACTAAATGACAAACAGTGCAGATCCAGATCAGTTGGTTCTATCAGTTGGCTTCTTCAGAAGCCATCTGATCTGGATCTAAACTGTTTGCTAAGACAGGGCATGTTGTGTTCAGCAAGTGAAGGGTTAAGTGCTCATCACAGTCGCAGCAGGCGACATTTTGGTTTTTCAGAGAAAACAAGACTTGCATTTCATGTAAAAAGTCAGCCAAGGAGAACATTCCCATAAAAGGATGTCTTATAATCTCTGAAAAATAATAAAAAAATTATTTAGAATGTCGTTTACTACAATTTAGCTTAGCGCTTTAAGGAGTTATTGTACATGCAGGTTGTCATTTACTGGCAAAAGTATATGCAAAAGTATTGGTAAACCATGTAGAGGACTAAACCAGCCCATGAAAAGTGTGTAACCCTTGTCCTGCTGAACCCGGATATGTCCTGCCTTTGCAAACAGTGTAGATCCAGATCAGTTGGCTTCTGAAGAAGCCAACTGATCTGGATCTGCACTGTTTGCCATTCAGTATTTGAATTTGTATCAACAACCTGGATCAAGTAATCTGATTGGCTGAAAATTAGAAGGGGGTGTGGCATCTTAATTTATTCAGCAGGACAAGGGTTAACTGACCAGTTTACATGACCATAACAGTACATGTATTGACTGCAATTCAAAAAATACAAATATGTTGGTTTCGTTCATAGGTGGTCCCGCTGATCAGTCTGGGCAGCTGAAAGTGAACGATGTAATACTGGATGTTAATGGAGAAGATCTGTCTAACATGAGACACTCGGACGCATGGCAACACCTCAAATTTCTACCCAGCGGAGAAATTACCATGAAAATTCGAAGATACAGTTCAGCATCAGATGACTAATAATGACTAATATTACTATATAATGATTAGCTGACAACAAACATGACTTTTATTGTTATTTCATAACTCCAGATATGAGAAGTACTCAGATTAACGTTTTTGTATCTACAGAAAAGAAAAATATTGCACCAGAAAGTTAATCAGATGGACCTCAGTCTTTATTTTTATTTAAAAGTGCTATTCAAAACTGTAGCAGTGTCATTCTAATTTTTTTTTTTCTGACAAAAAAAAATTAGAAAAATAAGGCTTGACATTTCCTGTGACATATAAACTGTCAAACCTTATTTTCAATGGAAATTAAAAAAAAACAAACAGAATGTTGTTGCACAAATTTTGAATGAAGCTTTATCAGATGGTCCACAAAAATTGATGTATTTTTTAAAGTGGAAAACAATATTTTATTACTGTTAGTGATAGTTTTGGATCAAACTTTTTTTTAACACTTTACATGCTGAATTAAAAGTATGAACAGAACATAAGGAAATATTTTGATTTTTTTTTTTTATTTCAAATGTTTTGGAAGAAATTGGGTTTGACATTTTGTACAAATTGATTCTTATCAAGATTGATCACATGAAATGTCAAGTCTTATTTTTCGTGAAAATTGATAAAAAATATCACTCAGTCTTTTGCCTCCTAAATTTGCCTTCAGCATGCAAAGCGTTGCTTATTTGCACACTATACATGTAAAAAAAATCAAAAGGAAATAAAACACTTTAACCAGTAGCTAAATTTGTGAATACCTTGTATATTCTCTGTAACTTATTTGTAAGGACTGTATTTACCCTAAGTATTGAGATACCTTGGCCCGAGGTTATAAAACTTTTTTCATGCTCAACTCAGCTGAGCATGAAATTTTTCCTGCTAATAAATATCAAATTGCTAACAATTGCTAGTTCTAACATTGCTGAGCATGAAAATTTATCTGCTAATAAATGTGAAAATGCCAACTATTGTTGGCATTTTCATATTTATTAGCAGAGAAATTTTCATGCTCAGCTGAGTTGAGCATGAAAAAAGTTTTATAACCTCTGGGCCTAATCTGCTTACCATACTTGTCCTAAAATTTGAAATAGTCCATTCTACTACCTCCAGTTGTGTCGAAAATGTTGCTGTATGTATGGCAAACAGTGTAGACTCTGATCAGATGCCACATTATGCAGCATCTGGTCTGGGTGTACACTGTATAGGCCTATCTGTCCCAATACTTATGGTTATTATGGTATTTTCTGTAACTTATTTGTCAAGAGAACAAGAATTTTAATGACAACAAGAGTAAATATACCTTATTATGTGCACAGTGTCCGTCTTAACCCTTCAAGTGCTAATCACAGTTGTGGCAGATGACATTTTGGTTTTTGTTTTCGATTTTTTTTTTCAGAGAAAATAAGCTTGGCATTTCATGTGAATCATCTGTCTAGCAGATGACTCACATGAAATGCTAAGTCTTATTTTCTCTGGAAAATAACACGAAAGAAATCAGAATGTCTTCTGCTACAGTTTTGCTCAGAGTTTTAACCGTTACTATTCTATGGGCATATTCAGCAAATGACAATTTTTTTTTTTCTTATTTTTTTCCAGAAAACAAAGTTCAAAATTTCATGCAAATTGTCTCCAAGGAAGACAATTTGCATGAAATGTTGAAGTACAAAATAAATGTATTTTTTTTTCTGGAAAAAATAAGAAACAGATTTCAAAATATTGTCTGCTGAATTTTTTTTTTTTCTAGAAAAAATAAGAAAGATTTCAAAATGCTGTCTGCTGAAATTTTTAGCCAGCATGCTAAGCATCTATGGGCTCCAGAGGAGTTGTTAAGGGGGAGTATTTGGTGATAATTCTGGGATAATTTTGTGAAGTTCTCCAGAAAAACGTGGGTACTCATTAGAAGACCCTCACCAAGGTACTTCTAATGAGTACCCACAACATAATTATAAAAACTTATGTTGTGGGTACTCATTAGAAGCACCTTACTGAGGCACTGCTAATGAACACCCATAACATAAATATGTTTTTTTATGGAGAAATAAAAAAAAACATCCCAGAATTATCACCTGGTACTCCTCCTTAACAAAAAGTTGTTAAGAAGGCAGAGACATCAAAACATTTTGGTTGAAAGAAAGTGCTATCAAGAGTTATGTTGTACATGTAAACCATTAAAGCACCAAGAAAATCTGCATCTGAAAATGTCAACTACTTATGTCGTCTGCTGCATCTTCTTGCAAACTTTTCAAACTTACCGGTACATTTTGCATATAGGCAAACAGTGTGGACCCAGATCAGACTGCTCCTAAAGGTCTGGGTCTACACTGTTTGCAACAATGACTTTTAAAGTAACCGGCAGAAGACAAAGCAGACGACAATTGTTGTGATTGGCGCTTTAAGGGTTAAAGGTTGATTCTAACACAGGCGCCTATATAGGCAATGGAGAAAACCAGTGATTTATTCTGGGACAAATTACTGGACTGAAACTCTTGACACTATCTGGCACCGTTCTGACATCATTTTGACACTTTGCTGATGTCAGTCTTTATTGCCACGATGTTAGATGGTGTAACATCATTTTTCTCAAGTCAACAACCAAGACATCAGCATTTCAGTCAAAACTGTTTGCGGGATTTCTTTAAACGATGGCAGAAAGTTGGAAGATTCTGATGGATACAATTACTTCTTTGTCATTGTCTGTGTGTTAGAATCAAAATAGATCAGCTCTTATGCATGATTTGTTCAGTAATAAATCACAGTTTGTCAGTTAGCTGTAAGTAGATAAATCACTTGCGCTCCATACTCATGATTTGATCTACTTTACAACTGACCTCCAATCAGTGATTTATTACTCAACAAATCACTGCTAGAGCTGATCTATTTCTTTAAGTTGTTTTGTTTATCTCCCAATACACCAAAAGAAGGCATCAGGGTAACTGACACACTTTCAAGGGGGAGGCAGCTGTCAAAACTGTTGATCTCTCTTCTGAAGGGTCTACTTTATAAGGAAAGAATTTGCTCCTCTTTGGATCAAATTCTTTTCCTTTAAAGAAGACCCTTTTCAGTAGGGGAATATGTGCAGGAAAGCAAACGAGTAAAAAAATTGTCTGCCTTGCAAAAAAGTATCCAGTCCCTTTAATACATATGAGAATATAAGGATCTGTTATGGGTGTGAGGGGTAGATAGAAAAATCTGTCCGGCATCACAAGGTTTGTTGAGTGATGCTAGACTGTGATTGCGAGGGATAAATTTTTCTATCTACCCCTCACACCCATGATAGATTCTTTTTCTTGCACACCTTTCATTCCTGAGCGTAGATTTTTTAATAATGCAGTAACTTCGATTGCTGACGTCCCCCATATTGTGATGACATTACTGTGGCATTTAAAAACAACATTATGTTCAGTGACATGATGGTGTACATGACTTCAATTACAACCACTGCATATAAAACAAGTGAGAATTCTCGATATTTATCTTACCCTGGGTAGGATAACCTGGGTAGGACAAGAATTTCTATCCCAAGGTTAAATCCAGGATTTCCTTATCTGGTGTGCAAGAAAAACAAATACTTAGATCAGCATACATCCATACAGTCTGATCTGGGTTTTTGCTGTTTTACAAACACATTTCTAGTTATTGTTAACCTGGGCCCAGTTGTTCAAAGCTAACGATGTCGTTAGTTAACGAACCGTTAAAATTTACATCGAGTGATACACAAAAATGCTGTAATTTTTTGCTGATAAAATGTGAGTAGCTTTTGCAGTGCAAAAGCTACTCACATTTTTTCAGCAAAAAATATTAGAATATTGTATATTGAATCGGCTAAAACAGTTAACAAAATGACCCTTAATGAGCTCGTTAAGCTAACGACGCTTTGAACAACTGGGCCCTGGAGTTGTTGTTAACCTGGCGCTTCTCAACTTCACTCTTCTACATGTGCTCAGGTCAGTTTGTGCCTAAAAGCTTATACATGTATGTTAATGCTTTGCATGCCGGTTAAAAATTTCAGATGACAGTTTGAAGCATTTTTTTTTTTTCTTATATTTTCCAAAAAAATAAGGAGACAGTTTGCATGAAATGTTTATTTATTCTATTTTATTTATTTATTTATTTTTTGAAAAATAACAAAACTATCATCAATCTGTCTTATGCAGAAATTTCCCAGAGTTCTTCACCCTTGCCATGCTAAATAAATTAAGATGTCATGTCCACTTCTAATTTTCAGCCAGTCAGATTACTTGATCCAGATTGTTGACACAAATTCACATACTTAATGACAAACAGTGTAGATCCAGATCAGTTGTGGCTTCTTTAGAAGCCAGCTGATCTGGACCTACACTGTTTGGAAAGACAGGCCATACCGGTATTTGATTTCAGCAGGACCAGGGTTAAGGCTTACCAAATGGGAAATGTCCTGAAATTTCATATAGCGCAATTTCTGACAAAATGACCTAAGCAAACATTGCGGACCCATATAGGACTGCTCAGTCTAATCAGGGTCTACACTGTTAGCCATTCAAGTATTTTGAAGACACAACTGCATAAAAAGCAAAAAAAAGGCCAAAAAGGTATGGAATAGTGTTCAAAATTTTAGGACATTTACCTATTTTATTAGGAAAACCAGTATAAAATGTACAGTTGAGCTTGGCTGAGGTTTTACATTCCCAGAACGTTGTAAAATATACCCTGCATTTCCAATACTGTCGACCCTCGTTATCTCGAAGTCCTAGGGACTCTCTGAAATACTTAGAGATATCCGTATCTGGACATATCAGATTTGAAGAATTGAGGAAAAAATAAATTCAATAACCACATTTCACAAATGAATATGTAATTTGACACCTGAAATTAGAGATATATTAGAAATATTGTGGAAAAGAGGAGAAATTGCTCCCTAGGAGCAATTTCTCCTCTTTTCCACAATATTTTGCTACCTGCAGTTAGATTTCCGTGTTAAAATAGGGACCAGATTTTCACTTCAAGATAAGTGAATATTCGAGATAAGCAAAGTCGAGATAACGAGTCGACTGTATGTTATCAAGTAAAACCCTAGGAATGGCGGATGCTTCCTGCTTAGGTATAGATTCATCCTAGCTATGCTTTCCACTTTAATTTCATTGCAGTGGTTCAGGTCTCAGACTGTGTTGGTGCCAAGCTGATTAATCAGGTTTTAATTTAATCCTTTCATCCCTGATTTTCTCAAGTGGACTCTCCTATCCTAGAATTTTGAAACGTCCACTGATGCAAAAAGGGGTTTCCATCTAATACAAAAAAAGGAATAGCAAACTGTAGATCCTGATGAGCTGTCTCATCTGGATCTACTGTTTGCACTGCTATCTGTTTTGGTTTGCCATGCTGAAAAGGTTAATAATGACATGGAGATGTTCCCATGTTGAGAAATGGATAATTTGTTTGTTATTTTGATACAGAATCATATTTTGTGAGAGATGATTGGAATTACATTCCAGGGGACACTCTGATAAATGTCTGTATTTCTGTGCATTAGAATTGTTGCCCAGTTTTTGGGGTTTCTTTTTGCCTAGAATTTCAAGGGAAACAAATCTTATAGGTGGGAATTGCTTTATTTACTTTTAATTCAGGATAACAACATTTACATTTGTAGAAAAACACAGAAAACAAAATCTACAAAAATGATCAATTGTGCAACAATACAGTTCCTTTATATACAGTCGACTCTCGTTATCTCGAACTCCAAGGGACTCTATGAAATACTTCGAGATATCCGTACTTCGACATATCAGATTTGCGGAACTGAGGAAAACAATTAATCGAATAACCACCTTTAACAGAATGAATATGTAATTTGACTCTTTAAGTTAGAGATATATTGAAAATATTGTGGAAAAGAGGAGAAATTGCTCCTAAGAAGCAATTTCTCCTCTTTTCCACAATATTTTGTTGTTTGTTGGTAGATCTCTGTATTAAAACAGGGACCAGATTTTCACTTCGAGATAAGCGGTTATTTGAGATAAGCGAGTTCGAGATAACGAGAGTCGACTGTACTTGTTTTGTTTTTGCAATTCAATAAAGTGCAATGCTTCTTGTAACTTAAATTCTCAATATCTGTCACAATGCATTACTAAGACAGGATTTGAAACAAACTTCTCTTCATATGTCATACACCCTAAACTGAGTATTATGTGCCAGGAACTTCTATATTTGTAGAAATCGAGGGTTGAGTGCAAGACTATGGTAACTCAAACATATTTTTGAAACCCTTGTTTAGGGGCAACTTGGACCCCTTTGTAAACAATGCAAATTTAGGTGCCATTGCTCATACGAGCAATGGCACCTAAATTTTCATTGTTTACAGAAAGAAATGTTGTAATCTCCATAACGCCTTCATGGTGAGGAGATTAGGTTTGGGGAAAAACAACCATCTGACTTACGCCAGTCTTGCGCTCAACCCTCGAAATATTGCAAGACCCGCAGAAAAGTCTTTTGATTGAAAGGCTGCCCTATGATCACCTTGTAAGTTCATCCGTCTGTCCGTGATCAGTAAGCGAAAATGGCTATAGTGCATAATCATTGGAAATATTTTTTGATAATACACGTATTTGGCATAGTGATAGATACCGATAAGATCTAGCCAATTAACTTACCAAATACAAATGTACAAGTTTTCATTGACAGGGGCTGAGCAGAGGCAAAAAATGTGACAATATAAAAGTGGCCATAACCCTTGAACACGTGGAATATTTTGGTAATTTTTCACAAACTGATACCGACAAGATCTTGCCAATGGATTTGCAAAAGGTTTGATTTATCGACCCAAAGCTGGGCCGAGGCAAAAAAAAAACAAAGTTCTATGATAAAAATTTACCATTTTTCAGAACTTCCAAATGTTCACTGCTGCCGGATAGTTATAGCGTAAAATAGCATTTTCATTACTAAAACAACAGGCATTTTATAAAGTGGGTTGTACACCTCTGCTGAAAGTTGATTTATCCAGATTTGATTATCAAATAGCCATTCATCATTTAAGCGTGCAATTTATATCATAATTATTATGCTATGATAATTTCATTTACATTACTTTAACAAGACTTATTTTTTGCAATACTCAAGAAATGCAGAGTTCAGGAAAATCAAGATTTATAAATAAATGTAATTCAGACTTCTTATGATCTTTTCAATTTTCTTTTCTTTGTTTTGACCATGATCAGCAGGTGATCTTAGTTCCTATGATTTTACTGCTTTTTGTGCATGTATTTTCTGCTTCTTAAGCATATACAATCCTCTAGATTTGTTTTATTTTTCCATGAAAACATATGTAGTGGATACTCATTAGGATTGCCCCATTGAGGCAACCTTAATGAGTACCTACATTTATGCAGGTAAATAAGAAAAAGAGCCAGCACACAAAACCAACAATGACCTGTATGACCAGCACTCAGACCAGCCTGTACATCCACCCAGTATGCTTTCTTGTCTATCCCTCTTTGGATAGCCGGGTTGCAGAAGGCAGATGCGTTCAGCACTCTGATCAGACTGTACAGATGCTCAGGCTGATCCGAGTCTTCGCTGGGCACACACCAGTCTTATTGTAGGTTTTGTTGTGTGCTGGCTCAAATATCCAGTTAACAT
Organism: Anodontia alba; assembly: GCA_964016985.1. Classification (NCBI taxonomy): domain Eukaryota; kingdom Metazoa; phylum Mollusca; class Bivalvia; order Lucinida; family Lucinidae; genus Anodontia; species Anodontia alba. Next base: position 35,359,281 of record OZ024829.1, read on the forward strand.
TGTCATGCTGAATAAATGAAGATGCCACACCCACTTCTAATTTTCAGCCAATCAGATTGCTTGATTCAGATGGTTGCTATAAATTCACATATTTAATGGCAAACAGTGCAGATCCAGATGAAGCCAACTGATCTGGATCTACACTGTTTGCTAAGGCAAATTATCTGGGTTCAGCAGGAAAAGGATTAAATATTTGTATGCCAAGGTGAATGTAGTTTTCGCTTTTCGGTTCATCTGTTTGTACTTACATACCTTCATTTGTCCTTCTGTAGAGTTAGTGGACATCTATGTCACAGCCTGTGGACGGATTCAGTTTATGTTTTACCAATGGCATTTTGTAGTTCCCAAATTGTTTTAGGGTATATGGCTGTAAGTGTTACCTAAAATGGAAGGTCAAGGTCATGGGAAAAGTGATATCGTTAGTGATGCTACCAGCTGGGGGTATATGTGACCCACTGGCCACTTTTTCTTTTCTTTTTTTTTTTTTGTTTGTTATAAAAAAACTCCTATCCTGAGCTTTAAAGATCATATTGCATGTATTAATATATGAGCTACTCCACACAGAAAACAACCTTATGACATATGTGACCATTATAGACTCAGATTTGCTCGCACATAAACCCTTAAAGCGCCAAGAAAAACTGCATCTGAAAATGTCTGTTTATGTCATCTGCTGAATATTCTTGCAGACTTTTCAAATCTATTTTTGCACACAGGCAAACAGTGTGGACCCTGATCAGACCTCTCCTAAAGGCAGTCTGATCTGGGTTCATACTGTTTGCAAAAATGACTTTTAAAATCACAAGCAGATGACAAAGCAGACGACAATAGTTGTGACTGGTGCTTTAAGCGTTAATGCAGTCTAATCAGTCTAGGCTGGTCACTGACGTAATGTAATGACCTTAACCCTTAAAGCGCCAATCACAACAATTGTCGTCTGCTTTGTCTTCTGCTTGTGATTTTAAAAGTCATTTCTGCAAACAGTGTGGACCCAAATCAGACTGCTCCTTTAGGAGCAGTCTGATCTGGTCCACACTGTTTGCCAGTATGCAAAAAACAGCTTTGAGAAGTTTGCAAGAATATTCAGCAGACATTTTCAGGTGCAGTTTTTCTTGGTGCTTTAAGGGTTAAACATTCTATTAGCCTACTTCACAGATGCTGATCACTCTACTGACGTGCAGCTTATCTGGGTCTATGTTTGTCGCATGTCAGAAAGTCAATTTCTCAAGAAAGGCTCCTGTACAGAATTGTTTATTTGCCTACATACCATAATGACCCTAAATATTGGGACAGACAGGCTTCAGCAAAGAGTAGACCTAGGTCAGGTGCTGCAGAATGTGGCATCTGATCAGGGTCTACACTGGTTGCCGCTCATCCAGCATTATTTTAGACTCATCAACAGGTAGTAAAAAAGACTTTCAAATTTTATGACAATTATGGCAAGGAGTTAAATTATCCCAGTACTTAGGGTAAGTACGGTATACAATGTACACACAAATATGTTCTTTTTCCATGGTGTACCATATTTTGCTTGTTATAGATGTTGTAATTTAAACATTTTATACTCAGATATCGTGTAAAAATAATTGTCTCAGAGAATTATATTCTTCCATATGTATTAACATATTTTAAAGGAATAAAAAGAATGACTCGTATATTTGTATTTGCTCTTCAGTTTTGCCAGAATTTTCCTGCAAGGAGTTAACACTTTGCATGCTATGTAAAATATTCAGCAGACATTTTGAAATATTTTTTTTCCAAGAAAATAGGCTCTGACACTTCATGTATACTGTCTCTTAGGAGACAGTTTGCATGAAGTATCAGATCCTATTTTCTTAAAAAAAAATAAAAAAAGATCACCAATTTGTTGTCTGCTGAATCTGCCCATAGCATGAAGTGTTAATCAATGCTAAATTTTCTAAAATTACAAATGAAATTACTGCCAAGATCTCAAACATATGTCGTCTGCTGAATTAGCCCAGAGAGTGGTAAAGTTTAAAATACCCTGCTTCTTTTAAGCCCAATTACCTCCTTACCTACAGACAGACAGGCCTGCGCAAACAGTACACCCAGATCAGATGTTGCAAAACATGCTGACTGATCAGGGGCCACACTGTTTGCCACTTGTCTTGCAATTTCAGACACCTTTGCAGATATGCACGTTTACATCCCTCTGTTCAAGACCCTCTGTTCCTCTTGAGCAGATCTTGTTTGTCAATCATGCATGGCAGCAAATCAAGCAATCATTCACTAGAAACTATCTTCAAGTAATGTTCTGATGGTGTCTGAATGTGACAGTAGGATCTGCTGCCCTTTTGTTGTGCAACTACAGTATCACACCCCAGACACTTTCAGTGACAGTACCACCAGTCTTACTAAATGCCAAGGAATAGAGCAGCTAAAGTGGAACTGCCACTAATGGTCACCTCTCCACAACAACCACTTCCCTATTACAGTCACTTTTCTGAGTCCTAAAATTTCAAACACCAAAGTGTCTGACAAAATGATATATGCAAATAGTGCAGACCCAAATGTGACTGCTCCTGAGCAGTCTGATCAGGGTCTACACTGTTTGCCATCCCACTAAGTATTTTAAGCAACAGAAGCATAAAAACAAAATTCAGGCCAAAATAGTTCAAAATTTTAGGATATTTACTGTACTGTTTTACTGTATCTTTAGTCTCTCTTCAACTGTCATCTCCGTATCACAGCAAATTTTATGATTTCCCAATAGTGACAGTTGTCCAACGTTGCATTGTAGTATGAATTTTAGGTCTTGGTATTAACCCTTGTCCTGTTGGACCCGGATATACCCTGCCTTTGTAAACTGCAGATCCAGATCTGGATGCATTGATTGCTATTTAGTATATGAATTTATAGCAACAATCTGGATCAAGTAATCTGATTGGCTGAAAATTAAAAGTAGGCATGGCATCTTAATTTATTCCGCAGGACAAGGGTTAAAGACCCAGCTGAGAATCACTCATAACCTCACAATCTGAAGATGGACAGCTATTTAATTGCTATAAGCATCTTGTCAAAGTTCAATCTGATAAAGTCTTCAGATTACAGTAGAAGACATTTTGAACTATTTTTATTTTTTTATTTTTCACAGCAAATAGAATGACATTTCAGGCAAATTGTCTCCTAAGAAGTAAATAAACATTGAAATTTCATGCACTGTCTCCTAAATGTCAGTCTGTTTTCTCAGAAAAATAAGGAAAACATTATTAATTTGTCATCTGCTGAATCAGCCTGAGTGGTAAAAGTTAATTCTAACTCTCTTTGCCTATATAGCCAATGGTTAAACTCAGCAATTTATTCTGCAACAAATCACTGGGCGGAAGTGTGTGACGCTTTCTCGTGCCATTCCAATGTCATTTTGAAACTTTGTTGACGTCATTCTTCGCTTCCACGATGTTAGATGGTGTAGCGTCGTTTTTCTCATGTCAACAATGTAAGAAATGCATGCTAACATCAGCGTTACAATCAAAACTGTTGGCAGGTATTTTTCATTTGATGGCGGAAAGTTGGAAGAATCTGAAGAATACAATTACTTTTTCGTCGTTTTCTATTTGTTAGAATCGAAATAGATCAGCTTTTAGTAACAAATCACAGTTTGTCGGTCAGTTATAAGAAGATAAACCACTCGCGCTCTACGCTCATGATTTGATCTACTTTACAACTGACCTCCAAACAGTGATTTATTACTAACAAATCACTGCTAGAGCTGACCTATTTCTTAAATGAAAACTAAGCAAATGTAACTTTTTTCCTATTTTATTCCTCGTTTTCATTATGATAATTAAATATATGAGTGTTATTTGTCCAACAAATATTAATCCCACTGAATCAAAATACATATGTAACACATGATCAATAACAAAACATACCTTAATAAGCGCCACTTCAAACTGGAAAAAAAAAAAAAAAAGAAAACGAAAAAATAAAAAAAAAAGGATGACAATCTAGTCTTCCTTCCCACAGGAAACCTATTTTATTCTGACCAGCCTGCTTGCATAGCTCCAGATAAGAGGGGGTATTGACATTTTTCTTATTTCTCCATGAAAACATACATTGTGGGTACTCATTACAAGTGCATTGGTGAGGCCTTTCTAATCAGTACCACAATGTATGTTTTCATGGAGAAATAGGAAAATATCAATACTTTTTGGTTGAAAAACAAAGTGCCTTATCTGGAGCTATTGCTTGTCCATGAAGTCCTGTCAGAGCTTTCCCTACTTAACAGAAAAGTCTTTGCAAAGTTGGCATCATGACTGGGCTGTGCAGGGTTGTTCTGGACATCACCAGCTTGCAGGATAAGGTAGGTGAAAATTTGATGACAAATAATGAAAACCGTATTTACCAAAGTATTCAGACAGACTTTAGACCCAGATCAGAAGGCCACATGACACAGCATCTGATCAAGTCTACACTGTTTGCCACATCAATTTTTGAAGCAAGAACAGGTGGTAAAACTGGACTTGTTGAAATTTTTATAACAAGTATGGTAGTCTGAATATACAGTTTTTGTTTTTACTAAGGCTGGCACAATTAATCGGATAATCGATTAATTTATCGATAAATTCCACAAAAATGATTATCATTACTGATTTGCTAATAATCAATCATTTGATTTCTGTGTTTGTTATGTTACCCTATTTATCCTTAGTATTCAGACACTTCAACTCCTTACCATACTTAATCTAAATTTTGAACAAGTACATTACTACCCACTTGTGTTTAAAAATAGCTGGATGAGTGGCAAACAGCGCAGACCCTGATAAGATGCCACATTTGTGGCATCTCATCAGGGTCTACACTGTTTGCTCAGGCCTGTCTGGCCACATACATACAATAAAGTATAACATATGGTTAGTGTCGTGCTCAGGTAGACAAGTAAAATTATGACCAAATCTTAAGTGATTACCAATCGATTATTGATCAAAATGGCAGGACTGAAAATCGATTATCTTTTCAGCTCTGATTAGCCAGCTTTAGTTTTGACATAATTTTTTTCTGTGGTAAGGCATCATATTTCATGCAAATTAGTTCCCAAGGATATGATCTGCTTAGGAGATAATTTGCATGAAATGTCAAGCCCTATTTTCGGGCAAAAAAAGATAATACCACCAGCCAATATTTGAATTTGTCCACTAAAGGCAAAAGGATTTATATGGAGCAGAGATCTAGATCTAACTGGATAACCAGTTTGATCATGCACTACAAGCTTCATACTCCTTTGCCTGCTGCATGCAATAAGTAATAGACTGTGATAGTTCAAAATTTCCCCTGATTTTCCTCTGTTTTTAAAAAGTGTCTGCTCATTGTTTGTTTGCAGCAGGTTAAAGGTCAGCAAACGTGTTCAAGTCCACTCATTTTTGGGAATCAACTCTTATGACACAAGATTTCAGATCACTACATCCTCACCTGCAGATTTTAAACAAACATTAAAAAGGGAGCCAGTTCTTTCCTTTTAGAGAAGACCCTTTTTAAAAGGGGACCTTGTGTGCAGCAAAGCAAACAGGAAGTCACAAAATAGTCTCCCTTGGCAGCAAATCTACCATGTTTGTCCAGTCCTTTTGAGCAACACCACTCCAACTACTTGAGCAAGCACACAACAAAACCTACAATAAGACTTGTGTTACCAGGGAAGACTCAGATCAGCCTGCGCATCCTCTCAGTCTGATCAGTCTTCACTGATAGCATGTGCACTCCACAGCCTCCGAGCTATCCAAGACAGACCCAGCTAGCATTCTTTATAAATCTACAGCGGGCCGTTAACGGCCCGTCAGCTACCCTGACGGGCCGTTAAGGGCCCGCTGTAGATTAATAAAGAATGCTTACTGGGGATAAACAAGAAACTTTGCTATACTGGGTGGATATACAGGCTGATCTGAGTTTGCTGGTCACACAGGTCTTATTGTAGGTTTTGTTATGTTCGCTCACTAATGCATAACATACTGGGTGAAACATTCAGCAAAATATTTTAAAATATTTCTCACCTCTCTCAGAAAGATACTCAACAGTTCATGTAAGCCATCTGATAAGGAGACAATTTGCACAAAATGTCAAACCCTATTTTCTAGTAAAAATATGTGAAAAAAAAAAATCACCATTAGTCATCTGCTTGCAGAGTGCTATAGGGCTGATTTGCTTCACATCCTAGGTGGTTCAGATAAATGCTTTTCTTACTTCTCCACAAAAGCATTATGTTGTGGGTATTCATTTGGGGCACTTCACCAAATAGCGTCTAATGAGTACCCACAAAATATATATCTGTGAACAAATAAGACAAATGAGCCAGTGCACAACAAAACCTACAAAATGACGTGCGCCCAGCAAAGACTTAGATCAGCCTGGGCATCCGCTCAGTCTGATCAAAGCATGAAGAAAGCTTGGATCCTTAGATACCCATAGAGCGCACAGTGAGGACTCTGATCAGACTGGGCAGATGCCCAGGCTGATCTGAGTCTTTGCTGGGAGCACATGCCATTTTGTAGGTTTTGATATGCACTGCCTCAAATATGAATATTTAGGCTGGAAAATTGTCTTATCTGCAGCTATTCTTACATGTCAATGTTAGGACATACATGGAATAATCATTTTACAGCCTTGGACTGAATACTAAGGTTATTATTCGCTATGATTTTCCATAGTAGCGACATCATAACCCTTAACCCACTTAAGCCTGGCGTCCCAAAATGGATAAATGAACACGACATCTGATCTGGATCTACACTGTTTGCATTAAGTAAAGGAATTTGTATGATTAGTAGTATTCCTAAAAACAAGCCAGACACCCCTTGACTGAAAATGAACCGGTCAAAAGAGTTATGGTAGAAGCGGCCATTTGGCATAAATGGGTTAAAGTGCTAATTGCAACTACAGCAGACGACACTCTGAAAACCTTTCAGAGAAAATAAGGCTAGATTTTTCATGTGAATTGTCTGACATGAAATGTCAAATCTTATTTTCTCTGAAAAAAAACAATGTCAATTTCAGAATGTTATTTGCTACAATTTTTCTTATTACTTGAAGTGTTAAAAAGATGTGAAAGTAACAACATATATTGAACTTAAACAAGACTGGCAGCACAAGCAAGAAAACAAGACAAAACAAACACTAAATTCCCAATTATAAATGGAAATCATAAAGCTGGACAAACAGTATATACCCGGTATTGTACAGAAACTAGGCATAAAGAGAGTTGTGGCCAGTAAAGGGATAGGTGGTGACTGAGAAGATTGTGGCTTTTCAACATCATATGTCATACTATTGGTCTTGTTTTAACGTATGATTTCTGATACAATTACGGCAACTGTGTTCCTGAAGCCTATTTGTCAATCATAGTGCCATTATTACCCTATTTCTTTCTTTCTTGTTGAACAAGAGCTGTCGGAGGACAGCGAGCTCGCCTGCTGGGTACATTTTATATTGTAACATTTTTATCATTAAGCCATATAATATAGGTCACACTGACCTAGATGTATTTGTATGTAAATCATTTTGTCACTTAGATATAATAATCCAGGTATGACAATTCTCCATGAATTAGTAATAAAATTAAAAGGCAAAATCACTGAAGCATGAAATATAGGTCACAATGACCTAGATTTAGTAAGTGGTCATTCATTGGGTCACATGGAACTAATATCCCAGGTGTGACATTTATCCAACAAATATTCAAGATATAAGGCAAAATCACTGAACCATGAAATATAGGTCACACCAACAGAGATATATTTTGACGTCAATAATCGGGTCACAAGGAACTAATATCCCAGGTGTGACATTTATCCAACAAATAGTATTCAAGATATAAGGCAAAATCACTGAACCATGAAATATAGGTCACAATGACCTAGATATAGTAAGTGGTCATTCATTGGGTCACATGGAAGTAATATCCCAGGTGTGACATTTATCCAACAAATAGTATTCAAGATATAAGGCAAAATCACTGAACCATGAAATATAGGTCACACCAACAGAGACATATTTTGACGTCAATAATCGGGTCACAAGGAACTAATATCCCAGGTGTGACATTTATCCAACAAAAAGTATTCAAGATATAAGGCAAAATCACTGAACCATGAAATATAGGTCACACCAACAGAGATATATTTTGACGTCAATAATCGGGTCACAAGGAACTAATATCCCAGGTGTGACATTTATCCAACAAATAGTATTCAAGATATAAGGCAAAATCACTGAACCATGAAATATAGGTCACAATGACCTAGATATAGTAAGTGGTCATTCATTGGGTCACATGGAAGTAATATCCCAGGTGTGACATTTATCCAACAAATAGTATTCAAGATATAAGGCAAAATCACTGAACCATGAAATATAGGTCACAATGACCTAGATATAGTAAGTGGTCATTCATTGGGTCACATGGAACTAATATCCCAGGTGTGACATTTATCCAACAAATAGTATTCAAGATATAAGGCAAAATCACTGAACCATGAAATATAGGTCACAATGACCTAGATATAGTAAGTGGTCATTCATTGGGTCACATGGAACTAATATCCCAGGTGTGACATTTATCCAACAAATAGTATTCAAGATATAAGGCAAAATCACTGAACCATGAAATATAGGTCACAATGACCTAGATATAGTAAGTGGTCATTCATTGGGTCACATGGAAGTAATATCCCAGGTGTGACATTTAACCAACAAAAAGTATTCAAGATATTAGGCAAAATCACTGAACCATGAAATATAGGTCACAATGACCTAGATATAGTAAGGGGTCATTCATTGGGTCACATGGAAGTAATATCCCAGGTGTGACATTTATCCAACAAATAGTATTCAAGATATAAGGCAAAATCACTGGACCGTGAAATCTAGGTGACCTTGACTGTAAAATGTAGGTCACCATGACCTTCACTCTCTTACACTTAAACTGATGTCACATAGTTAGCTGATGTATAACCAGATGTGTCTATAACCTGTAGGCATATAAGATTTTACAAATCTGTCCTAGATTTTGACCCCTAGCCCCACCCCAAGGCCCACCCTGAGGTATGAACCCAGGGGTATGTTCTTTTGGAATCTCAGAAGACTCGTCCAGGTACCCAAATTCTAAATATGAATGCTCTATGAGGAGTGAAAGTCAAGATATAAGAATTTGAAAAACTTTAACACAGTATTACAAAGGTGTCCTAGATTCTGACCCCTAGCCCCACCCAGGGGCATGAACCCAGGGGTTTATTCTCTTGGAATCTCAGAAGACCCTCCAAGGTACCTAAGTTCCAAATTTGATGCCTCTGTGAGGAGTGACTGTTGAGATATAAGCATTTGAAAAACTTTAACACAGTGTGACGGGAACGGGAACGCAAACGCAAACGCAAACGTGGACGACCGGGGTGACTACAATAGCTCTCCTTGTACTTCATACAGGCGAGCTAAAAACCAGTCTTCTCAATCACCACCTATCCCTTTACTAGCCACCGCTCTCCTCATGCACAGGCAGAGAAAATGCCTAGTTTCTCTGCAATGGCAAAGGAATGCAATACAATTTCTTTTGAACCACACAGTAACATGTTAAACTTTCACTGAAACTGTGTTGTATTTGACCAAAGAACTGACCACCCTTGCATTGGGACAAGAATGATTTTAGTTCCATATTCGCTTAAAGGACTACAATTCCAGTGTGATTATATGGGAGACTAAGTAAGACGTTGAATGACATTGTCCGATTTCGGATATCGGTGATCATGCCAAAATGTCAGCATTATGTCAACTGACACCAACCTTCAAACCTATCCAAACAGACTCTCCGCAACCACCTCTGGAAGATCTCCTTACGATTTTCTTTTCACAACACGGTCTTGTGCGTGTGGAGATAAACAGCAGTGAATGTTGGACTAGTTGCATCACCATTTCTGCAGAGCAATGTTAACCCCATAGTGCAAAGCACAATTTGTAGTCAGATGACATTTTATTATTGTTTTTTTTTTTTTTTTTCTATTTTGTTTTTCAGAGAAAAGAAGTCTTGACATGGACACAATTCAAATGAAATGTCAAAACTTATCTTTTATAAAAACAAAATAGTATGGCTGTCTATTACAAATTTTGCTTGAGGGTTTCAAGTGTTAACCATATGAGCCTATCTTAACCCTTGTCCTGCTGAAAAAATTAACATGTCACACCCACTTCTAATTTCCAGCCAATCAGTTTAACTGATCCAGGTTGTTGATACAAAGTCAAATACTGAATGGCAAACAGTGTAGATCCAGATCAGTTGGCTTCTTCAGAGGCCAACTGATCTGAAGCTACACTGTTTGCAAAGGCAGTGTATATCCGGGTTCAGCAGGACAAGAGTTAAATGTTTTTAGGGATTATTTGAACAGTGACTGCTCAGACGCATTTGCACAGACTCATCATGGCTTTTGCTCTCGGCTGCCACAGTAAAACTCAGACACTGATGGCTTGTTTACCATGGCTGATTCAAACTCTTTAGTCAGTTCCTGAAGAAACTTCCAACAGGGCAAGAAAACAAATATTTAAGAAAATATTTCTTCTTTTACCATGAAAATGTATGTTGTGTGAACCCATTAGAATCACCTCATCAAAGCAATTCTAATGAATACACTCAACATGCCATTATTTTATAGAAGATCAAAATGACATCCCTAAATTATCCCCATCTGCCTCCTGACTAGGGCTATGATTAACTCTCAGTGGCTTGAACTTCCATATTTTTATAACAAATTTCCATGGTCCCAAAGATGTTAAAGCCACTGAAGTTCGACAGTATATTCTATGATAATCATTAATTATGGAAGGTGAAAAAGTTGCAACAAGAGACAAGAAAGCAATATCAAGAAAATATTCCAACATGTGCAATTAACATGCTAAAAATTATTATTCTAAAAAATAACTGCTCTAGACAGAATATTCCACTTTATATTTTTCTTAGATTTCCATGAACAGATGTTAGGGGATCTCATTACAGCCTTCTGTATAGAGACAATTCTGAGATCCCAAACCATAATTCATGGAAAAATAAGAAAACAATAATATTATTTCCTAAACACACAGAAACCTGAATTCCTAATTCATAACTCAGATGGGATACCGTTATTTACCGTGTGCATTTGGGTTTCATCAGGGTCTGCACTGTTTGCCACCCATCCAGCAATTTTTAAACACAACACTTGGTGGTAAATTGTAATTATTCAATTTTACAACAAGTATGGTAAGAAGTTTAGGTATCCAAATACTTAGGGTAAATATCTGGGCCCAGTTGTTCGAAGCGTCATTAGCTTAACATGCTCGTTAAGGGTCATTTCTTTAACTGTTTTAGTGGATTCAATATACAATATTCTGATATTTTTTGCACTGCAAAAGCTACTCACATTTTGTCTGCAAAAAATTTCAGCATATTTGCGTATCACTGGATGTACATTTTAACGAATCGTTAACTAATGATGTTGTTAGCTTTGAACAACTGGGCCCAGCACAATTATCAGCTCATCTGGAGTTAAGATTTGTTGTACCAAACATTTCCACCAAGTTCTGTTTTGCATACAAGGAAAAGAAAGACAAAATCTAATATTTCTTAACACATACTGAAAAATTCCTCTAAACAAAACTAAGAGCTACAGTTAACTACTCCCCATAAAACATACCATATTTACCCTAAGTATTGGGTCAGACAGACTTTTAATTGAAGTTTACACTGTTTGCCACCCATCAAGCAGTTTTTAGACACATCAAACAGGTAGTAAAATGTACATGCTCAAACATTAGGACAAGTATGGTAAGGTGTTAACCCTTGCCATGCTGAATAAATTAAGATGCTACCCCCACTTCTGATTTTCAGCCAATCAGTTTACTTGATCCAGGTTGTTGATACAAATTCAATGATAAACAGTGCAGATCCAGATCAGTTGGCTTCAGAAGCCAACTGATCTGGATCTGCACTGTTTGCAAAGGCATGGCATATCAGGGTTCAGCAGGACAGGTTAAGGTGACCACATATTTAGGGTAATTACCGTACATGGTTAACTAATTATGATACTAAAAGAAACATGAAATATGGTGTCTTGTGGAATGACTTGGGTGTGCATTAGACTAGATGACTTAAAGGCAAATAAGGACATCAATAATCAGGCCTGCACATCTGATCTGTCTAATGTACTCACTCACCATCAGTTTATCAGTACTTGTATAGTTAATTTCATAGTGGTTCTGTAATTCTCTGCAAATCGAATCGGAAATGAGTCACATAGACTCTTATCACATGACAAGACGTGTTGACAGGAGACCATGATACAAGCTAGTTCTCTTTCGATCTTCCAAGCTTGGATTAGTTGTTGTTTTCAAACTTTTTTGTTCCTCTATGGTAGACAATGGAAATGCCCACCATTACTACTTTTAGAATATGATTAGCCTTTAACAATGGAGTTAGATGGCACCTTATCATTTTGTATTCTTCTTGTATTGAGAGTTCATGGGTGCCACCAGCTTAATTATGCCAGCATTCAATTTGTCAACATTTTTTATCACAGACTTGGTTTCAGAAAACAATCTTTCATTTCCATACCAGCTCAAGATTTTTCATAGTGAAACTGACTATTATATTATTTTAGGTGAAGGTTTGAACACAAAGAGGCGAAATATCTGGAAAGGATTTCTAAGTGAGAGAAAATATATTTCCAGAACCTATGTTTGTTTGTGTCGAGGTTTTACAGCCCAGTCATCCCTATGGGGTCATGTTGTGTGCAGTCAGTTTACCTAACCACACTTTTACTGGGCAGGCTTAGTCCTCTAAGTGGTTAACCAGTATTGTGCACATTCTTTTGCCAGAAACTGACAACTGCCCTTCTTGAATCAGTGGAAGGGAGAGAATGACCACAGAAAATATTTCATGATCAAGAAAATATTTCAGGATCAATCTCCACGAAAAAATCTTGCCGACCCGGCGGCGATTGAACAAGCAACCTCCTGATCAGGTTGGATGCGCATCCAACTGAGCCTCCGAGGCCAGCTGATACACCTGCAAAATTTTCTGCCAATTTAACAAGGGAAACAACTTTCTTGTCTTCCAATTTGCTTTCCTGTACATGAGCCCCGTCTGAAAAAATGGTCTATTCTAAAGGAAAGAATCTGCTCCCGAAGGGCGCAAATGCTTTCCTTTTACAGCCCTTTTCAGAAGGGTGGCAAAAAACAACTTTGACAGAATTGCCTCCCCTGAAAGTATATCTATTACCCTCGATTGCAATCTTCATTTATGTAGAATCAATAATCTGCATAGCTTCAGATAAAGGGAGTATTCAATAGATAATTTAAGCCACATACAGAAAATGTGCAGGCTGATCTGAACCTTTGCTCAGGGCATATGCCCTGAGCAAAGGTTCAGATCAGCCTGCACATTCCCAGTCTGAACAGAGTCTTCCATCGGCACACTTTGGATAGTCAAGGATGCAAAATTTTTCATGACAAAAATTAAAACTGATCTGACTGCGCTAATAATGAAAACTTGTTTGTTTGTGTTGAGGTTTTACGGCCCAGTCAACCCAATGGGTCATGTCGAGCGCGGTCAGTTTACCTAACCACACATTTACTGGGCAGACTTAGTCCTCTAAGCGGTTCACCAGTATTGTGCACATTCTTTCGCCAGAAACTGACAACTGCCCTTCTTGAATCAGCGGAAGGGAGAGAATGACCGTAGAAAATATTTCATGATCAATCTCCACGAAAGAATGTTGCCGACCTCGGCGGGGGTTGAACCCGCGACCTCCTGGTCTCCAGTCGGACGGCGCATCCAACTGAGCCACCGAGGCCAATAATGAAAACTGAACTGACTACGCTGATGCACAGGCTGATTTGTCTTCAATGGGTGTACATGTCAAAATGTAAATTCTCTCACCTTCTGATACATGTTATCTGGGTACTCAATGAAATCACCTCAGCGATGTAATTGAAATAAGAACCCACTGTGCCAAAAATAACAAAAAAAAAAAAAAAGCCCAAATTGTTCTTACAATTATCTCATTATCATAACTATGAATCTCTTCAGAAGGTCCAGCATTTTATCACTTTTCTGACTTAATTTATACATAGCTCCAGATAAAAGGGTATGCACATATCTCCATGAAACCATACAGTATATTGTAGAGTATGCATTAGAAGAATCTTGCTGTGGCTCTTTTAACCCTTGTCCTGCTGAATAAATTAAGATGCCACTCCCTTTTCTAATTCTTAGCCAATCAGATTATTTGATCCAGATTGTTGCTATTAATTCACATACTTAATGGCAAACAGTGCAGATCAAGATCAGTTGGCTTCTGAAGAAGCCAACTGATCTGGATCTACACTGTTTGCAAAGAAAGGGTATATCCGGGTTCAGCAGGACAAGGGTTAATAAGTACCCAAAACATGTTTTCATAGACAAATAAGAAAAATGTCATTACTTTTTGGTTAATAAAAAAAGTGCCTTATCTGGAGCTATGATTAAAGTATTCAAGACATGCAGAGAATCTTGATAAACAAAAAATATGCCTCAGACTCTCTGAAGATCAGTGGTATAGATAACATTGCGAACACAAGTAGCAATATACAGTGTACAGATGTAGACACGTTTCAAAATATACATGCAAAATATTACAGTCAATAGACAGAAACATTTAACACATTCAAAGTTGCCATTCAATTAACCTTTTAAAATACCAAGCAAAATTGCAGCAGACAACATTTTATTTATTTTTTTTTACATTATTTTTCCTATAAAATATGGCTCAACATTTCATGTGAATCATCTGTCTAGTAGACATTTCACATTAAATGTCAACCCTTATTTTCTTTAATGTACTTCAATATGTTGTCTGATGCAATTGTGAATGGTGCTTTAAATGTCAACCTTTAGCACTGTCTGGGCAAATTTATCAGACAAACAATCGCTATTTCTCTTTTTTCTCCCAGAAATTATGGTTTGACATCATGCACTTTATCTTGTTTCTGCTGCATAAAAGATGCCATAACACATTTTCAGGAAGGATAAGTGAACTACCTAAATAATCAACCCCACCCAACCCATTATGTACATCAATGATTTTTACACCACTCATTAAGTCATTCATTTGTAAGTTTTGTATATACAATTATGTGCAACTTCATATTATGATGTGATTTCCTTCCAATCCCCTACATATGCAATATACATGTTTTATAATGTACAATTTAATAAGCCAAGGACTTGTTATGGAGCATTTGATGATTATTATTTCTTACTTCTCCACCAAAACATATGGGGAGAGGTATTTTTTTTGAGTACCCTAAGCATATATGTTTTTATTGAGAACTTGATAAATTATACAACCTCTTTATAACGCTGTTTTTGGGGTCCATAGCAAAAACTGTGTTAGTTAAATAACCGTGTTATATCCAAACAAAACTGTATAGATTATATTGAAAAATGACCATTTGTGGTCATTTTTCAATATAATCTATGCATTTTTAGGATCCATCTTTGAACCGTGTTATATCCAAAACCGTGTTATAACTAACCGTGTTATATATAGCGGGCGTAGTGTATCAGAATTATCAGCAAATATTCCTTCTTGACAAGTCCTCTGAATATTTAAACTGTGGCATGGGTAATACTACTTCAGTGCACATCCAAGCAGAAATTATCAAGACCAGAATAAAATAGTCACAGCTCAATCAGTGTTATAGCCATAAACATTTATAGCGTCCAAATATCACCCCGAGAAACTATCAACCTCTACTATCCAATCTCAAGCTTTCCCTAGGTGAATATTTTAGGTACTAATATGTATATAACCAGACTGTGTGCTTGTCATTAAGTAAGTGGCTTTACCCATGCAACAGCTCTTAACCCTAGTCCTGCTGAACCCTGATATGTCCTGCCTTTGCAAACAGTGTAGATTCAGATCAGTTGGCTTCGGAAGAAGCCAACTGATCTGGATCTGCATTGTTTGCCAGTCACTATGTGAATTTATATCAACAATCTGGATCAAGGAATCTGATTGGCTGACAGTTAGAAGTACCGGTAGGCATGGCATCTTAATTTATTCAGCAGGACAAGGGTTAATCATAAATTAACCAAGAGGGCCAGACGAGTTAAGGAATAGTATTTGATAATTCTGGCACAGCATTTTTTTTTCAACAAAATGTACTGATATTTTTCCATGAAAATATGTGGTGAGTACATGTGATCATTAAAAATGCCTCACCAAGGCACTTCTAATGAGTACCCACGACTTATGCTTTCATGGAAAAATAAAGAAAATATTTACTGGATACCCCTTCTTAATTGGAGGTAGGAATTCTGGTACAATTTTCAACAATTCTCCATAAAAACATTGTGGATACTAATCAGAGGCTCCTCAATGAGGAACTTCTCGTAAGTATCTACTACCGTATTTGACCTAATTACCGCACTGTGCGCTTAGGTTTTTCAAACTTACTGGGAACACTCATTCGTGGTAAAATATGTACCTACTAAGGTTACACTATAAAAAAAGATCAGAAAAGGACTTAAATATTGATTATGCAATTTTTCTGATTATAAATGCATATGTTGTGGGTACTCATTTGAATTGCATCGACAAGTTGATGCAATTCAAATGAGTACCCACAACATATGCCTTTATAAAGAAGTAGACAAAAAGTACACTGCCTGTAATCTTACGACTACGAAATCGCTTCACTGTGCGCTTATAGGAGTATATGCGGTAATTAGGTCGAATACAGTATATGTTTTTAAGAATAAGAAAAAAAAATATCCTGAAATTTGCACCAAATACTCCTTCGCAGCCTGTAACAAGCTAAAACCAAATCAGCAGACAACTTAAAGGCTCCATATTCCTCAAAAAAACATAGCTACAGATAAGAGGGGGTATCCACATAATATTTTTCTTATTTCACCACAAAAACATATGTTGTGGGTACTCATTAGAAGCACCTCAGCGAGGTGCTTCTAATGAGTACCCACAATATATGTTTTCGCGGAGAAATAAGAATGATATTAGCATTTTTGGGATGAAAAAAGTGCCTTATCTGTTGCTATGAAAAAGACATTTTTTATCCAAGAAAGGTTTAATAAATTGATATACAGTATTAATACGATCATAAAATGTGGCATCTGACAGCCTGTAAAATTTCAGTTAGTCTCCTTTTTTTGAACTGAATCAAAAATGAAATGATTGTTTATCACATCACTGAATTAATGTTGGCAACAATAATACAGAGATACGATAAAAAATCATTTCATTTCAAGAACGAGAGACTAACTGAAATTTTACAGGTGCCACATTTTATGATTGTAATAATACTGCTTATTAATTTATCAAACCTTTCTTTGATAATAAAACATCTACTTTTGAGGAATATATAGCCTCAAACCTCAAGTTAACCCTTACACTCTCTGGGCTAAAAGTGCAGATGACAAACTGATGATATCTTCTTATTTTTCCCAGAAAACAGAATCTGATTGGAGACAATTTGCATGATACGTCAAAACCTGTTTTCTGGGAAAAATAAGAAATATACACTGTACTTCAATCTGTCGTCTGCTGAAAACTTCACCGAGGGTGCAAAGCGTTAAGATGATTCTTTAAACTGAAGTGTATTGATACTTTACTTATTTCTCCATGCAAATATACATGTGATGATGATGATGATTTGGTGTTTTCAAAGTTATTTGAGTCATAATGAGATGATGAAGTGTTATGAAAGGTACTATAAAACATTTATATTTGACTGTCACTTCATTTTGGTGTTAATGGTCATCTAAGCAAAACTCTGCTAATATTCCATTTTCAATCAAGTATATACATGACTGAAAATTGAATATTAGCAAAGTATTATCTTGTCAAATTTCTGAGTATGAATGTGGCAAAATAAATATGCGCAAATAAGCCCTTCCCATAAAACCGTCAAATTTTAAGCAATTTATAATATGCCGTTAAGAAATTAGAAAAAAAAATGATTACTTGGATAAGGAGCTATGGTGATATTTTTCTTAAATTGTCTGGAAAACAGGTCTTCATAAAGATCAATGTCTGGAAAACAGGCTGACATATTCCATTTCAATGAAATGCTTATCCATATTTTCTCCATTAACCCTCAAAGTGCCAGTAACAATGTCAGGAGATGGTATTCTAACTTTATTTTCAGAGAAAATTAGGCTAGACATTTCATGTGAATCATCCGCTTGAAATGTCTAGCTTTATTTTCTCTGAAGAATAAAAAAAAAAAAAAAAAATATTGTCTGCTACAATTCTTACCAGTGCTTTAATTAAAGTTTACTATTAAGATAGTAAATAAGTGATCTTTTTATTCTTCTTATTTTACCATTAAATTATACATGTCTTATTTAAACACAATTTGTACTTAATGTTAAACCCTAGAGAAATTCAGAGAATGTTTAAAACTGTCTGCTAATAATCAAATTCAGCTGGATAATTCAGAATGCTTCAGGTGAAGAAGTCAATATCACTAATTGATTCTCTCTGAGAAACTCATGCATTTCCTCTGCACTCATACAATCACCAAAATACCTATAAAACAATGGTAAAAGTTACGGTTCCCACAAAGAAATAATTCTAATAACTAAAAGCAAGGTTCTGTATTAGGGGAAATCTCAGGGATACAATTGTCAACATGGTTTTTGCTTTTCTTCTGGAAAGGGTTTAGTCTGAAAGGAAAGAATTTGTTCCCCTTGGGAGAAATTTTTTCTTTTCAGACTAAATCCTTTTTCAGAACTGCCTTGGCATCCTGGAAAGCAAACCCCTTACCATTCTTGCCCTCAAATTTGAACAAGTTCTTCATACTTTTACCTGTTTATGTTCTGAAAACTGCTGGATGACAGACGAACAGTGCAGACCGGGATCAGATGCCATGATCTAGGTCTACACTCTTTCTTCAGACATTTCTGTCCCAATACTTAGGGTAAATATGGTAATTTTCTCCAGTATTCATAAATATAAATGTTGTGGGCACCCACAAGAAATACTCACAAAGTAGGTTTTCATGGAAAAATATTAACCTGGACACCACTCTTAATGTCTGAAGCTAAGGTGAGCAGCCACTTGCAGATACTTATGCATTTGAACAGTTTTCCACTAAGTGACAAACAGTCATTACTATTTGCATAAACATGTCACCTTAGCGCAAAAACTCATTGACCCCATTAAAATATATAAGGAGTTACCGACCTTTTGCGCTAAGCCTAAGGTGACAATATCTCCAGATAAAGCAGTTTTACAACTGAAAATTATTGATATTTTGTCTTATTTCTCCATGAAAATGTATGTTGTGGGTACTCATTAGAAGCACCTCACCTAAGCGCTTCTGATGAGTACCCACAATGTATGTTTTTAAGAAAAAATATCTACATGCTCATTTTTTTTTTTTTTTAAAGCTATGGATAAATGCCTGGCAAAAAAGTTTCTGACAAATGAGCCAGCGCAGGGCAAAACCTACAAAATGGCATTTTAGCCCAGCAAAGACTCAGATCAGCCTGGGCATCCGCCCAGTCGGATCAGTCTTCATTGTCTGCATGACAAAAGCTTGGGTCCTTAACTATGCATTGAGTGCACAGCGAAGACTCTGATCAGACTAGGTGGATGCCCAGGCTGACCTGAGTCTTCGCTGGGCTCACATGCTATTTTGTAGGTTTTGTTATGCACAGGCTCAAATACATGTATGAAATGTAATTATTCAACAGTGGCTTCTTATACATGAATTTACTATTAACTCCCACAATATAGAATCTGCTGATAAATGAAGTCAGATCCTAGATCACATTGTCACAAAAAAGACCACAGTGCCAGATAAGGTGATAACTGTGATAGCTTGATCCAGGGTTTTCCCTCAGGATTTTAAAGTGAGGGTCCCAGGGACTCCCTTGGTCCTTTAATAAGATTTAGGGGTTTATTGTTTTAAAGAGGTTAACCCTTTAAACACTAATCACAACTGAGCAGATGACACTTTGAAATACTTTTTTTTCCAGAGAAAATAAGGCTTGGCATTTCATGTGAATTGTCTACCAGAAACTGACAACTGCCCCTCTTGAAACAGTTGAAGGGAAAATGGCTTGGCATTTCATGAGTATCATCCATTAGTCAGACTATTCACATGAAGCAACAAGCCTTATTTTCCCTAAAAGATACAAAAAAGAAAATCAAAATGTCATTTGCTTTGCTGTGATCAGCAGTTTAAGGGTTATAATAATTTCTATTAATTTAAAACCAAAACCTATCTTGTGGGTACTCAATGACTTGGCGAGGAGATTCCAATAAGTACCCACAATATATATTTTTGTGCAAAGATATTAACCCTTGTCCTGCTGAATAAATTAAGATGCCATGCCCACTCCTAATTTTCAGATTATTTGATCTGGATTGTTGCTATAAAAACACATACTTAAAGGCAAACAGTGCAGATCCAGATCAGTTGGCTTCTTCAGACGATTTCAGAAGCCAACTGATCTGGATCTACACTGTTTGCAAAGGCATGGTATGACTGGGTTCAGCAGGACAAGGGTTTAAAAGTATCTTCTAAACTCTCTCACTTTATCTGGACCTATGAACAGTCAAAAGCACAAGTTGACAAAAAAAAAAAAAAAAAAAATAAAAATAAAAAAAAAAAAAAATTGGAAATATCCCCAACTATTTACTGAAAGCTGCTATAACAGCCCACATCATTTCATTTGCGCTTTCCTTCATGCTTTCCGTGTCAAAATCCAAGTCCAATATCTCACGTACACGTTTCATTGCTAGGTCATAGTCATCGTCCGATAGTGGCGCAAACGCATTTTCCAAAACATCTGAAGCATGTGCGAGATATAACAGGGATAACATACGTTTGTTCATGCGTTGTGGATCATTGGTCCACTGACTTAGAACGGAGTCCTGAACTTTTTTAATGAGTTTTGTTTTTATAGCGGAATCAACTAATGGATGTGTGGTCATGTCGAACAGCAGGAAATTTTGTTTTTCGGTTGTACATACACCCTTCTCCACGAGGTTCTTTGCAAGTCTCTCGCGAACATTTCTCAGCTGGTATCGCAACTTTAATGGATTCCATGTTTCACCTGAAAACAACAGAAAGCATTTTTAACTTCATAAGGATTGAGTTGAGATTTTAGGGTCATATAGAGCCAGTCAGTTTACCTTACCACACTTGTCCTATGCAGATTTAGTCCTCCAAGCAGATTGGTTCACCAGTATTTGTGCAAATTCTTTCGCAAGAAACTGACAACTGCCTTTCTTGAATCAGGGGAAGGAAATAATGACAGTGGAATATATTTCACGATCAATCTCTACAAAAGAATGTTGCCAGACCTGGCGGGGTTCTAAACCCATGACCTCCTGATAACCAGTCAGACCCTCATCCAACTGTGTCACCGAGGCCTACTGCATCTTTAAGGGAATGGTATACTTTCCAGGGAGACAACTGTTCAACTGAAAAGAGTAGATCCTTTTTTCAGAAGGGCACTGGGGATCAGTGTAGCAAACCACGATTCACAAAAGTTGTCTCCCTTACCTTGTAAAAGTGTACAGCACATTCGGTTCCCTTAAATAATGTAGTTTATTGATTATTTGGGAATACAGCTGTTGCAGATCTCTTACAATAGGTTACCCACACAATATATAATACAGTATGTAGCTTATCAGTTTCTTAAAAGTAAACTGCTGCATAAAATATACTGCATAGCTCTTTCTTAAAAATTCAGACAGACAGATCAGAGCAAAACCAGCGCAAATCCAATCAACAAGGGAGCACTAAGGTCCAGTTTATATTGTTTGTCATTCTGTCACAACATTTTTGGTACATCTCCAAAATTTTAATAGTCACATAGCAACAGATAAGGCGCTTTTTTCATCCGAAAAATGCTGATATCTTTCTTATTACTCCATGAAAACATATGTTGTGGGTACTCATTAGAAGCGCCTCAACTGGGGGTTCTAATGAGTACCCACAACATATGTTTTCGTGGAGAAATAAGAAAAATATTATGTGGATACCCCCTCTTATCTGTAGCTATGTAGTCAGTGATGCTGATATGGTGTTTACATCTTCTTCAACTTTATTTAACTGTCAATCACAACTTTATCATCTGCTTGTGATTTTAAAAGCCATTTTTGCAAACAGTGTAGACCCAGATCAGACTGCTCCTCTTGGAGCAGTCTGATCAGGTTCCACACTGTTTGCCTGTATGCCCGAATGCAAAAATAGGTTTGAAAAGTTTGCAAGAATATTCAGCAGATGACATAAACAGACGACATTTTCAGATGCAGGTTTTCTTGGCATTTTAAGGGTTAAGTCACATCAAGACAATGATGGTGTGACAATGAAAGACATTAAATTCATAAGTTGAGTTCTGTCTGTAGCAGGATTTGAACCTTGACATTATTTGTTTGTGCTGAGGTTTTATGACCCATTCAACCCAATCGGGCCATGTTGAATGCAGTCAGTATACCATTCAAACCACATTTTTACAGGGCAGGCTTAGTCCTCGAAGAGGTTAACCAGTACTGTGCACATTCTTTTGCCAGAAACTGACAAATGCCCTTCTTGAATCAGCAGAAGGGAGAGAAGGACCATAGAAAATATTTCACTATCAATCTCCACAAGCTTTATAACCCTTCTGATCTGAGGCTATGCAAGTGTCTATGTAGCTGCAACAAGGTGATTCTAATTAGTACCCTCAACTTTCCACACAAATTTCCTTTTGACACTAAAAATAACACTTTCTCTCAATTATCACACACATCATCACATACCTGCCTGGATCTATAAGAATGGAAATTTTCAAGAATTTCATGGCTCCAGAAAATTGATAAAAATTGCATAATTTTGTCCTTTTCTTTCCCTCCCTCATCCCCCCCCCCTCCCCCCCACCAAAATACGGTAAATATCCGAAAATTTTGTACAACAAAATGTTCCTAACAAAATGCTAAGTTCAAAAAAATAAAAAAATTGGTTCAAACAGTGCAGACCCAGATCAGACTGCTCCTGATCAGGGTCTACACTGTTTGCCATTCCACTGAGTATTTTAAGATTTAAAGATACAACTTTGTAAAAAGCAAAATTCAGACAAAAAAAATGAAAAACACTCTTTATCTGGGACCCGCATGTCAAGCCAGTCAGTTAACCTTCTCACACTTTTTCCAGGACAGACGTAGATCTCCAAGTCATTAACTAATACTTTGTGCACTTGCTTCAGGGAAGATGTTCGCAGGTGACATGGGCAACGTGGGCCCAGTTGTTCAAAGCGTTGTTAGCTTAACGAGCTCGTTAAGGGTCATTTCGTTAACTATTTTAGCGGATTCAATATACAAAATTCTGATATTTTTTCAGCAAAAAATTTCAGCATATTTGCATATCACTCAATGTAAATTTTAACGAATCGTTAAATAACGACATCGTTAGTTTTGAACAACCGGGCCGTGCTCGCCTTTCTTCTGCAGACATTGCTCTGTTCATACAGGAAAGAGATGTTGACCTCACCTTGATTTTTACAGTGTGTAATGCCTATCCTGACTGATACAGACGCAAAAGTTATGATCTTTCATCCCTTGAGGCTAGGATTATCTGCAGACAGGTTCACTTGTTAGTTTATATTTGACATGTCCCAGTAAAATCACATTCTTTGCAGACAATCTGACCTAGATTTTGACACGTGCAAAATCCACCCATCTTCATTCTAACGAGCCCGATCGAAACTTATGCAAGTAATTAAGAACCAGACTTTTTTCGTAGCATATATCAATCTCAGAAAAAGACTCTTTCAAAAGATTTTGCAGGAAGCTCCACACAGGTCCATGATCAGAATGTGACATATATACATGTATATTTGTGGTAACGTGCAAGAGAGCATAAACTGGTTTTGACTGATAAATATTTTACTTTGCTAACAAAGTGGGGTACTGAATTAACATGAAAAGTAGTGGAGGAGGGGTGCCACTGCAAGGATTAGTTCAGTATTCTTGAGAAATGCCCCTAAAATCATTTGCCAAAGAAACTACAAAATATAAAAATGTGTTCTACATGCAAAAAAATAATGAAATGGTTCAAGCATTGTTACCACTGAAAAAGCTGAAAAAAAAAATTGCTAAACTCTTTTAATAAATTCAAAGTTTGGCGCTGTTCACGGCCCAAATTAAGTAGGCTGGGATTGTCACTTCTCCCTTATTATTGAACATGTCTCACTAATTTCCCATGAGAGAGACATGATATCTCCCTATTTTTCTGGGCCAACTTCATACCTGCTGCTATAGCCATTAACTGACAAATGCCCTTCTTGAATCAGCAGAATGGGAGAATGACCGTAGAAAATATTTCACAATCAATCTCAAAGAAAGGTTTGAGACCAGACTTGGATTCGAACTTGCTTCTGACTAAGCTATAGAGCCCAGCCTCCTTTATCTATCAATGAACATTAACCCTTGAAGCGTTTAAGCAAAATGTAGGCAGATGATTCAGACGAAATGCAAGAATTTTCCTGTAGCAAATTCCCATTCCTAAAACAAAAATAAGTTGTATTTTCCCAATTTTGCACTAAAAATCCCCCAAAATCTGAGTAAAAGTCCCAATTTTCTATTTGCCCTTGTTTAAGATAAGATGTTTGCTAGTAACTGATTGCTTGCTGTAAGTGCTGTTTACAACGGGTTTGATTTATTGTTTACCCATGTCCTGCTGAATTAATTAAGATACCACGCCAACTTCTAATTTTCAGCCTATCAGATTACTTGATCCCGGTGGTTTATATAAATTCAACTACTGGATGGCAAACAGTACAGATCAGATCAGTTGGCTTCTTTAGAAGCCAGATGATCTGGACCTTCACTGTTTGCAAAGGCAGGATAATCCAGGCTCAGCAGAACAAGGGTTAAGCTTGTTTAGTTATTTCCCTTTGCTGCGCATGCTAGCTCATGCAATTTTGCCGGAAATTGCAAACACATGGTACCTATTTTTAGAACCTGGCCCCCATTTTACAGAATACTTGGTACAAAATCGGAAAAAAGATAACAGCTGATGTAATATTTAGTGATGAGAAACTTCTGGTGGAATTCGGAATTTGTACTTTTAGTTTTGGTATTTTGGCATCTTGTCGCACAACAGCTTCTGCAACCTGACAAAACTGACTAAAAATCAACCATCCAGATGCGCAAGGTTGGAAAACTTTGGATTTGGCAAGCAAGTGGTACTGGTTAAATACGAACCCTCACCTTCTAAGATGAGATCGTCAGAATGTTTCAATTAGTGGTCAATTCATGCAAGAATTAAATATTAAGATTAAAATGTGTTTAAATCAATTTAGAATTTTAAATGTTGGTTAAATGTCAGTGACCTGTCCTGATTCCTTTCAAATCAATTTTCCCAATTTGGAAGATTTACAAGCTGTTTTTCCAAAAAATAACAGCCCTGGCCCAGGTTCAGAAAAGTACGAAATCCATGAAATTTAAATAGCAAGTCATGTTTTCTCTAAAAAAAAAAAATAATAAATACAGTCGACTCTCGTTATCTCGAACTCCAAGGGACTCTATGAAACAGTTCGAGATATCCGTACTTCGACATATCAGATTTGCGGACTCAGGAAAACAATTAATCGAACAACCACCTTTAACAGAATGAATATGTAATCTGACTCCTAAGTTAGAGACATTTTGAAAATATTGTGGAAAAGAGGAGAAATTGCTCCTAAGGAGCAATTTCTCCTCTTTTCCACAATATTTTATTGCCTGTTGGTAGATCTCTGTGTTAAAACAGGGACCAGATTTTCACTTCGAGATAAGCGGTTATTCGAGATAAGCGAGTTCGAGATAACGGGAGTCGACTGTATAATAACAAGAATTCCGCGGAAGGCGTCATCGCACCTGCTGGGGCAAAAGTCACAGGAGCCACAATCAGAACGTGGTTATTAAATAAGTTTATTTCATTCTTAGCAGTGCTTACTTGGAAAACTGGGTTGAAAAAAATGTAGACAAAGTGCCTAGTGGGGCACATATATTCCAGGCCAGTCCCATTCCCTCTAATGGCTATATCTTCAGCACTGACTTTCGTATCATACAGCCCAATGATAATGGAACGTTGACGTAAAATGTGTAAAAGTCACTGGAGCATGAAATATAGGTCAAGGTCATGGGTCAAGGTACCTGCTAATTCAGTACATCAAGGAGAAGCACAATGCAGGGTATGGTGGTTGTAGGCCTTATAGTTGAGGAGTTATCAAACATTAACGTAAAATGTGTCAAATATAGGTCAAGGTCACCGGGTCAAGGTACCTGCCAAGCCAGTGCAATGAGGTGAAGCACTATGCAAGGTTTAGTGGTCTTATATTTGAGGAGATACTGAACATCAACATAAAATGTGTCAGTCACTGGAGTGCACAATATAGGTCAAGGTCACCAGGTCAAGGTACCTGCCGAGTTAGTACATCGAGAAGAAGTGCTATATAAGGTTTGGTGGTTGAAGGCCTTACAGTTGAGGACATATGGAAGGCTGACGTAAAAGGTGTAAAAGTTAATGGAGCGCGAAATATAGGTCAAGGTCACCCAGTGAAGGTACCTGCGGAGTCCGTACATTGAGGAGATGCACTATGCAAGGTTTGATGGTTGTAGGCCTTACAGTTGAGGAGATATTGAACGTTGACATAAAATGTGTAAAAGGCACTGGAGCGCAAAATATAGGTCAAGGTCACCAGGTCAAGATACCTGCCGAGTCAGTACATCTAGGAGAAGCACTATGCAAGGTTTCGTGGCTAGAGGTCTTACACATGAGGAGATCTGGAACATTGACGTAAATTATGTCAAAGTCACTGCAGCCAAAATATAGGTCAAGGTCACCAGGTCAAGGTATCTGCCAAGTCAGTACATTGAGAAGAAGCACTTTGCAAGGTTTGATGGTTGTAGGCCTTGTAGTCGAGGAGATACCGAACGTCGATGCAAAATATATCAAAGTCAATGGAGCGCAAAATATAGGTCAAGGTCACCGGGTCAAAGTATATGCCAAGTCAGTACATCTATAAGAAGCACTATGCAAGGTTTGGTAGTTGTACGCCTTATAGTTGAGAAGATCTGGAACGTCAACGTAAATTGTGTCAAAGTCAATGGAGCGCAAAATATAGGTCAAGGTCACTGGGTCAACATACCTGCCAAGTCAGGAGGTCAGGGAGATGTGTCATGCAAGGTATGATGGTTGTTGTAGAATTGTAGTTGATTAGAATACTAACTTCGACGTAAATGTCGAACTTCGACATAACAGAACTGTTAACAGACAGACGGACGGATGAACGGACAGACGAATGGAAAAGCGGGCACCTATGTCGCAAAGTTGGGAGGTCAGGGAGATGTTTCATAAAAGGTTTGATGGTTGTTTAGTTTTGTAGTTGATTAGAATACGAACTTTGACATAAATGTCGAACTTCGACATAACAGAACTGTTAACAGACGGACAGACGGACGGACGAACAGACAGACGAATGGAAAAGTGGGCACCTATGTTGCAAAGTCAGGAGGTCAGGGAGATGTTTCATGCAAGGTTTGATGGTTGTTTAGTCTTGTAGTTGATTAAAATACTAACTTTGACATAAATGTCGAACTTCGACATAAATGTTGACAGACAGACGGACGGACGAATGGACAGACATACGGAAAAGCAGACGCCTGTGTCGCAAAGTCAGGAGGTTAGGGAGATGTTTCATGCAAGGTTTGATGGTTGTTTAGTCTTGAAGTTGATTAGAATACTAACTTTGACATAAATGTCGAACGTCGACATAAATGTTGACAGACGGACGGACGGACGGACGAACGGAAAATCGGACGCCTATATCGCACCCTGCTAGAAGCAGGTGCGATAAAAATGTTGTCTGTTGCAGATGTGAAATTGATTGTTAAAAACTCAAATACTTACCACTGAGATACTCTATCCATGACTGAACTGTTTCAGGAGGGTCAGTTTCTTTGACATGTTTCAATGCCTCATCAAGTAAAACATCGCCTGTAGGCGTGGCAGATTTACACAATACTTTACGATTCAATAAACTTCGTCTCCTCATACCACCTTTTTCAACTTCGAGGCGGCCTTTAAGTGCTAGCTCTATCAGAATACAGCCACGAAGTCCTGATGATATGCAGTCATTCCAAAATGATGTGTAGCCCTGTAACGAAAAAAAAAAAATAAATGCAAATTAAAATGGAAATGGTGACAGGATCAGTTACCATATTTTAGTAAGGCCAAATAAAATGTTAGCCCTTAAAGCGCCAATCACAACTATTGTCGTCTGCTTTGTCATCTGCTTGTGATATTAAGAGTCATTTTTGCAAACAGTGTGGTCCCAGATCAGACTGCTCCTTTCTGATCTGGGTCCACACTGTTTGCCTGTATGCAAAAATAGGTTTGAAAAGTTTGCAAGAATATTCAGCAGACGACATAAGCAGATGACATTTTCAGATGCAGTTTTTCTTGGCGCTTTATGGGTTAGAATAAAAATAGGTAGGGTGGGTAGGGATTTTTTTTTTTTTTTTTTTTTTACATAGAATTATACCATAATTGCCAAATATATTTGGACTCTGCACCACAATTCACATAAAATTTTGTTTCGTTTTAATCCCTTTATCAAAATAACATCAATTTGCTCTCTTGTCTTGTAAAATGACTTGAAAACTGTTTCGGGTACATCGAATCGTTCCGTGTATGACCTTCCGCATAAATGTTAAATTTACTGATTTTTATAAATGTGACATTCCTAGTGCCATATTACTAAAGGGTTGTTAAAAACTTTATTTTTTCATTTTACCCATCAGCCGACCCGGTTTTTTCATAAAGTGGAAAAAAAATAAAATAAAATAAAACTATCTTTTTTCCAATTGAAGAAATGAATGTGCCAATCAGTCCCGCTTTTTATGTTTGTTACATAAATTTTACCAATACCGCTTCCATCCATATAATATATGCTCATTAAATGCCGTTATGGGACAAGCAAGCACTTTGCTGACTCTTCCAACATGGATACCGAAAGGTAATTTTCGTTCGAAATTTTGATTTCCACATCAGAATTGGTGGAAAATCGTAATAGTAAATTTGTAAAAATGATTTTTTATTGTATCTCTGAATTAATGTTGCCAACGATTAATTCAGAGATACGCTAAAAAGTCAATTCATTTTGACCCACTTCAATAACGAGAGACTAACTGAACTTTTACAGGATGTCAGATGCCACATTTTATGATCGTATTAATACCATACATGTATATCAATTTATTAAGCCTTCTTTGGATTAAAAATGCCTATTTTTGAAGAATATGGAGCCTTTAAAACTGTTCAAGGACATTGGTTCGAATGTGGTTGAAAACTGGAAATAACAATATGATACATGTATTTCTGCTATATACTGTTATTAACCAATTTATTTTAAATATGACTCTTCTATCCTAAATACATGGACCAGTCTAGATGGTATTTAAGGGGTGATATCACTTTTTATAATGGAAATTGATGTATTTTTCAAGCAAATAGTGAAGACCCTGATCAGACATATCATCTGATCTTGGTCTGCACTGTTTGCCTATGTCCCATTTATTGGACACTAAGTATGAATGGGTTAATCTGAAGTAGACAAATGTGTTTCAAAGGTGTTCTGTACTGAAAAAAAAAAGTGGTTGATTTTGAATTTTATTTTTATTTCTTTTTTTTTTTCCTCCTCTGGCCCTTACAGCTGGCTAAAAAAAATCTGTAAAACAAAAAATAAACTTAGAAATGTGTCCAGAGTACACGGGTGCCCCCGCTGTGGTGTACCTGACTATAAAAACTGCAAAATTCTACCTGGTTCAAATGCCTTAAGCTGAGTCTAACAGGATCACGTACGTACATACGTATGTACACACATTTGTACAGGACGTATATTCGTATGCACGTACATGTACCCACATACAGAAAATGGAAAAAATATATGCCCCCTGCATCATCCGATGCAGGAGCATAAAAACATGGCCTTACTGAGAAGAGAACAGGAACCAGGATTTAAAATATTTTTTTTTCGCCCTATGTTTCCCGGATAAAAATTTTTAAGTATTAAATTTACGAAACATGTCCATTGACAAAGCTGTAGAGGTAATCTCAGCCACCTTCTCCAAAATGTCCCAGCCCACAAGGTCTAGAATTTTAACTAGAACAGTATTTTTGGAAGAAAACGTATGTCCCCACCTATCAGACAAACCTATTGTTGAAAAAGGTTATATCTATAATTTATCTTTTTTTTGTGTGTATATGTGGTCGATGGGGGCCATTTTTCAAAATCTAAACCCTAGTGTGACCTTGAAAATGGGGTCAAGGTCACCAAAATCTAATGGGGTCAAGGTCACCAAAATCTAATCAGTTTTTGTTCCTGACTCAACAATATAGCTGTACAAGTTTGGTCAAAATCCATCCATTCATTCTGGAGATAGTGTGCAGAAAAGCCATTTTCCAACAATCTGAGACCTCCTGTGACCTTGAAAATGGGGTCAAGGTCACCAAAATCTAATCAGTCTCAGTTCTTGTCCCTGTCTCAACAATATAGCTGTACGTTTGGTCAAAATCCATCCATTCACTCTGGAGATAGGGTGCAGAAAAGCCGTTTTCCAAAAACCCGAGTCCTCCTGTGATCTTGAAAATGGGGTCAAGGTCACCAAAATCTAACCAGTTCTTTTTCATGTCACAAAAATATAGTTGTGCAAGTTCGGTCAAAATCCATCCATTCCTTCATGAGATAGGGCGCAGACAAGCCATTTTCCAATAATCTAAGCCCTTGTGTGACCTTGAAAATGGGGTCAAGGTCACCAAAATCTAATCAGTTCTTTTCCATGTCACAGCAATATAGTTGTGCAAGTTTGGTCAAAATCCATCCGTTCCATCATGAGATAGGTTGCAGACAAGCCATTTTCCAACAATCTGAGCCTCCTGTGACCTTGAAAATGGGGTCAAGATCATCAAAATCTAATCAGTTCTTTTCCATGTCTCAACAATATAGATGTACAAGTTTGGTAAAAATCAATCCATTCATTCAGGAGATAGGGTGCAGACAAGCCATTTTCCAACCATCTAAGCCATGTGACCTTGAAAATGGGGTCAAGGTCACCAAAATCTAATCAGTTCTTTTACATGTCCCAGCAATCTAGATGTGTATGTATGGTCAAAATCTATTTGTTCCTTCAGGAGATAGGGTGCGGACATGCAATTTTCCAGCTTTTTCCAACAATGTCCTCGTGTGACCTTAAAAAAGGGGTCATGGTCATCAAAATCTAATCAGCAATTTTCCCCCACCCAATGATAAGTTTGTGTAGGTTTGGCCAAAATCAATCCATTCATTAAGGAGATAGGGTGCAGACAAGAGGCTACGCTGAAGCCAACAGGATCCGCACTAAAAACAGTATGTCCCCCACTATGGTGGGGGACATAATTCTTTTCGTATTTTGATTCACTTTTGTGTCTGAATGAAATATGTACAGTGCAAAGGCGGCCATGTGCCTGCAATCAATGACAGTGCTCCAGCTAGATACTTTCAGAGGGACAACCTGGTTCTCTTGCCCTTCCAACCCACCCCTCTGCCCCCCCTGGCCAACCAATCCAGTCCCTTGCTCTTATCAAACTGTGTTTTTGACTTCCCAGCCATTATGAGCTCACTATGGTTTGTTACCAAAACAACTTACTGAAAATGGAAAAGAGTTAAGCAGATGGTAGGGATACCATTTCCACATTTGAAAAAAGGTTCAGAGTTCTCACTAGGATTTTGAAAGCAGGAGTTTAAGAATCCATCTCTGAGAAAAGTTGGAGTTAAAATTGAAAAGTAAGAGTTTGACCTAGAAAACTTGGAGTTTTCGGCTAAATATGAAAACTTAATATTTAAGGACATTGTCTGGACAACTTCATTTTTCAACATAGTTAACCTGGACCACTGAGTGTCTGGTAAGGATCCAAAAGCTTCTGGGGCTTAGGAAATAGTGACAGGACTTCCATTAACTTCCAGACTCAGGAAGTCCCAGACTTCCTACCCCTCAAATTTGGAAGTCCCACAGGAAAATCTAGGAAGTCCCACTTTTTTCCCTGCTGCGGCTGTCTGCCCTTTCTTTAGTAGAACAGAGGTTCTTAATTCAGTGTCACACAGAATCATCATGATATACACTTCTCTTAGATGTGTTTTAAACAATATCCTTATCGCTTATTAAAATTCGATCGCATCTTTTTGAAAAGCCTGTACTTGTATGTCGGACCTTAGAGAAAGCAACATTGGTCCAACTTCGCGTTCGTTTCAAAGCCCAGAGAAAGAAAAAAAAGAAAAGAAAATACATGAGAGAAAACACCCAAAACATGTTTTCTTAATAAACAAACTATGCCGAAATTATTTTGCAGAAATGTATTTAATGAAATATTTGCTCGGATTCAAGCTGATCAACACGAGCGAGCGAGTAGCTTACTTCACAAAAAATGCGGGAAAACGGCGCTGACTCGTGCAACAACAAACAAATACAAGGCAGCTCTCGATGAGTTACAAACAACAATACGTTCGTTCGCGGAGAATAGCAAGCAAAACCATCGCAATTCGCCTATATTTAGACTTACTTTGCGTCTTTTCCGCGCTCGTAAACAGCGCAGCCGAACAAGGCTACGAATTTAGAAACGGGTTTTCCGAAAATTTTGACGAAAAATATGTTTTCTTCTCATTTGAAAAAATTGATTTTGTTGTCATGACAAACATAAGCTTCTAAATTCGAATAGATTTAAATTTGCGTTCTGTGCATAATTGTTATTTATTTATTTAATTTCACTCGGTAACTCCCGGATGTCTTTTCAGACGACACACGTTCTTAGCAAAATAATAATTTAAGATTTTAAGACATGAATATTTGAAAATAATAATGACATATAATTTCACCGAATATTTTCGGGTGTCGCAGAATAAAGTTTAATTATACAAACATCAATTAATCAACTCAGCACGCGTGACAAATACACTCAGTGATAACGCAGCCATCAAAAGGGTGCCGCGACGCTTGACACCGATGTGAATAAAACTCCCGCGAGCGGAAAGTGGGACGTCCTTAAAGCTCAGTCAACACAGGTAGCGAATTTCCAATAAGTAGGCGGGGCAAACATCATACAACTCGTTAAAAGTGGGCGGGCTTTTTGACAATTTTTGGACATCTCGGGTATCGATTTTGACGGACAAAAGAAATTTCGGAAGTCCGCGGTACGTCTTTGAAGTTCAGTTTGGACGTCCGGTGGCAATAGAGCGTAAATGAGAATCCTCGGAAGGAAATTTTACGCGTACAAAAGCAAAAATAGGCGTAAAAATACGCCGGATTCGGCGTTTCCGAGAACTCTGAGGTTGATTTTTCTTTTTTCATCAGAGGATGTAATCTCCTGATCTGTTACTGAAATTTAGGGTTGGCTGGAATTAGATAAGGCCTGACTCACTTAAGAGTTGTTTCATGTCAAGGTGCCTTGCGCATGATACTGCAGTAAAGCGACACACAATAAAATGGTATTCTTTCCCACTGTCACATCCAGACTGCATGACATAACAGCAGTGTTAACCCATGTCCTGCTTTTGCAAACAGTGTAGATCCAGATCAGTTGGCTTCTGTTTGTCATTCAGTATTTGAATTCATATAAACAACTTGGATCAAGTAATCTGATTGGCTGAAAATTGGGAGTGGGCGTGTCATCTTATTTCATTGTCAGCTTTATTAATCATTATTATTATTATTGTTGTTATTGTTTGTTCATTATTATCATTATTTTCTTTTTCTTTTTTTTTCCCCACTTAAATTTTGAATGTCTTTTTTTGACCTCCTACAGCCTGATGATTCTAAGACTTTGGACAAACAGTCCACAGCAAACAGTACAACAACAGATCAGGAATGGTCTACCATGCCTACTGCATCTTTTGGACACAAGCTAAATGATTAAAGCACCTTCAAATCTTAGTCATGTAGTTTGATGTACGTGTGCACTGACATAACAAATAAACTCAATTTTACTCATTGAGTCAAATTACTTTCCTTAGACATTTTCCCGCTTAATTGGTTTTTATCATTTCTTTAAAAAATGCTTAAATTCTCAAATGCCAAACAAATTATCTGAGGCACTGTTGGTTGGTGATGCAGGTAATTCAAGTGCCATTCATGTCATGAATGAGCGCTTATCCACCTACTTCACGCTCCAACACTGAGCAGACAAGACGCTTCTAAGGTTTGGAGAAATCTCTGAAGAGCACAAGCAAGAACAATAAATAGGTAATTGATAGTAAATTACTTTAAAGCAAAGATGCAAAAAGCTGCTTAGAAAAGATCAACGGACAGTGCCATATGTAGCAAAATACAGCACAGTGAATATAGCGAGCAAGACATCTTCCAATATGAATTAATCAGTATCCAGATGATGGCAGTCTATGCAAAACCTGTAGGACTGCCGGACATGTCAGATAAAAATCTGCACTGTTCAGCAAAAACAAACAAAAAAAAAAAAAAAAAAAAAAAAAAATTGATGCATTTCAAACAAAGGGGTACTCTGAATGGACACCACGCCAGTGGGGGTACTCTGAATTGTGCCTGTTACATAGGCTAGGGCTATATTTTGGGGTTTAGAATTTTGAATTTTACTTTTTGGAGTTTGGGGAAAAAGTGGCTTTTTTGGGGGTGGGGGAGGGGGGTTATTGGCCACTGACTATTGTTTTAGGTCTATCAAAATTCTTGGTATTTTTTGGAGGAATGTAAGAACCTTCTGTTTTTATTTAGGTCTAACAGCTCTATTTCTGCTATACATCAGTTCAATGCCATTAAAGATGGAGCTACTGTTACACTTTTATTACTGATACAATCATTATACAGGAAAAACAAATGAAAACCACTCTTTTATAAAAAAGAAAGCAAGGGGAATTTTTTTTGGGGTATGCTAATAGCTACAGATATTTTTTTGGTATGGCTGATATGCTGGATATTTTTTTGTTTGTTTGTTTGATTTGGGCTTAACGTCGCTTTCAACCTTTTTCAGTCATATCACGACGGTGTCTGGATGTGGCAGGGAGCTCAATGCTCACTTTTAGAGTGCTGCCTCACTGAAATATCACGCCCCAGACACTTTGACATGATATTCCACCCAGTCACATTATACTGACACTGAGCTGACCAGTTCTAGCTCTACTTTCTTAATGCTGAGCGCCAAGCGAAAGAGCAGCTAGTACCATTTTTAAAGTCTTTGGTATGACCCGGCAGGGGATCGAACCCGCAACCTCCTGGTCACAAAGCGGACGCTCTACCACTGAGCCACTGTGCCGGTCAAGGATATTTTTTTTGGTACGGCTGATGTACCATATATTTTTGTGGGTAAACACTAGTAGATGCTGGGATCCAGCTACATGTATGCAGCCTACAAAATTCTGAGTACCCACCCTGGGGACACCATATGCATAATTTTGATCCGAAAATCATTGCTGATGGTCAAACAATACTGATAAGTAATGATGGTCTAAAAATACTGATGAGTAATGTTAAGGATTAATTTGATACCAGATTTGCAGCAGTATGTTTCTACACATCATCTATCCCTCATTCTCAAATTATCATCCACCCTTCAATACTACTACAGGAAAATAGCCAACACTTCAAAGTAAGTTTACAAGTAAATTCTAGCTATAAAGCCTAAAACATAGCAACAGATAAGGCGCCTTTTTCTTCCGAAAAATGCTGATAGCTTCCTTATTTCTGAACGAAAACATATTTTGTGGGTACTCATTAGAAGCGCCTCAGCGAGGCGCTTCTAATGAGTACCCACAAGATATGTTTTCGTTGAGATATAAGAAAAATATATCATGTGGATACCCCCTCTTATCTGTAGCTATGCTAAAATAATAATCTTTATTACTTATTTGTTTGCAAAATATTATTTCCAAACACTTTCAGGAGCAAAAAGGTGAAATATGCAAAATTTCCAAACTTTCAAGAGGGTATCTCTATTAAAAATATGCTTTTTATAACAAAATGTCAAATTCTAAAATGAAAAAGCCCACACAGATGGTGGTATGAGTGTATTGAGTGATGGTTTTGTACAACGGATTAAGTAAAAGCAAGCTTGTTTTGCTTTTGGTATTTAATTTTAACTATGTATTTGGGGAGGACAACAACATGAGAAACGTCCAAAAATGCATTAAAAATTTGTAAAAGCTGGCAAAATATTAAAACGACAATTTCTTGAAACTGCTCGATGACATCATCCAAACCATACCAAACGCTGAGGTAAAGTAGTCTTGAGTTTGAATGCTCATTGGCAGTTAACTGGTAATAGTGAGCACAGCAAATGAAGTGAGCTCTATGGTAGAGAGTATGGCCAAGGAAAATTAACATACAACGATATATACTTCCAGCAGAAATCGCTCTGACCAATATTTTCTTCCCTTTTTCTTCCTGGAAGTTGGCAGAGCTGACTGGGGCAGACTTGATTATACTGCTATTCACAAAATTTGGGTCTCACTGATAAGCATCATGAAGTGACAAGAAACGAGTGTCAATAAGTGTCACGAACATATTTTGCTGACTATTTTTATAATTTATTATTGATTTACATATATTTTTTTATATACTGATATCCATTCTTTAATGATGCTGTGAAGGACTTTTGACGAGACTACAGATAGGTCTGTGCTGTGCTCGCATTTAGGCTAAGCCTATTTTCATATTACTGGAAAATTAAGGTATACGATAACTGGAGAAAACAGCATATATTGTGGTTCGTTTTTTCTCTGGTGTCCGATAAATTTTGAAATGTATCAAAGTACTCTGTGAAGTAGAAATAATGAAAAACTGTGAAATGACAAGCTAGCCGCCATGAGTTAACTCTGCCTGTAGCACGATTTGACCCCATGATCTCCTGTAGTGCGATACGAACCCATGATCTGATCCTCCCAGGTGTGCTAACCATTTGACCAATTCTGGTGCATAGCTATTTAGAAAGAGAAATAAATGCAATTTATTAAAATGTCAGCTTTCCTGTTATGACTGAAAACTTAAATAGTATTGAGTAGAAGGACAAGACTTTAAATAAACCTCGCGATCTTTGAGACCAAGTAACAGGATTTCTTCCATCAAAGTGAGTCTAGTTTCTTTAGAATCTCGATCGTCTTCATCGATATCGTCCAGTTTATTCTCCACATCATCGCCATTTAAACCACCCTCTGCACCTTCTTTCGTTTTCTTTCGCTGAACAATCCCCGTATGCCTTTGAGTCAAGGTTGACATTTTCAGATATGTTAGGAATAAGGTTTTAAGGCATATATTAGGGCTTGTTTTGCCACCTCTGAATACCAGTTACACGACTTGTTTTCAAGATGGCTGCATATGACGTTTATTGTCAATTAATATGGGTTTGGATTGGTCCAAATATATTTATTTTTATTGTGGCAATCAATAAATACCACTTTCTACTAAAAACCAATGAAATTTGATGAAAATGTCAGAAACTTATTTTCGCTATTATTTTATTGAATTTTGATTTCTTGATGGAAGAATTTTCTGTTTATTTATTCGCTGCGGTATATTCATGTAGCTAGGGTAAACACATTTGCAGCTGACACACTCATTTTTCATTCGATTATTTTCACTGCCACTTCACCATGAGTGTACGAACTTACAACCCTTCCGTGAGGGTAGGAAACTGGAATGAAGATATACAACTTGAAGAGGTATTTCTTTCCCCATTTTTTTTTTTTTTTTTCATAAATTACTCAGTAATATCGTGAATACCAGTGGTGACTTTTCCTGTGAAAAAGTGGGTGGGGTATGCAAATGACAGTGTTATATTACCAGTACTCGGCAATTTAATTGTGTCTGCTGATGAAACTGCTTACTCTGATATCAGAGTAAGCAGTGTCATCAGCATGGGCAGATATAACGACACAGTTGTGGAGCCATACTGGTCACCAAATGTTGCAGGGAAAAATCTACAGTCCTGCCAGGACTCAAACCTGGGACCATGATACCATAAGGATGCTCTACCAACCAAGCTATCCAGCTGTCACTGTCACACAACACATTTCTCATTGTTACGTTCCTTATTGTATTTATACCTTTGAATGAAAGCCATGTACAAAATGCAAACCTTTTGGTTGAAAAAGAAAACAGTGGAACTATGTTTACAGCACATTTTGTTTTCTTATTCTTGCAGGATACCCTGAAGAACTTTATTGAAAAAAGAGAGAAAGGAGAGCTTCTGTATCAGAAAAGAACAAAGTTAGAAAAAACACTTTCTAAAAAGGTATTTACTTAGTGGTTCTTTAATACAGCATGCTTGGTAAAGATTTCAGCGGAGGACATTTTGAAATAGTTTTCTTATAAGCTCCAGAAAATAGATTTTATTTCACTACAGTTGTCTCCTAAAATCTATTTTCTGGGGAAAAATATAAGACAAATATCATCAAATTGTTGCCTGCACAATTTGTCCAGAGCTATAGGTAAAGGTTAGTGATCGGAATTGGTTGGATTTTCATAATCGATCATCGGTTCAAAGTAAATGAACGTTTATCGATTATAATCAGTTTGTTGCTATTGACTGTGTTATCTGACACTAATGGCAGGGATTCAATCATATATGCAAATTTATATATGCATTTCACCATGGGTAATTATTTTTAAAATCTAAACAGAGGACTTGTTAAGTTTGAGTATTGGGTGATAATTATGGAATACTTTTTTTTATTCCTCCATAAAAACATATGTTGCGGGTACTCATTAGAAGTGCCTTGGCAAGATATTTCTAATGAGTTCCCACAACATAGTTAAGTTTTTATGGAGAATTTGTGAAAATTATTCCAGAAGCGCTTTACACATTTTAAACTGGCACATTGAAGTTTCAGTGAACTCTTTAATTATACAGAGCTCTATCTACATGTATAGACAAAGCCTTGAACATGCCACTTGAATAACAAGGGCCTTGAAACTTACATGTAAGTTATATTTTCGCACAATGTTTACTGAGATTGGGGAAATTATAACTCAGGTTGCATGTATTCAAACATTAAAAAAAATGATTGTTGAATTCATTTGTTGCACGAGATCTTGCTTTCAACTGTCTCTTTTTCAGAGCTTTTGTCTGCAAATGATGTACACTGCAGCGGCGTTATAACGCGGTCGCTTATAACGCGGAAACCGTTATAACGCGGTTGGGCCTTGGCTCCCGTTTTTTTCCCCACCAGTTTTGAAAGAGTTGCCCTTTTTCCGCGGAACACGGCAGTCTAAAAATTGCCAGCCGTGACCATATACTAGCTGATTTACTCATTCTTTTTTACCAAACTTTTCATCAGTTTTTGTCTCTAGGCTATTTCAGATCACGTCCGCGCACCATTTAAAAGCCATACTACGGTAACTGGCACAGCCCTCAACAATAATTTTCATGTATTATAAAAGAAATAAAGAAAAAATAAGAGTAACTTACCCAACACAAATTAATTACATAATTATCCTAACACAGTCATAAATCAACACTTCACTGTCCTTTTTGCTGTAATGGTAGTCTGATAATTAATCCGTTTGTGTGACATGTTTGAATGCACTGCCACAGTCCATAGCTCCAGATTAGGTGTCTTTTTTTTTCTTTTTTAATTAAAAAAGAC
The DNA here is from genome assembly GCA_964016985.1 of Anodontia alba. Classification (NCBI taxonomy): domain Eukaryota; kingdom Metazoa; phylum Mollusca; class Bivalvia; order Lucinida; family Lucinidae; genus Anodontia; species Anodontia alba. Next base: position 35,398,930 of record OZ024829.1, read on the forward strand.
AGTTATTTTTCCTTATTTCTCCATGAAATTGTAGGTTTTGGGTACTCTCTGGAAGTGCCTCAGCGAGGTGCTTCCAATGAGTATCCACAACCTACGTTTACATGTAGAAATAAGAAATTTAATATGTGGAGACTCCTCTAGTCTGGAGCTGTGGATAGACCCTCTTATCTGGAGCTATGACAAGGGGTCAAGTGTGGATACACTGAGACAGCTTAAAGCTCCAGATAAGGTGTCTTTTTTTTAGTTAAAAAGTACTGCTACCCTAGGTTAACGGAAATAGACTGCTGGGAAACGAGATGTACTTTCTGGACAAACATGATCTTGCTTTCAACTGTCTCTTTTTCAGAGCTTTTGTCTGCAAATGATGTACATTGTATTTATAAGCATTATCTTGTAATTAAAAGTGAACAAAAAATCTTTTATTTGGAAAGTAAAAATGAGAATCTTCTGTTATAGATTTTTTTTCTGATTATAATCAGTTCAGAATATTGCCTCCAATCATCAATTGGTTGTTGATGAATGAACGATTTTAGATGATAATAGATCATGGGAACAACACTGGTAAATGTAACATAAATCAGATGAATGTGACTTTTGTTTGAAACCGATTTTTCAGTGACCATTGTTTTGATAATATATTATCTTTACAATTAATTAGAATATGTCTTCTCATACTCAAATTTTGAAAAAAAAAAAAAAAATAGCAGTATAATATTTTTCAATAAGAATCTGAAGATGCTGCACAGTTATTGCAAAACAGATATGTTAAATATAATCATGAACATACACAAAAATATGAATATACCATTAATATACCATTGAACTTATACTGGTAATGCTTTCTACATTATAATTGGTTTGTAAGTAACTGATAACAGAATTACCTCCTTTCCCTTGACCTCTTGGCTATACAGCCTAGTAGGCAGAAACTACCTACTCAGACAATATTTTCTCCTCATATTTAAATCTTTTAAAAAATGGGGTTTGAAAGAATTTGCAATAGTCTTTTCTTTAAGAATATAGTCCTCAATGAGAATTTAAAGGAGTTAATATTTCCATGTTATTTTCCTTGACTTTGTGTATCCATGCATTCACCTTTTCAAACAGAAAATGTTCTGCTCAGACTGCATGGATGGCTAGCTGATTGGTATTTCTCATGTTGTTGATTGATGTACAGTGGACTTATGTTATCTGAAACTCCAAGGAACCAGGGCCCAGTTGTTCAAAACTAACGATGTCGTTAGTTAAACGTATCGTTAAAACTTTGATCATTAAATATGGCATATATGCTAATATTTTTGCTGAAAAAAATGTGAGTAGCTTTTGCAGCTACTCACATTTTTTCAGTAAAAATACCTGTGAATTAGATATTGTACTTATTAGAACAGTTAACATTTTGACCATTAACAAGCTCGTTAAGCTAACGATGCTTTGAACAACCGGGCCCAGAATTTTAACTTTGAGATAGCAGTGGTTTGAGATAAGAGGAGTTGAAATGTAAAGGCTTAGAGCCTAAAACAAAACTAGGTCAACATTATTCAAAATTTAAACTTTTAAAGGAAAGAATTTGCTCCATTCTTTCCTTTAAGAGTGTTTGAGAAGGATTTAGTCAGAGTAATCTTCCTGACTGGCATGTCTGTTCATCTCCATACCTTTTGATGGTAAATATTTTTTTTCTTTAAGAGTAACTCCTTTTGAGGAGGGTGATCTCCCTTATTGGCATGATTGTTCACCACCATATTTTTGACAGGTTGATTTGAGTATCTCAAGAGATGGTTTTGTGCACTTTGGAGATAAAGTCAACATCAGATGCCCCGCGGCACTGGACAGGACCCAGTATTTTGCCCATATAGAGCCTAGAGATGATTCCCAGCTGGTAGTGTTGCCCCAGATCAATAAAATCTTGTACTCACAGAAGTTTGAGGGTCCCTGTGCTGTCTCTGGAAGCAAAAACTGCTCAGCAAATCTTAGAAGTACTTTTGTGATTAAAAGGTAGGAGGAAGATTTTATTTGTTTTTCTTCATGCTTCTTTCAAAAGTATTTCAGTTATAAGGGGTTGTGTGTTAGGGTGATGGTAAGGGCTTGCTGTACTTGCAGCCGGTTGGGGAAAGGGGTCACATTAGTTTCTTCTGTTTCTGCACTGTCATCCAGGTTTTCCTTCATTTCTTTCTTTCTCCAGAGACTATACTAGCTCTTCTATCACTTTTCTCCCTTTCTAGGTGGGAGAAAAATTTACCCTTCTCTTGCTGAAAATGACATGCCTTGTCTTAGCCAACAGTGTAGATCCAGATCAGTTGGTTTCTGAATGTTTGTCATTAAATGTGTGAATTTCTATCAATAACTTGGATCAAGTAATCTGATTGGCTGGAAATTAGAAGTGGGCGTGGCATCTTAATTTATTCAACATGACAAGGGTTAAACAAGAACTCAAACAAATCAGTTTTATAGGTATGATGGAAGTGTGATAATTAATGAAAGGCTGTGTGCAGTGAGGTGCCCTATGGGTCATGAGCAGAATTCTCCTCCAGCAGGATAAGTACGAAAATTTACTGTTTCATTTTTCAGAAATAAGAAAGAGATCAATTATGGGAAATGGATACACTTTCAAGGGTGGCAACTCTTTCAAAATTGGTTTTGGCTCCCTTCTAAAAGGGGTCTACTTTAAAAGGAAAAAGGAAAAAAATTGCTTCCATTGGGAGCCAGCTCTTTTCTAGGAGAGAAGACCCCTTTTCAGAAGGGGATTTGTGTGCTGGAAGACAAAAAGGAAATCACAAAGGTTGTCTCTCTTGTAAAACTGACTGAAAATCTACCAAGTGTATTAAGTCGCCATACCTTTTTGCTTTAAAAACAAAAAAAAAAGACCATATCATTTGGAACTATTGGGAATTTTCATGGTGACGTGCATTTTGCTGTGTTCATATTTGAACTACAACATGAAAAAATGTACTTTCTGACATGATGTGAAATGCAGGCTAATTCAAGCCTTCGCTGGGAACACATTGTGTTCCCAGCAAAGACTTGGATTAGCCTGCACATCAGCAGTCTAATCAGCATCTTATCTCTCTGCCTGAAGAAACATTAGATCCTGACTATTCAAAGAACACCAAGGGAAGACTGACACTCAGACTGATCTCTTTGCTGGATACCTTAATTTCCGAAGGTACATTTTCTCATGTATTCACTCATACCTGACAAGGCTGGTTTTCTTACTACAGGTTGCTTTTATTTTTATCATTTAATTCTGCACATGAACATAACTGTGGATAAAAGGGATTCAGGTTAATATTTGTCTTATTTCTCCATGAAACATGTAGGTACTCATTAGGTACTCATGGTAGGTACTTATTAGGTACTCATGGTAGGTACTCATTAGGTACTCATTAGAAGTGCCTTGATAAGGCACTTCTAATGGGTACCAACGATATGTTTTCATGGAGAAGTAAGAAAGAGATCAATACTGTTCTAAAGAAGCCAATTGATCTGGATCTGCACTGTTTGTCATTAAGTATGTGAATTTATATCAACAATCAGGACCAAGTGATCTGATTGGCTGAAAATTAGAAGTGCGCGTGACATCTTAATTTACATGTATTCAGCATGACACGGGTTAAGTGCCTTATCTGGAGTTATGATTACTTAATTTTTGCCACGTTAATTAATGCTATCATCTATCAATCTGTTCACATTATTTCTTTTTTTGCTTTTTTTTTTTCATTTTAAATAAAGTGTTTTGTTTAAGGTTCTCTGCTTTAATAAGAAGTAGTTTCTTAAATAGGCAGGAGACAGGTTAGAATGATGAATATCTAAATAAACAGCAAATACTTACTTAGACTGCTTGAATATGTCAGTAGATTTTGGCTTTCCTTATGCATATACATGTCATTAGATCCTTTTTATGCCCCTAACCTCAAAGAAGTTGGAGGGACATACTGTTGTGTGTTTGGTCATTCATATGTCCATCCATTTGTTTCTCATGCTTTTCTTTTGAGCAAGATATCTTGAGCTAGGGCCCTGAAACTTGGGTGAGCTTACTCTGGCTGGGGAGTAGATCATCTGATTAACTGTTGGAGAAAATCTGATTAATTTTGTGAGAGTTATGTCCCTTTTTCACTCTGTCATTTTGTAGGGACAAGTGTATATTTGGGGGCATAGTGTTTTACAAACACACGTTACTAGTTCTAATCATGATCATGTGGTTAATTTATATTGTTTTAGTATGGACGGCACTCGAGATGGTGATTCACTGAGATATGGCCAGACTTTCTATTTATCGACCATGGATGATGAGGGAGGAAACGTAAGTATTTGAATTGAGGCTTAAGTAGAATGGATACATTTTCATGGGGAGGAAACTGTCAAAATTGTTTTGCTCAAGGCTTCTGAAAAGTGGCCTACATTAGAATGGGCTTACTTTGCAGAAAACCAAATAGGACATTAGGGGAGCAAAACCCTCCTTCCTTTTAGAGTGGACCCCTTTTCAAAAGGGGCAGTTGGGGCGGAAAGCAAACAGGAAGTCACAAAAGTTGTTTCCTTTGTCAAAATGATGGAAAATTGGCGAAGTGTATCCAGTCCCCATTAGACCAACAGAGACACTTCAAAGGCTTTTGAGTTGAAAGTTGTTGTGGCTCAAGCAGAAAAGATTTTGATTCCATGATTTATAAATGCTTTCTTAGTTGTACGGCTATGCTAAGTACTTCTAAAGGAAGTAGTTAACGGTAAATGTTCTAAAATTTGGAACACAAAAGTTTCTGACAAAATGGCCTATGCAAAAAGTGCAGACCCAGATCAGACTGCTCCTGAAGGAGCAGTCTGATCAGGGTCTACACTGTTTGCTGTATTGGAGGCAAATACTTCATGTTTTGAGTATTCTTCCTTAGTGGTGTATCTTTGAACCCAAACCTTTGCATTTTAGATCCCAATGAGATATGTTTTGTTTATGATTTTGTCTGATACATCCTTTTTCAAAAAAGTGGACATCCAATTTCAAAGATGGAATTGAAGGGCCCATTTCAGACATTTTGGGATGTACATGTCAAGATAAATTAATTAAACGCATCTGGAGAATGCTTTGTTCTTAATACCAGGGTCCAGATGTTCGAAACTAATGATGTCGTTAGTTAACGTATCATTAAAATTTTGATCATTAAATATGGCATATACGCTAATATTTTTGCTGAAAAAAATGTGAGTAGCTTTTGCAAAAGCTACTCACATTTTTCAGCAAAATACCTGTAAATTAGATATTGTACTTACTAGAACAGTTAACATTTTGATCACTAACAAGCTCATTAAGCTAACGATGCTTTGAACAACAGGGCCCTGATCAGTAAATGTACTAATTTTTTTTCCAGTTGCATGCAGGTCTCAGGGATCTATGGGTTGCCTTGATAGTCAAACTGTAGGGCAGGTTGCTGCTGAAACACGCTTTGTCCAATCTTTGACTCATATCTGCATACTGCTGAGGCCTTCCAATGGGATTTTTGGGAACATGCCCAATTATTTTCAGGGAACAAGGGAACATTGACAATCATTTTAAGGGAACAACAGAAAAAAACTAATTTTGGGAACTGGGGAATGTGGAAATTTTGGAAATCACTTTTAGGGTATAAGGGAACACGGACAATTATTTTCAGGGAACATGGATCAATCCCACCCCAACCCCTCTTTAGAGGGCCTCACTGCTAGCCGAGCTGTTCAGGTGATAATATCACTTGAAGTAAAGCTCCAGATAAGCTGCATTTTTTAACAGAAAAGTACCAGTATTCTTCTTATTTCTCCACAAAAACATCTCAACCCATTAGAAGCACCTTATCAAGATGCTTCATATGTTTTCATGCAGAAATCCAGGGCCCAGTTGTTCAAAGCTAACGAAGTCGTTAGTTAACGATTCGTTAAAATTTACATCGAGTGACACGCAAATATGCTGAAATTTTTTGCTGAAAAAATGTGAGTAGCTTTTGCAGTGCAAAAGCTACTCACATTTTTTCAGCAAAAAATATCAGAATATTGTATATTGAATCCGCTAAAACAGTTAATGAAATGACCCTTAACGAGCTCGTTAAGCTAACGACGCTTTGAACAACTGGGCCCAGAAGTCTGAAGCTATGTTGAAGTATGCAAATATTAGATAGACAGGCAAAGTGCTGTTAACAAAGGCAAGCATTTTACTGGAGACGTACAAAAACAAATTATATGAATACTTAACTTGAAACACCTGAAGAGGTGGTCTTTTATTATTTCTGTTTATATTTTCAGTTGTTGCTGCAGAGTGACAGAGTAACACTCCACAAAACATCAAATAGATCCCGGCACCAGGAGGTATCACTTGTTGACCACCCCTCAGCTTTAACAAAGTGGCAGATATTGCACAAAGATCCCCAGTTTAGGATTGAAACCGAGGGTTGTCAAGTCCCTGTAAGTATCAGTCTATCAAAAGGAGCTAGTCTGTTCTGTAGAAACTATAGACTGGCTCCAGTCTTCAGTGACTAAATATTAATTTTATTCTTGTAACCCTGTTTGATAAGCCTCTAAAAACTCAAAATAATATCACTAGTGACCAGCCTTTATAGTCATTTTTTTTCTTATTTCTCCACAAAAAAAAAAAAAAAACAACATGTGGGCATTCATTAGAAATGCCTTGATAAGACGCTTCTAATAGATATTACAACATCTGTTTTTGTGAAGAAATAAGAGATATTTATTTATTTATTTAGCTCCAGATAAGAGGGGTTATCCACATATTATTTTTCTCCTGATGAGTACCACAGCATATGTATTTGTCCAGAAATAAGAGAAAATGTCTGTAATTTTCGGTTGAAGAAAGTTCTGTACCTGGAGCTATGTTAGGTGTACAAATACTTGGGGTAAACATGGTATTTGATATCATATTTCAAGTCATGGAAGTTGTGTTGTAGCAATACTTCCTATGACAAATCAAACCAGAATGTCAGAAAGTACCTTATGAAATGTAACCAGGAAAACTCAGATCAGCCTGTGCATCCAGGTGAGCATTTTTTTTCCTTTTAAAGAAGACCCATTTTCAGAAGGGAGGTAACAGTTTACAGGTGCCTGCCCTTACATGTATCCATTCCCCTTATCCTAACTACAACAGCTACCTTCCTATAAAGGCAGGGCCCAGTTGTTCAAAACTTAATGGCATCGCAAGCTAATGTGAAATTAAAATTTCAGTCTTGAAATTTGGCAAATATATTGCTAATTTTTGTTGAAAAAAATGTGTGTAGCTTTTGCATTGCACAAGCTACTCACATTTTTGCAGCAAAAATATAAATGTGAAAATACCCTAGCTACAGCAGTTGACAAGTGTCAACGAGCTCATTAAGCTAACAATGCTTCGAACTGGGCCCAGTTTGGTAACATCCCAAGGATGCCTATTGGAGGGAGGTTGCACTCTACAACACAACCTCTGTACTACACCTATCCTTGGAATGTCATAAAACTGGCTGTTGTGGGAAGTTTGTGTACAGTAAAACAAGTATTAGCTTTCAGAAAAAAGCTTGTTCTGCTGTGTGCTAAGCACAGACCAAGCTTTTTTGTGAAAGCTAATACTTGGTTATAATGTTGAGCAGTCCATAGAAAAGAGCATATTGGACCAGTCCATGACCTTCAATAAAGTGCTTCTGGAGCAATGACACAACCAACTGGGAAATCAGAAAATAAAAAGGTTGTGAAAAGGATGATGATTTGGTGTTGACGTCTCATTCAACATTATTCAAGTCATATTGAGATAACAAAGAGGTTATAATGAAAGGCTTTGTACAATGAAGTGCCATACTGTCATGAACTGAATTCTGCCTCTAGCAAGATGAAACTCCGGAACCTCATCATCTAAGGTCAAGAATACGGTAAATGTCCTAAAATTTCAAACTCCAAAGTTTCTGACAAAATGACATATGCCAACAGTGGAGACTCATATCAGACTGCTCCTGAAGGAGCAGTCTGATAAAAGTCTACACTGTATGCCATTCCACTAAGTACATGTATTTAAGAAACAGCTGCATAAAAAAGCAAAATTTAGGCCAAAATAGTATGGAATAAAGTGTTGGAAATTTTAGAACATTTATCCACTAACCATTTGGCCACCCAAGAACTTCAGTTGTTGTAAGGAGGTGTCTGTTGTTGAAAGCTAACTGATCATGGACTTCACTGTAATTTTACTGTTTTATTTTCAGGCAAATGAAAAAGTCATAATTAACCATGTACACACAAACCAAAATCTTTGTGTTGAAGAAGAAATCTGTGTAAGGACATCGTTCAACACAAGAGAATATGAAATTACGGCCCACACAACACTAGATTCTCACAAGGCAGAAAAGGAACAAAATCATTGGATGATAGTAATGGGTGTGCCTGGAGATAATATATACCCGATTCTGGATGAGAGCCCAACAGGTCTTGAAAGTGCTTCCTCATAACTGATCAGACTTGTTAGATTTTTTTTTTTTTTTTTCATATTGTTTTCTTTCTATGAACTGAGCTTATCAGAAGGCAGTTTAACTTTACCGTATTTTATCCTAAATATTCAAAGAGACATGTCTGATCAAACAAAGTAGATCCAGACCAAACTGCTGACAAGTGATTTAGTCAGGCTCTGCACTGTTTACGATTTTCCCAGCACTTTTTAAATTCATCAACAGGTAATCAAATGGACCTCTTCAAATTTTGCAGTGTGAGATAATGTGCCTTTTGACATGTGCTTCCAGAAAAAACTCGGGACAGTCAGCATATCTTTCTTTGCTTTCTGCTTATAAAAGCCTTGGTGAGCTGCATAGTGCCAAGTGAAGACTGACCAGACTGTCCAGACTGATCTTAATCTTCAGTGGGTACACTAGACTGGCTCCAGTCTCCAGTGACTAAATATTTTGTCACTAGAGACTGGAGCCAGTCTATGGGTACACATGTCTGAAGGTTAATTTTGTCACACTGGGGGCTCATGTGCCTTAACTCTTTCACTGCCACAGGCGATAATAATAGGCTTTTGCAAACAGCATAGATCCAGATGAGACGGCTCACTAAACCGTCTCATCTGGATCTATGCTGTTTGACATATAATCTTTCAACTTTACATATAAACGTCTTTCCAAACAATAGTTTGTTAAAATAAAAAAGCAGTTGTCTGAAATTTGGCACCAAAAGAGTTAATAGAAAAATAGAAAAAAAAATCTTAATTGTCATATATAGAGACCTGTCTTGGAGCTAAAGAAGGAAAATATTTTCTGAAGAATTTATACACCTATTTTGTAGTATTTTAATAAATAATAAAAATGACAGCATTGAAGATATACTCGTAGTAATTGATATATGATACTTTAAAATTGCAGTGATAAACAAGAAACAAAACAGTATTATACAATGAACCCTCATTACAACGACAACAACAGTATTTTTCCCCCAAGACAATGCCATTTAAACTAATTTGCTGTTGTACAGAATACTTAATGAGCAGACTGATATGTAAGAAAGATCTTCTTTTGTTGTTATTTCCTCATAGAACATATGTTTTGGATATTTGTTAGAATTGCCTCAGTGAGGCAATTCTAACAAATATCCAAAACATATGTTTCTTTAAAGGAATACAATATTCTTGCATACCAGTAATTTGTGACTAATTGTTACTTCTTAAGCGAAGTTTCGTGACAGTCAAATTGTCATTATAACAAATCGTTGTATTGGGTGCCGGTGTAAAGAAGGTTGTCTGTTGATATATTTACTGATACATGATAATTTAAAGTATCAGTAGTAAATAATCAACAACAATCATAGCTCCAGATAAGAAGAGGTATCCACAAAATAGTATTTTATTTCTCCATAAAAACATATGTTGTGGGTACTCATTAGAAGTACCTCAACAAAGCTCTTCTAATGAGTACTTCATGTTTTTGTGGAGAAACAAGAAAAATATTATTACTTTTTGGTTGAAAAAAATAGCCTCATCTCAAGCTATGAAGAAACAAACAGTATTGAAATATATTTACTGACACGACATGTTAGCTGATATATGATACCTTGGCTTGTCAGTAATAAACAAACAAAGAATATAACATGAAAGGGATATTTACTGATACATGGGAAGTTAGACTATCAGTGATCCACAAAACAAAGCATTACTGCTTAGGATACATGATAATCAAAATATCAGTAAAATACCACAAACAAAACAGAGCTGAAGCTATATTTACATGATCTGTTATACTTTCAATAATAAGCAAGAAACAAAATATATAATACTATACAATATTGCTTTATTCGGCATTAAACATTATTATGCAATGTTATATAGCCTACAAAATATAGTGTAGTGATAATATAAAATGGAGGATATGTTTGCTGATGCATGATACATAATACCATCAGTTATAAACAAGATACAAAACTGTTTGGTGGATAAATTTACTGGCACATGGTATGTAATACATGACATATTGGACCATCAGTAATAAACAAAAAACAAATATGTAGTGGAAGCTGTATTTATGGATGCATGATACATGATGCATCAAAATTGTTAGGGATTGATGGCAAAGTGAAATAAGATATTTTTGTTACATGTTTTAACTTGCGAAGTAATATTTTCAACCTTTTTTTTTTGTATAAATATAGTATTACATCTTATGAGCATTAAACAATGGATTCTACATTCAACAACATTATGCAATTTACTGGTGATACTTTTTGTTACAATATCTAGAATTTTATATAAAAAAAGGGTATTAAATTAACACTCTGTCATTCGAAGTGCTTCTCCAGCTAATTTAGGCCATATTTATGGTCCAGTGCAAGGTTTAAGATTACTTCAGATAGGAATTGTTTATTTAGCACATCACTATATTTATTCATATTCAGCTGAAAGCCCCACAGCAATACATGTTTCTACTATTTGTGTAACTCATTCAAGCAGAAATTTTTAGTGATACTATAAAAAAAGGTCTTATGTAATATGAAAATTTTAAATGTTGTCAACTGTGGCCATGTCTCTATTTTATGTGTGCCTCATAGCTCCAAATGAAATGTGTATCCAGATAATATTTTCCTTATTTCTCCATAAAAACATATAGGTACTCATTAGAAGCACCTTGGTGAGATGTTTCTAATGAGTACCCACAACATATATTTTCTTGGAGAAACATTACGAAAATATGCATGCCTATTCAAATATATTGAAATTTTACAACCAAAAAAGGAAAATTTCATATAAAAAAGTCTGATATTTTTATATTTCTGCTCAAAACATAGATTGTGGGTACTCATAAGAACTGCCTCAGTGAGGCA